>OY757023.1:73483071-73957044 GCA_963580285.1 Lucinisca nassula | reverse complement strand
AAAGGAAAAAAAAGAAAGAAAGAAAGCAAACAGTTTTTAACCCATTGCATGCGGGAAGCTCCTAAAGGGGTACCTTGATAAACAGTGCAGGCCCAGATCAGACGCCGCAGAGTATTACCCCCCCCCCCCCATTCAATAACCAAAGTAGTTCATTGGTGGAGTGTCAAAAGCTTTTTCGAAGTCCAGATGCACCCCCATCCCCACCCCAACCCCCAACACACACACACTTTGTCCAAGAATAATAACCGTGCTCAACTGATGGTAAATGGTATGGGGAAACCTCAAATCAAACAAACACTCATAAAGAGTTGAAAGGATTAAGATAGTTTCTTTCACAGCGCGGCTGATACGGGTACATGTATATAAGGCCTCTATTTTAACGGGATCTTGTCAAAAAGGGATTAGACGTCGTACAGTAAAGTGGTACATTGTAACTGACTGGAAAGACTACTTGTGTGGTTTGCAACATGAAGACTTCAATCTTAGTTCTGGCTCTATCTTCCATCCTTGCTGCTACCGTTAAGGAAAGGTAATCGTTTTGTTTCATCTATATAATTTTGACCCACTTAAACCCCACTTTTATACAGTGAAACTGTGGTATAGAGGGGTATACATTATTTTTCTTATTTCTGCTCAAAAAGATATTGTTGGTACTCGTTAGAACCGCCTCGCCGAGGCAGTTCTAACGAGTTCCCACAGTGTATGTTTTGAGCAAAAATATCAGGATTTTTTATCAGAAAAATTTTCTTTTTTGGTGGTTTTGTTTTTAACGTTCCTGGTGAATGAATGTCTTTTGACGTTCCTGGTGAATGAATGTCTTTTGACGTGTTACCAGTAACGATTCAGTCCCCGTCAACACTGTAAAGGTCATTTTGAAGACGTTTCTTCTTCCAATTTTGTGGGACTTTTTACACGACGTTTAGATGAAATGACATCTTAAGCCAAGTCGCCCAATGAAACCAATAGGGTTTATAAGCATTGAGTCGCACCGCTTTGCCTGGGCAGGCTTAGATCCTCTAATCGGTTTCTCTCTTAAGTAACGTTGGCAAACTACAAGAAAGAATAGCTTTTAAACACATTTATAACTTTTTACATGAAAATAATTTACTTTATAAATACCAATCTGGTTTTTTACCCAATCATTCAACAACCTTTCAACTTATAGACATCTATCATCACATCTGCCAGACTTTTGATAATAACCAATTTTCATGTATGGTTTTCTTAGACGTTTCTAAAGCTTTTGACAGAGTGTGGCATAAGGGACTAGTTTTTAAATTAAAACAAAGTGGCATAGACGGTGAATTATTGGATTGGATTACTGACTACCTCAATGATAGGAAGCAAAAAGTCGATATAAGAAACAGTTCTTCAACCTTAAGGCGAGTAAATGCCGGCGTTCCTCAAGGGTCTGTTCTAGGCCCCCTGTTATTTTTAGTTTACATCAATGATATATCTGATTCTCTGCTTAGCCTTACTAGATTATTTGCCGACGATAGCTCCCTATTCTGCGCTGCAGCTACTCTAAATGACATTGAGGGTATCATTAATCATGATTTGCGAATGTTAGTAAATTGGGCATCTCAGTGGTTGATAAAATTTAACCCATTTAAAACAGAAGCAATGATTTTCACTTTAAAACATATTGAATCACTTCCTTATATAATATTTGATGGAACTCCCGTAAAATTTGTTACAGATCATAAACATTTAGGTCTAACCTTCAGTAGTAACGGTAAATGGCATTCCCATATTGAGAATATTAAAAACAGTGCATCAAAAGTTATTGGCATAATGAGGAAACTGAAATATACATTTAGTCGTGTTGCATTAAATCAAATTTATTTATCGTACTTGTTGCCTATTATCGAATATTCATGTGTTGTGTGGGATGGCTGTACTGTAGAGGAAATAAACTCGCTTCAAAAACTTCAGAATGAAGCTGCCCGCATAGTTACAGGCTTAACCAGATCAGTTTCTCTGGACAACCTGTACAGAGAATGTGGCTGGGTGTCACTTTTGGAACGGCGCAGACAGCAAAAACTTGTATTTATGTATAAATCAATAAACGGGTTCGTTCCTACATATATATCCGATCTAATTCCCCCTTTAGTGGGAGAAGCAAATGCTTACAATCTCCGAAACCAAGCAGATGTTACCGCTCCTTTCTGCAGGACTGAAATCTCTCGCAAATCTTGTATTCCATCCTCAATTTTAGCATGGAATTCTCTTGACGTCGAATTACGTAATTCACCGTCTCTGGCAAGTTTTAGGTATCAACTGAAAAGGCATCAAAACAACTCGAAAGTCCCATTACACTATAGAACTGGTAACAGATATGTGTCTGCTTTACACGCAAGAATTAGAAATAATTGTAGTAATTTACGTCTTGACTTATATATTAATCACTTATCACCTAATTTCACTTGTAGTTGCTCTGACGAAGCCGAAGATGCTGCTCATTATTTTTTTCACTGTTCACATTACACTAACGAAAGAGTAATTCTTTTCCAATCAACCAGAGCTTTTCATCCACTCAATATTAATATTCTTCTATTTGGAGATGTTAGTCTGTCGATAGAAGATAACACTCTCATCTTTACAGCCGTACAAACACTTATTAAGGATACTAGAAGGTTCGCCGTCTAGGCTGCTGCTCACTTAGGCCAGCATGACATCTCATTCCATTTTCACTTTATTATTTTTATCACACTGTTTTTCTTTATTTAATTATTCATTATACATCTTATACACTTTTTTTCTCACCATTTTTTCTTTTTCTCATCATCTTTGGAAAATGTGATGTATGTTTATTTGTTATATCACTCCATATGAAGTATTCAAAATGTCTCTGTATTTGCCACTATCATGTGCATGTATCTATTACTGTAATATTGTTTTGTAGGGGAGGGCCGTAACTAATGTTGGCAGAACTTGTGGCCTGACCCTGTTGCTTGATTTATGATGCAATAAAATATGTTTATACTAATCGGTTTACCAGTACTCGTATGCGGTCGGTTTCAGCTTTGCCTGGAAGCATCATGCAGCCCGTCTATTTCTTCAAGCCCGGATGGGCGGGGGCCGTACATTTTGAATAAGCATGTTTTCGTAATGCTTGTAATTTTAAGTGATTTTTCATCACGTTAACAAGCCCATGTAATTTACACCCCTATGTAATGCAAACTGTATATTATTTTTTGTGACTCGTTCTGTTGGCTACCTAACTCTTTATAGTCACTCATATTAGTTTTCAATACTTCATCACATTAAGCCCCCGCCCATAGGGGCTTGAAGAAATATATGGGCTGCATGATGCTTCCACGCAGAGCTGAATCCGGCCCGCACACTAGAACTGGTAAACCGCTTAGAGGATCTAAGCCTGTCCAGGAACCGTGGTGCGAGGCGGACCGTCCATGCTAATAAACCCTATTGGTTTCATTAGGCGACAGGGCTTGAGATGTCATTTCATCTCAATGTCGGGTATAAGTCCCACAAAATTGGAAGCAACGTCTCCAAAATGACCTTTACAGTGTTGACGGGGACGTTAAACCTCAAATCAAACAAACAAAACGTCATCACATTAATTCTAACACGAGTTGCTTACACGATCTTATTAGATGAACTGGTATTTTCCTTGCGTATTTCACATTTATTGACAGCAATTAAGTTTTTTCCATAGACACTTTGTGAATGGGCGTGATTATTTTGGAAAGACTATCAAAAGATCATTTGACGGATATTATGAGGGAGTGAATTCAGTACCATTGGTTTTTGTATGGGAAGTTGTGTTTCAAACTTGCCAACATGTGCATTTTGCTGTGCCCTGACTTTGGATATGAGCCTGCGCAAGTCAAAACCTATAATAAGACCGGCGGGACTTGCGGAGACTCAAATTAACATGCACATCCGGCCATCCACTGGATAGATATTAGCCTATAGTTGGCACATGCGATCAGCGAATGCGCAGTCTGATCCGAGTCTTTGCTGGTCGCTCAAGCATTCTAGTAGTCTTTGTCATGCGCTGGCTCATATGCTAACTTATAAAAGTCACAAAGATAATGTAAAGCTGTCCACTTTATTATGTTTCTTGTAATAGTTTTACTTATTTGTTTCAAATGAAGTTTATATAGCAGTTAAATAAAAGGTGCTATTCACCAATAGTTATTCTGTGTAAATAACATTTCTCTAACGAAATTGCGGGTTGAAATACAGTCGAACTTCAATGGCTCGAACACCTTAGGGACCTCGAAAATCTGTTCGAGACAGGGGTAGTTCGGGTCACTGAGGTTACTGTCAGGAGGCATAACGAGATACTTTTAGACATCTTTTCGGTGTTCTATATTGAAAATGCATGCTGTGTGTACTCATTAGAATCGCCTCGATGAGGCGATTCTAATGAGTACACACAGCATACATTTGCAAGATAAAAGACTAAAATCTCCTCAATTATCCCCCACTATTTCTTATGTAGAGGATTTCGCTAGGGGCTCAAGAATGGGTTCGACAGATTCATGGTAAACGAGCTATCGGTGTTCGAGCCATCGAAGTTCTACTGTATAAACCATATTTTTCTTGACATCATGGGAATGTTAACATAATGATAATTAAATTGGATAAAACTGGCCAATATGGTCTGTTGGAATAATAATAATAATAATAACTACTACTACTGATAATAATTTTAATAATAAAACGATAATAAATATTATACTGTTACTTTTTCCACAACTGCTACTATCATTGGGCCCCCGCCGATAGGGGCTTGAAGAAATACATTGGGCTGCAAGATGCTCCCAGGCAGCGCTGAAACTGACCGCACATGAGTACAGGTAAACTGCTTATGTCTTAGCTTGCCTAGGCAAAGTGATCTGAGTCGGATCATCCCTGTATATAAACCCTTTTGGTTGGTTTGGGCGGCAGGGCTTGAGATGCCATTTCATTTCAATGTCTGGTTTAAGTCTCACAAATTGGAAGCAACGTCTCCAAAATGACATTAAAAATGTTGTCGGAACATAAAATCTTATTACATGTACAAACACACCACTACTTCCGATGATACTACTTGTAATAACGAAAACAATAATTTTAAAAGTAAAAACGATGACAATAATAATTATACTTTTACTACTTCTCCCACTACTACAACTCAGTACTAGACCCCCGCCCATAGGGGCTTGAAGAAATATATGGGCTGCATGATGCTTCCACGCAGAGCTGAATCCGGCCCGCACACTAGTACTGGTAAACCGCTTAGAGGATCTAAGCCTGTCCAGGAACCGCTGTGCGAGGCAGACCGTCCATGCTAATAAACCCTACTGGTTTCAATAGGCGACAGGGCTTGAGATGTCATTTCATCTCAATGTCGGGTAAAAGTCCCACAAATTGGAAGCAACGTCTCCAAAATGACCTTTAGTGTTGACGGGGACGTTAAACCTCAAATCAAACAAACAAATCAAAACAACTCGGTACTACAATAATAATAATAATAATAATAATAATAATAATAATAATAATAATCAAAACACGGTAATAATAATTATTACTATCTTGCTACTGCTCCAAATGCTATTACTACTAATAGTACTACTGCCTCTACGGCCCCGCCCATCGGGGCTTAAAATATATGGGCTGCATGGTGCTTCCACGCAGAGCTGAATCCGACCCACACACGAGTACTGGTAGACCGCTTAGAGAATCTAAGCCTGTCAAGGCAAAGCGGCGTGAGTGTCGGACCGTCCATGCTTATAAACCCTATTAGTTTCATTGGGCGACAGGGCTTGAGATGCCATTTCATCTCAGTGTCGGGTAAAAGTCCCACAAAATTGGAAGCAGCGTCACCAAAATGACTTTTACAGTGTTGACGGGGACGTTAAACCTCAAATCGAACAAACAAAACTACTGCATCTATCACTGTACTATTACCACTTCTTCAACTGTTATTATTATAATTATTATTAATGTGACGAAAATAAAGTGGATAAACACAAAAAATAGCTTGTATTGCTTGTAGGAAAGATAATAATAATAATAACAATAATAATAATAATAATAATAATAATAATAATGTGTTGCTCTTGATGTTGGAAAGGAAGGTGTTAAGTATGAAGAAGACCAGACCTTTTGCTGATTGTGCTTGTCGATCAGTCATGGTCGAATTCAACTCTATGAAATATCCATTGTTAAATTCAACACCGGTTTATACCACAATTTAGATATTCGGTCTATGGAATACAACAAAAACAACAACAAAAATGTACAACCGGCATTTGATACTTCAAATTCACTGATCATGTAATTCTAGTTATAAGTTTATAACTAAACGACTTAACTAATGAGAAATCATTGCCCTTTTCTTTCCGAAATGGTACAATGCAATCACAATCGAGTCACTTGATATGGCACTTTGTGCTATACATAACGAAAACACGCCTATATTATTTTGACCCCCTTGAACCCCACTTTAATAAAGGAAAACTGGGGTTTACGGGGGTATACCTTATTTTTCTTATTTCTGCTCTAAAATATAGGTTGTTGGTACTCGTTAGAACCGCCTCAATGAGGCGGTTATAACGAGTACCCACAATCTATATTTTGAGCAGAAATAAGAAAAATATCAACATTTTTTATCTAAAACTTTTCGTTTTTTCCGTGGTAAAATTTTCTATGTATTTGTATAGGCACGATTTCGTAATGTCTTTTCTTGTCTTATTTCTACTCTAAGACCTTGTTTGTGGGTACTTGTTAGAGCCACCGGAGGCGGTTCTATCGTGTGTTTGGCCCAGAAATAAGACAAGTAAAACCAAAAATATTATGAAAGATGCTATATACTATTTTATCATATGACGTCGCGTCTGAGAGTGTAATAACGCAATGTAATATTTTCGATAATCCACTAGTGGATTAAATATGCAAATTAGCTAGATACGTCCCGTAACACTACATGTACGACGTCTTTAACGACGTCGCGTTTACTAATGGCGGAGTATTGACATTTCTGTAAACAATCGTGACTAAAATACGTTTTAAATGTCATGTGGTAAATAGAATCTTGCATTCGTGCTCATGTATTATTGAATTTATTAAACTCGTTGAGGAAAAGGGATAAAAAGCTCGGCAAAGCCTCGCATTTTATCCCTTTTCCTAAACTCGTTTAATAAATTCAATAATACATGAACACATGTATTATTGAATTTATTAAACTCGTTGAGGAAAAGGGGTAAAATGCTCGGCAAAGCCTCGCATTTTATCCCTTTTCCTCAATTCGTTTAATAAATTCGATAATACATGGGTGTAATAAATTCAATAATACATGAACACTCAGTCCTCATTATTGGGTTGCTGCAGATAGATAGATGTCTGCCTACAGCATGCGCACATTGCAGACACTCTGAAAATGGGGTCCACTCTTAAAGGAAACAGTTTCCTTCTCTTGAGCAAAATATTTCCTTTAAGAGCAGACTTCTATTGATGAGGATAATAAACTATTTTTGCAAGAGTTTACTCCCCTGAAGGATGGTGTATTAAATAGAATGGATACACCTACCAAGTTTGTTTCTTCTTTCTGTCACATTTCAAAAGCAAACTACTTTGCTTCCGTGTAATGAACACCCCACTAAACTCCACTTTATAGAGAGAAAATTTGGATCTGCAGGGATCTACATTATATTTGTTCCAAAGCATACAATGTGGGTGAGCCGGTTCTAACGTATACCTACAATCTATCATTACGAAAACACGCCTATACCAAAACATTCTAACCTTTATCGCCGAAAAAATGAAAATTTTGAGATGAAAAATTGTTATTTTTCTTATTTCTGCTCAAAATATAGATTGTAGGTACTCGTTAGAACCGCCTCATCGAGGCGGTTCTAACAAGTACCCACAATCTATATCTTAGAGCAGAAATAAGAAAAATAAGGTTTATCCCTACAAATCCCAGTTTTACTATAGAAAAGTGGGGTTCGAGGGGGTCAAAGTTATATAGGCATGTTTTCGTGATGTGGACTAGAAATACGAAAAGTATCAAAAAAAAAAAAAAAAAAAAATAAATAAATAAAATAAATAAATAAAAAATAAAAATTAATCGGAAAGTTACCGTTTTAGAGATAAGAAAGATGGAATGTTTGGTCTCGGATGTGTTTTCGTAATGAAAATGGTGGAAAATTTCCGGTTTATCAATTTTACTTTGACAGAGTTAGTTCAAGACCTCTAGTAGTCAAAACCTCTAGTTGTTACCTAACCGTAAAAATCCTAAAAATTCGGACACCTTGGGGACTTGCTGTAATCTATCTTTTCATACTGCATCACTCCCTCGCGGGGATTACGTGCCTAAAAATTTCTCCTAAAAATTTAACAAGTTTGTTTCGCGATCGAGCAAGGAGTCCAAAAAGAGGATACGGAATGGCGAACAGTGTAGACCCTGATTAGACTGCTCCTTCGGGAGCAGAGAAGGAGCATTCTGATCTGAGGCTGCACTGTTTGCTTAGGCCTGTCTGTTCAAGTACTTAAGATCATAATGGGAATGTTCATTTTTGTTCATTTCAGCGCCGCAGTAAAATGCTACTCTTGTACCTATTTCCCTCCACTGACTACAGAAGAGAAATGTAAAGATGAATTCGACAAAAGCGCCGGAGTTGAACAAATGGATTGTCAGTACGGATGTTTTAAATCCAAAGCTGAGAAGGATGACGTACAAAGTAAGTATAATGAAACCTATATCTAAAATTTTTCACACGTAATTTGTCGTATACCTCTGTTATTGTTTTAGTATACCTCTGTTATTCAGATTGTAAATAGTTTCAAGGACTCATCCAGTGACTTTTTATGCCCCCGCCATTCGAAGAATGGTGGAAAGGGCATATAACGTTGTCCCTGTCCGTCCGTGCGTCTGTGCGTCCGTGCGTCCGAAACTTAAACGCAGTCAATAACTTATTTATTGATGGATTTTAAAATTACTCGGCAGAAAGGTTAACCATCCTGAGGCGACGTGTCACATGCAAAAACCAGATCCGTACCTCCAAGGTCAAGGTCATACTTAGAGGTCAAAGGTTAAAAAAGGGGTCCGAAACTTAAACGCAGTCAATAACTTTCTTATTTCTGGATAGATTATGAAATTACTTTGTAGAAATGTTAGCCATCATGAGGCGATGTGTCACGTGCAAAACCCAGGTCCGTACCTCCAAGGTCAAGGTCATACTTAGAGGTCATAGGTCAAAAAAAGGGTCCGAAACTTCAACCCAGTCAATAACTTAATTATTTCTGGATGGATTTTGAATTTACTTTGAAGAAATGTTAACCATCATGAGACGATGTGTCACGTGCAAACCCAGATCCGAACCTCCAAGGTCAATGTCATATTTAAAGGTCAAAGGTAAAAAAAATGGTCCAAAACTTCAACCCAGTCAATAAATTTCTTATCTCTGGATGGATTTTGAAATTATTTGGCAGAAATGTTGGCCATCATGAGACAATCTGCCTCACACAAAACCAAGGTCCTTACCTCCAAGGTCAAGGTCATACTTAGAGGTCAAATGTGAAAAAAGGGTCCAAAACTTAAACACGGTCAATAACTTTCTATGGATGAATACGAACATAAAGAAATTTTCAGGCGGGGGCATCCGTGTCCTTTGGACGCATTTCTATTTTTTTTAAGCTAAATTCTAAATTTAGCTACGCACCCAACTGAGGTAATGGCCAAATATGACCGACTCAGTATAAGAAGGTAGATAGTATACATGTTTAGTTTTGTTTTGTTTGATTTGAGGTTTAACGTCCCCGTCATCATAATGTAGGTAAGGTTATTTCCAGACGTTGCTTCCAATAATAATTGTGGGATTTTTACCCGACATTTGAGATGAAATGAGATCTCAAACCATGTCGCCCCATGAAACCAATAGGACTGATAAGCACGGACTCGCACCGCTTTGTCAGGATGGGCTTAGATCCCCTAAGCGGTTTACCAGAACTCGTGTGCGGTCGGTTTCAGCTCTGCGTGGAAGCATCTTGCAGCCCATCATTTCCTTCAAGTCCCGATGAGCGGGGGCAAACATGTTCAGTGGATAACGTCATGGTATAAAATGTAAACACACGTACAATACATGTAAAATGTTTGCTGGAGCGTGACCTCATGACACTGTCCATGGTAACCGTAAATGTGTGCTACTGGTATTCTTTTGAACTTTTTTCGCAACAAAAATCTTTATAAAAATCGTTATATGATCAACAGAATCTTGCAAATAGAAACTTAAGAATGTGTTTATTTCATAATTGGGCCCCGTGATGCGATTTTGATACTTATCGCCTATGCGAGTAGCGAAGGTTCAGGCGAGCCTGCGCATCCGCGCAGTCTCGCCAGAACCTTCGCTGCTCGCTCATACAAGCAGTGAATCAAGAGGAACCTTCAGACAGAAAGCCATATTCCTGGCCCCTATGAATGGCTGGGCATGCGCAGTTAAAATTTGCCATGACGGAATACTCGAAGACACAAATTCTCTTGGCGGGGCTCATATGATAAACAGAATCTTGCAAATAGAATCTTAAGGTGGGGTTTATTTCATATGAGATTTATGAAACGGGCTCTTTTCATAAATTTCATATGAAATGACCACAGTTGTAAGATCCACTATTACCCGAGCCCCGCCAAGCGAATTTGTGTCTTCGAGCATTCCGTTATAACTGCGCATGCCCAGCCATTCAGAGGGGCCAGGGATATGGCTTTCTGTCTGAAGGTTCCTCTTGATCCACTGCTTGTATGAGCGAGTAGCGAAGGTTCTGACGAGACAGCGCGAATGCGCATGCTCGCTTGAACCTTCGCTGCTCGCATAGGCGATGAGTACCAAAATCGCTTGACGGGGCCCAGTCCTATTTTCCGTAGTAACATGTAGTATCGTACAAGGACGTCCAGCCGTCAGTCACGACGTATTATTGTACAAGCTGTCACCTGTTTTCTACAGAATGTAGAAAATATCTCCTCTCTCGCCACATCTCGCCCTCAGTTCTGCAACGTAAGGTCCAGTAGATTTTCTCCGGTACTCCGGTTTTCGTCCACCTCTGTTTAACAATCGGCTCGATATAAGTGAAATAATTTTGAAAGGGCTGTAGAAATAATAATGATGATAAAAAAAACTCAACAAAGAATAAAAAAGTTGAGGGCTGATAACAATTATCTTTAAGCTTTTTAGCACTAGCTAGCTAGTCTACCGTAGGTAACCTAGTCTTATTTTGTGTTGGTAGTTTGTTCCGTCATAATGTTTGTTTCTACAAAATTCCAAACCAGTCTCTTGTGAGACTGTAGAGCTGTCGAAGACACTAAACACTATCTGTTAGTCTGTCAAAAGTCCAACCTGTAAAATTATTAAAATGGCACAGATCCGGAGGGCACTGCTAACTTGATAGATGCCAGTGGCTCCCGAAAATGAATGCCAATGAATAATAATAATAATATCTAATAATAATAATCGACCTTATTTATAGAGGGTAACACATTCAGTACTGGTACTAATCTTCCATGTGGCCCTCTTTTCCTGGGTAAGAACCAGTACTAAGCAATGTGGATAAAGTTTCTTGCTCAAGGAAACAGCACATGGCGCTTGCGATGAATGATACACTTACTAAAAATATCGAGCATGTGGACCATGTATATTAACCACCATTCCATGTATCATTGTTATTTACATTTTTTTTTGTTTTGTTTTTCATTTTTCATGTTGATCGCTGTATGAATGGTCACGGGTCGTTTCGCCATTGAGTCGTTTCGCCCGTGGGTCATTTCGCCCCGAGTCGTTTCGCCCTGGGTCGTTTCGCCCGTGGGCCGTTTCGCCCTTATTTTTAAGCCCTATAGTTTAAGGTTAGATATGTTTTGGTATATAAAGGGGTTGATGTGTGTATAGGGAGTCCCAGAAAACATTATAACATCCTCGTTCGGTGCTATATTTGACCTTAATTTACTTTTCATGGTTCACTGACTTTGAAAACTATTGCGTCAAACCTAACGTTCACCCTACTATTTATGTTCATTTCACAAGAACCTTAAGAATTTTCATTAATGATGAAAATGCGTGTTGTATGTATTCATTAGAATCGCCTCATGAATGAGTACACACAACACATAGATATTTTATAGATGATGGGAAAAACTATATCAGAATCAGAATTGTTACTGGTGACACGTCAAATGACATTCCTACACCAGGACCAGTGATGTGGGAAGTTAGTCCCTCACTTAATCCCTTTATGCTTCCTTACCAGGCGCTGTGACTAACCCTTATTACCCCTGACTCGAACACATTTTCATTGCAGTCATTGAAGAATTACTGTATAAATTCTTACATTGCAGTTGTATCACGTGGTTGTGCGCCCCAAAAAATGGATGACGGATGTAAAACAGCTACCGTGAATGGAGTTGAAGGAGACGAGTGTTACTGCAGTTCAGATTTGTGCAATTCAGCAACCATGACCAAGGCTTCTGTTATTGGACTTATTTCACTTGTTGCCACAACAATTTTCAACAAGATGACTTATTAGAAAACTCTTAAATAACCATGTTACAGAACATTGCCGTCGGCATTCCACATATAGACGACACAACGTCATAACGTTGCATTTTTGTTGATAATATTGTCTTGGACCACTTATTTATGACCACTGTTGTCATAAAAAAAATTCTACAAGACGACCTATTAGATATCGCTTAAATAACTATGCTACAGAAATTTGCCGGCGGCGCTCCACATATCGCCGACACAACGTCATTACGTTGCTATTGGTGATACATGTATAATGTGGACCACTTATTATTAAACCTTGTCACAAAAGTTTTCTACAAGACGACCTATTAGGAAAGTCTTAAATATCAGTGCTACAGAACATTGCTGTCGGCGCTCCAAATATCGTCGACAGTCGACAGAACGTCATTACGTTGCTTTTTGGTGATACATGTACATGTATGACGTTGACCACTCCTTGTGTACCGGTTGTATTGTCCAGTTTGACGTACGACTAGAGAGGGTGTCCAAAACAACTGTGTTTTTCAATATAGTCTTTATTTGGACGCACCTTGTAAAAAATGCCTTTGCAGAGGTGCGCACCGTGAACACTCAGATCAGTCTGCGCATCCGTGTAGTCTGCTCAGTCTTCGCTTGGCTCTATTTAGATATAAGCTGGAGCATAGCATTTCCTACAATTTACATGTGCACCCAACAAAGACTCTGATCAGCCTGCGCTGCCGCGCAGTCTGATCAGAGTCTTCGTTGTGCGCTCTAAGGATAGCCAAGGGCCCAGTGCTCCTTCATGCAGCAAAAGAAGTCTCTGGTTAGACTATATGGGTAGTCAGACTGACATGATTCTTCGCCAGGCGCACATGTTAATTGTAGGAAATGTTGTGCCCCGGCTAATATTCGTTTACCTAATGCTTGTTCATGTATAGTGCGAAAAAGTTGACCTGAGACTGACCTTTATGCAAGAAATAAATTAGTCAATGCTATCGCCTAATACGTCGGCTCTCGTAAACTTCTCGTGAAATTTCGGCATCACGTTAATTATGATCCATTTACCGACCGCTATGTATTGAATAACAATATGGTCATCTTCGGGAGTCGACGAAGATAAATACATGTAAATGTATTCAGTCGGGTGTGAAATTATGTTAATAGAGTTCACCAGTCTCAGGTCAATTTGTTCCGGCGAACTATAAATTGGGAAGGCTTTTCAGATTCAGTGTGAAGGTGATTTTGTGTGTGTGTGTGGGTGGGGGGAGGGGGAGATTGTATGTCAATGGACTCTACGTTACTAAGCGCAATAGCTTAGCACTGCTGATGTCCTCGTGACCATTGGAATCTAGATTACGGGTATTTATAGACATGTTATTCTTTATTGTCCTGAGGTCAGCATGCTGTCTGTAGAATCGATCTGGACTGGGTTCATGTGTTTTGCGTTTGGCAAACAGTGTAGATCCAGATCAGACGCCACAGAAGGTGGCGTCTGATCCGGATCCAAACTTTTTTCTTAGACTAAAAGGACCAGTTGTTCAAAACGACGCCGTTCAACATATCGTCAAAACTTCGATCATTTATTATGGCAAATAAGCCAATATTTTTGCTGAAAAAAATGTGAGCAGCTTTTGCAAATGCAAAAGCTGCTCACTTTTTTCACCAAAAAACCAACAAAATTTTAGGTATAATAGTTACCAAATTGATCACTAGCGAGCTCGTTAATCTGAGGCTTTGAACAACTGGCCTCTGATAAGGGCTAAACAAACCTTGTAAGTCTCCCTTCATGATCATTCTCCAAGCTTATACTCTAAGATAATCACAGACCAGCGCTGTCAGTACTTTGATTGCCTTCGCTAAAAACACACGTGTTCGAATACGCATTTTCTTTTGACCTGGCCCAAGGTTATTAAACTTCTTTAATGCTAAACTCATCTGCGCATGAAATTTGACCTGCTTCTAAATTTTAAAATGCCAACCATGGTCGACATTTTAAAATAATTAATCTAAAATTTAATTACAGTTAAAATCCTATATTAAGACCATCTTTGGAACTGTTCAAATTGAACGGCCCCAAAGGTGGTCAGTGACCAGAGGACGCTGTGGGCAGAAAACACAAAGACAGATTACGTGCACCCTTCAAAATAAGCTTTTTAAAGCAGGATTAGTCATACTTTTAGGTGGTCTTAATAGCGGAATTGTACTGTAGCAGTACAAATATAACATTGGAGCCTCCGTGGTGTAGTGGTTACTCGCCTTGTAAACCAGGGGTCGCAGGATCGATCCCGGCTTCTCCAGACTTTCGGACGAGTCTTTAAACCGATGTCCCGTCTCCGTATTACCTTTGATGTTGGTGGGAGGTAAAACTCGAATACTCACTCACTAACAAATATAACATTCTCTGCTGATCTGAGCAGGAATATTGCCTCTTTTACTTCTGTTTTAATAGTAATGGGCATTATAATTTTCATGCTTAGCTGAGTTGAGCATGAATGTTTTATAACCTCGTGGGCCTAGTTTATATAAACTTCATGCTCACAGTTAAAACCCGTACATGTATGTATTTGCAAATGTTGTATACATGTATATATGTTACAAACTTGACATTAATAAAACTTTGGATAAACCACCGAGAACGACTGTTTCGTTAATATTGCTATCTAAAAACGTGTAATACATGTAATAGATGACATCGATCGTCCGTTCGTTCGTCCGTTCATCCATCTTAACCATCAAGGGAGACGTTAGCAGACATGCACACAGATTTGGCAGAATGAAAGTCTACACTGTTACCATGGCATTGCATTTAGGGCTGGCTAATCGGAGCTGAAAAGATAATCGACTATCAGTCCTGTCATTGCGATCGATAATCTATTAGTAATCGCTAGGGTTTTTGTCATAATTTTACCTGTCTGGCTTTCTGTCTGAGCATGACTATTACCATATGTTGCACTCAACCATATGTTTATTTGAACAGACAGGCCTGAGCAAACAGTGTAGACCAAGATGAGACGCCGCAGAATGCGGCGTCTCATCAGGGTCTGCACTGTTTGCCACTCATCTCGCTTGTTTAGGCATAACTTTGGGCAGTAAATTGTACCTAAGAAGTAATCGATTAAAAGCAAATCAGAAATGATAATCATTTTTGTGGAAGTTATCGATCGATTAATCGATTATACGATTAATCGTGTCAGCCTTAATTGCATTAGGGGTCCTTAACTCTTTTTGTACCAAATGGAATCTTCCACCTTATATATAGCACAAGTCTATTTCAAAATTTAGGGATGTCATGTTGTAGTTTTTTTTTCTTGAAATTTAAATTTTTTATGCAAAAAGTGTAGGGCCTGATCAGACGCCGCGTTCTGCGGCGTCTGATCTTTGCCTGCACTGTTCGTCAATTACCCGTTTTGGGGTTTCTGGTACTAAATGGGTTAAACCGCATGCTCAGTTAAAATTCCATATGTATTTGCAAATGTTGTATACAAGTTTCAAACTTAGCATTAATAAAAACTTTGGATAAACCGAGTGACATTTTTCCGTTAATATTGCTATTTAAAGACGTGTGATAATAGATGACATCGATCGATTGATCGACCCATTCGTCCGTCCGTTGGTCAGTCCATCCATCTTAACCATCGAGCAAGACGTTAGCAGACATGCACGCAGATTTGGCAGGATGAAAGTCTACACCGTTACCATGCCATTACTTTAGGGATCCTTAATCTGCGCAGGGCATCACGCAAACACACCTATATCGGATGGACCCCTTGGGCCCACCTTTATAAAGAAAAACTGGGGTTTACAGGGGTAAACATTTCTTATTTCTGCTCTAAACTATAGATTGTGGGTACCCGTTAGAACCGCCTCGGTGAGGCCGTTCTAACATGTAACCACAATCTATATTTTGGCAGAAATAAGAAAAATGTCACCATTTTAGTCTTAAATGTTTCATTTTTACGGCGGTAAAATATACAGTGTGTTTGTATAGGTGTGTTTTCGTAATGAGAAGACTCTCCTGGTACATGCACTGGAAGGGTATCCAACTCACGTCAGTCAGATGGACATTATACTATGTGACGTTCCTGGTACATGTACAGGAAGGGTATCCAACTAACGTCAGTCATATGGACAGTGTACTATGTGACGTTCCTGGTACATGTACAGAAAGGGTATCCAACTAACGTCAGTCATATGGACAGTGTACTTTGTGACGTTCCTGGTACATGTACAGGAAGGGTATCCAATTAACGTCAGTCATATGGACAGTATACTATGTGACGTTCCTGGTGCATATACAGGTTGGGTATCCAACTAACGTCAGTCATATGGACAGTATACTAGTGACGTTCCTGGTACATGTACAGGAAGGGTATCCAATTAACGTCAGTCATATGGGCAGTATACTATGTGACGTTCCTGGTACATGCACAGGAAGGGTAACCAACTAACGTCAGTCAGATGGACAGTATACTATGTGACGTTCCTGGTACATGCACAGGAAGGGTAACCAACTAACGTCAGTCAGATGGACAGTATATTATGTGACGTTCATGCCTGTAAAT
This sequence comes from Lucinisca nassula, assembly GCA_963580285.1. Classification (NCBI taxonomy): domain Eukaryota; kingdom Metazoa; phylum Mollusca; class Bivalvia; order Lucinida; family Lucinidae; genus Lucinisca; species Lucinisca nassula. Next base: position 73,939,997 of record OY757023.1, on the reverse strand, counting down.
AGTAACAATAGAGCATCATAGTGTTATCAATGACGTCTTAAACACCACTTTATATAAAATACACCCTTTCAAACACCACTTTATACAAGGAAAAGAGATGTCCGTGAAGTTGGCTGCCAGTTGCCAGTTGCCTATTCAATCGGCAACTGGCAAATGGCATCTAACTTCACAGTGTGGCTGCCAATTCGCTAATTCTATTGAATTGGCAACTGGCAGCCAGCTGCCAATTCGATTTGAGAGGGTTTAAGAGTATAAAAACTGAATAGGCAACTGGCAAACGGCAACCAGTTGCCAATTCGACAATCCTAGTGAATTGGCAACTGGCAACTGGCAGCTAGCTGCCAATTCGATTTGAGACGGTTTTAGAGTATAAGAAATGAATAGGCAACTGGCAAACGGCAACCAGATGCCAATTCGCTAATTCTATTGAATTGGCAACTGGCAACCGGCAGCCAGCTGCCAATTCGCTAATTCTATTGAATTGGCATCTGGCAACTGGCAGCCAGCTGCCAATTCGATTTGAGGCGATTTTAAGGCATAACAACTGAATAGGCAACTGGCAACCGGCAGCCAGCTGCCAATTCGCTAATTCTATTGAATTGGCAACTGGCAACTGGCAGCCAGCTGCCAATTCGATTTGAGACAGTTAAAGAGTACAACAACTGAATAGGCAACTGGCAAACGGCAACCAGTGCCAATTCGACAATCATAGTGAATTGGCAACTGGCAGCCAGCTGCCAATTCGATTTGAGACGGTTTTAGAGTATACGAACTGAATAGGCAACTGACAAACGGCAACCAGATGCCAATTCGCTAATTCTATTGAATTGGCAACTGGCAACTGGCAGCCAGCTGCCAATTCGATTTGAGACAGTTAAAGAGTACAACAACTGAATAGGCAACTGGCAAACGGCAACCAGTTGCCAATTCGACAATCCTAGTGAATTGGCAACTGGCAACTGGCAGCCAGTTGCCAGGCCAGTTGCCAGTTGCCAATTCGATTTGAGACGGTTTTAAGGCATAAGAACTGAATAGGCAACTGGCAAACGGCAACCAGATGCCAATTCGCTAATTCTATTGAATTGGCAACTGGCAACTGGCAGCCAGCTGCCAATTTGATTTGAGAAGGTTTAAAAGTATAAAAACTGAATAGGCAACTGGCAAACGGCAGCCAGTTGCCAATTCGACAATCCTAGTGAATTGGCAACTGGCAACTGGCAGCCAGCTGCCAATTCGATTTGAGACGATTCTAGAGTATAAGAAAAATAAATAGGCAACTGGCAAACCGCAACCAGATGACAATTCGCTAATTATATTGAATTGGCAACTGGCAACCGGCAGCCAGCTGCCAATTCGCTAATTCTATTGAATTGGCAACTGGCAACTGGCAGCCAGCTGCCAATTCGATTTGAGAGGGTTTAAGAGTATTAAAACTGAATAGGCAACTGGCAAACGGCAACCAGTTGCCAATTCGACAACCCTAGTGAATTGGCAACTGGCAACTGGCAGCTAGCTGCCAATTCGATTTGAGACGGTTTTAGAGTATAAGAAATGAATAGGCAACTGGCAAACGGCAACCAGATGCCAATTCGCTAATTCTATTGAATTGGCAACTGGCAACCGGCAGCCAGCTGCCAATTCGCTAATTCTATTGAATTGGCAACTTGCAACTGACAGCCAGCTGCCGATTCGATTTGAGACGACTTTAGAGCATAAGAACTGAATAGGCAACTGGCAACCGGCAGCCAGCTGCCAATTCGCTAATTCTATTGAATTGGCAACTGGCAACTTGCAGCCAGCTGCCAATTCGATTTAAGATAGTTTAAGAGTACAACAACTGAATAGGCAACTGGCAAACGGCAACCAGTTGCCAATTCGACAATCCTAGTGAATTGGCAACTGGCAGCCAGCTGCCAATTCAATTTGAGATGGTTTTAGAGTATACGAACGGAATAGGCAACTGACAAACAGCAACCAGATGCCAATTCGCTAATTCTATTGAATTGGCAACTGGGAACTGGCAGTCAGCTACCAAATCGATTTGAGAGGGTTTTAGAGTATAAAAACTGAATAGGCAACTGGCAAACTGCAACCAGTTGCCAATTCGACAATCCTAGTGAATTGGCAACTGGCAACTGGCAGCCAGCTGCCAATTCGATTTGAGACGGTTTTAGAGTATAAGAAATGAAAAGGCAATTGGCAAACGGCAACCAGATGCCAATTCGCTAATTCTATTGAATTGGCCACTGACAACTAGCACCCAGCTGCCAATTCGATTAGGGACGATTTTAGAGCATAAGAACTGAATAGGCAACTGGCAAACGGCAACCAGATGTCAATTCGCTAATTCTATTGAATTGTTAATTGGCAACCGGCAGCCAGCTGCCAATTCGCTAATTCTATTGAATTGACAACTGGCAACTGGCAGCCCGCTGCCAATTGGATTTGAGGCGGTTTTAGAGTATACGAACTGAATAGGCAACTGTTAAACGGCAACCAGATGCCAATTCGCTATTTCTATTGATTTGGCAACTGGCAACTGGCAGCCAGCTGCCAATTCAATTTGAGAGGGTTTAAGAGTACAAAAACTGAATAGGCAACTGACAAACGGCAACCAGTTGCCAATTCGACAATCCTAGTGAATTGGCAACTGGCAACTGGCAGCCAGCTGCCAATTTGATTTGAGACGGTTTTAGAGTATAAGAAATGAATAGGCAACTGGCAACCGGCAGCCAGATGCCAATTCTCTAGTTCTATTGAATTGGCAACTGGCATTTGGCAGCCAGCTGCCAATTCGATTTGAGACGGTTTAAGAGTACAAAAACTGAATAGGCAACTGGCAAACGGCAACCAATTGCCAATTCGACAATCCTAGTGAATTGGCAACTGGCAACTGTCAGCCAGCTGCCAATTCGATTTGAGACGATTTTAGAGCATAATAACTGAATAGGCAACTGGCAGCCAGATGCCAATTCACTAGTTCTATTGAATTTGCAACTGGCAGCCAGCTGCCAATTCGATTTGAGACGGTTTTAGAGTATAAGAACTGAATAGGCAACTGGCAAACGGCAACCAGATGCCAATTCGCTAATTCTATTAAATTGGCAACTGGCAACTGGCAACTGGCAGCCAGCTGCCAATTCGATTTGAGAGGGTTTAAGAGTATAAAAACTGAAAAGGCAACTGGCAAACGTCAACCAGTTGCCAATTCGACAATCCTAGTGAATTGGCAACTGGCAACTGGAGGCCAGCTGCCAATTCGATTTGAGACGGTTTTAGAGTATAAGAAATGAATAGGCAACTAGCAAACGGTACCCAGATGACAATTCGCTAATTCTATTGAATTGGCAACTGGCAACCGGCAGCCAGCTGCCAATTCGCTAATTCTATTGAAGGAGACAAACATAACGTGGATAATATTCTGCCCATCAGTCTCCGGAAACAAAGCTACACGAGTCGATGCGTGTGACCTCAGTTAAAGGACGAAGGGCATGTCGCGGGGAAATGACGAGCGGCCTGTACTGCATCAAACAGCACTAGACCATAAGGGTAGGCGAAAATATGTTGACCTCGTAGCAAGATTCCGGTTTGATTTTCAGTTTCTTTGACAACATTCATTTACTAGCGGGCACAAATCACCGCAGCATCTCTTTAAGCGGGAACGTTCTCAAAGAAACTGACAATCAAACCGGCATCTTTAGCCGGCACGTTATGTTTGTCTCCTTCACACCCGCCGCATTTCCCCAGTATGGTTTGATGCAGAACACCTGTGCTCTCGGGCTTATTGAAAAATGCGCATCGTGGTCCGGGGGTGACTGCCGGACTGCATAGTTGACACTACGTCCGCATCCTTCACTCCCGCCGCGTAACCCCGGTAATGGTTTGATGCAGTACATCGATGCTCCCGGACTCACTAAAGGTGCGCAGCGTGTCCCCGGAGTGCTTTGAACGTAGCCGAGACACTCTCTCCGGGCCTGCGAAATTGTATGCATTGTTTTTACTCAATTTGACTCCTACTCCGTGACCGATAGTCAAACGGCCAAAAAATATGTCTGCCACCTCTATTGCCGCATTATAGTATTTGTCTCGTCGTCCACTCGGTATGGGTCCGCAACATGGTTAGTTGCCAGCTTTAGCGAGGCTACGCCGCGGGTTGCGGGACCTGGGACGAACGATCACCCGGAAGCTACACCGGGCTATTGCAATCTTTCGTCAATATTGCTCTGGAAGCATACTTTGGCTGACCCTCACGCCTGTTGGATTGAAAAGGCCACTGGAACGAGTATGTCTCAGTATTGGCCAAACGTCTCTTAACCGTTTCCGATAATCGGTTTCAATGTTTGCGGAGTACGAAGAGCTGTGCTTGTTAAAATGTACCCCGGAGGTTTATCGCTTCTAGCTGTCCCGCTTGAATAGATACAGCGCTGATTTTATGCTCGCTAGTAAATGAATTTTGACAAGGGATCTGAATATGAAACCGACATCTCGCATCGGGGCCAGCAAATTTTCGCCTACCCTTGCGGTCCAGTGCGGCTTGATGCAGTACAGGCGGCTCGACGTATCCCCGTGGTACCCAGGAATGAGTAGGATAGCCAGTCGCGGCAACTCTCGCGTTGTGGAATCATGCAGGACATGCCCTACGTCCGTTCACTGAGGTCACACCGCATCGACTCATATATGTAGCTATGTTTCCGGAGACTGACGGACTGGAGTACACCTGTTCTCTCGGGCTCATTAAAAGCGCACAGCGTGATCCCGAGTGATACGTTCGACGTCGCCTGGGACTGACGGACAGCATCAACCTAGACCGGGGTTACGCGGCGGGAGTGAAGGGAGCGGACGTGATGGGGGCGGACGTGATGGAACCAACTGTGCAGTCCGTCAGTGCCAGGCGACGTCGAACGTATCACACCCGGACCACGCTGTGCGCTTTCGCCGAGAGCACATGTGACGAAACCTAGACCGGGGTAACCCGGCGGGAGTGAAGGGGGCGGACATGTATTAGAAGTGGCAGCACTGCGGCCACAGGGCCGCAGTTTCGCTTCAGGTAATGACAACAGCATGCGTGCGACCACAGTGACAATACGGAGGTGCATGTCCTGCATCAACCCACGCCGCGCGAGTGACTCCGACCGGCTTACCTACCCGAGCCGGGGTCCCGCGGGGTAAGGACGAGCCACATGTACAGCATACCCGGGTTAGCCCGGTATGCCAGCGTTCGCTAAGGCTTCGGAAACCCACGAGGGTAATGACAACCCGTGGTGTAGGACCGCAGTGAAAGTACCGAGGGGCATGTCCTGCATCAACCACGCCGCGCGAGTGACCCGACTGGCTTACCTACCCGAGCCGGGGTCCCCGGGGAAAAGACGAGCCACATGTACAGCATACCCGAGGTAGCCTGGTGTGCGAGCGTTCGCTCAGGCTCCGGCAACCAACGACGTAGCCCCGCTGAAGCCGGTGACAAACCATGTCGAGGGCCCACGGTGAAAGGACGAGGGGACATGTATTAGAATTGGCAGCACTTCGACCGCAGGGCCAAAGTCTCGCTTTCTGTAATGACAGCACAGTGCGCGGGACCGGAGTTATAGTACGGAGGAGCATGTCCTGCATCAACGCGCGAGTTACTCCGACTGGCTTACCTACCCGAACCGGGGTCCCACGGGGAAAAGACGAGCCACATGTATACGGGGTGCCGTTTTACTATTTAATCCGTATTTATAGATATCCATAAATCGAATTATGGATATCCATAATTCGATTAATGGATATCATTAATTCAGATCGATTTATGGATATCCGTAATTCGATTTATGGATATCCATAATTCGAATTATGGATATGCATAAATCACCGCCAAAGCTTTTGGTTTAATGATTTCTCCCTAAGACACGTGATGGTTTATTGTAAAACTCTTCAAAATCTTTAAGGTCTTTATCATCGCTGGAAGATGATGGCCAGTCAAAGGGACCTCTCTGCCGTTCAGCCTTTTCAGCCCCTAAGGTTTCCAAAACAACGGACGCAATACGTTGAACGCCCGCCATGTGTGCAATTAAATATTGGAACCAGTCGTAAGATCTGGAAATTCCGAACGACGCATCCGGTCCCTCTGGAATCACCTCTATGAGGGCTGCGCGCTAAGGACGCTGAAAGTCGGACGTAAGATTATAATGATCCAAACAGGCAATCCGTGCATGCTTTCTGTAGAAAAATACACATGGTCGTTATATATAGTATTAGTGTTTGTTTGATTTGGAGTTTAACATCCCCGTCAACACTGTAAAGGTCATTTTGGAGACGTTTGATACAACGCATAATGAAGTAATTTAGTAATTTCTTCATTTTGATTTTTTTTTTATTTCATTATGCGTTGGCGTAGTCGACGCGAAATGAAGTAAAAAAAAAATATTTCATTTCGCGTTGATATGCACCATATCCACGCAAAATGAAGTCATGATGGAAGAACATAGCTGTCTACGAAAGGAGACCAAAGACTAAGGAAGCAATACAGGTAAATTCCAATATAAAGACCACATTTTAAACAGTTCAAAAGTGGTCTTCAAGAGCACAGTGAATGTCGCAATCACAAAGAAAATGTAACTTTAACCTTCAAAATATGCTTTAAAAACAAAATTTGTCTTAATTTTAGGTGGTCTTAATAGCGGAATTTCACTGTATTTGATTATGTTAGTAGAGTTAAAACTGAACGCCTTACGGTATTTTACAAACAAACTGTCGACGCATAATGAAGTAAAATCAAGTATGCCACCTATCACCGCAAAATGAAATAATTCTTTCATTTTGCGCAAACCTCTTAGTATCGACGCATAATGAAGTAAATACTACATTTTATTTCATTTCGCATCGACTATGCCAACGCATAATGAAGTAAAAATTTCAAAATGAAGACATTACTACATTACTTCATTATGCGTTGCATCAGACGTTGCTTCCAATTTTGTGGGACTTTTACCCGACATTCAGATGAAATGACATCTCAAGCCCTGCCACCCAATGAAACCAATAGGGTTTATAAGCATAGGCGGGCCGACTTCGACCGCATTGCCTGGGCAGGCTGAGATCCTCCAAGCTGTTTACCAGTACTCGTGCGCGGGTCGGTTTCAGCTCTGGAAGCATCATGCAGCCCATCTATTTCTTCAAGCCCCGATGGTATATAGTATTAACATATATCCATATAAAACTCTACTTGAGGTGTATGGAGTACCAGGAAGATTTAGATATATCTCCTGGCCCCTGCCCATTGGAGAAATAGATTTGGCTGCGCCGGCCTCGGTAGATCAGTCGGATGCACGTCTGGCTGGTGATCAGGAGAACGCGGGTTCGATACCTGCCGGGGTCGGCAACTTTCATTCGTGGAAATTGATCATGAAATATTTTCTACGGTCATTCTCTCCCTTCCGCTGATTCAAGAAGGGCAGTTGTCAGTTTCTAGCGAAAGAATGTGCACTGTACTGGTTAACCGCTTACGTATTGGCCTGCCCAGGAAGTGTAGATAGGTAAACTGACCGGCTCAAAAATAATTTAAAATAGTATTGACTGGGCCGTTAAACCCCAGTTGCCGATACTGTTCTTATACTCTAAAACCGTCTTAAATCGAATTGGCAGCTGGCTGTCCGTTGCCAGTTGCCAATTCACTAGGATTGTCTGATTGGCAACTGGTTGCCGTTTGCCAATTGCCTAGTCAGTTTTTTACTCTTAAACCGTCTATAATCGAACTGGCAGCTGGCTGCCATGCAGTTGCCAATTCAACAGAATTAGCGAATTGGCATCGGTTGCCGTTTGCCAGTTGCCTATTCAGTTCTTATACTCTTTAACCGTCTCAAATCAAATTGGCAGCTGGCTGCCAGTTGCCAGTTGCCAATTCACTACGATTGTCGAATTGGCAACTGGTTGCCGGTTGCCAGTTGCCTATTCAGTTTTTGTACTCTTAAACCGTCTCAAATCGAATTGGCAGCTTGCTGCCAATTGCCAGTTGCCAATTCAATAGAATTAGCGAATTGGAAGCTAGCTGCCGGTTACCAGTTACCTATTCAGTTCTTATGCTCTAAAATCGTCTCAAATCGAATTGGCATCTGGCTGCCAGTTGCCAATTCAATAGAATTAGCGAATTTTAGCTGGCTGCCGGTTGCCAGTTGCATATTCAATAGAATTGCAAATTCAATAGAATTAGCGAATTGTCATCTGGGTGCCGTTTGCTAGTTGCCTTTTCATTTCTTATACTCTAAAACCGTCTCAAATCGAATTGGCAGCTGGCCTCCAAATGCCAGTTGCCAATTCACTAGGATTGTCGAATTGGCAACTGGTTGCCGTTTGCCAATTTACCTATTCAGTTTTTATACTCTTAAACCCTCTCAAATCGAATTGGCAGCTGGCTGTCAGTTGTCAGTTGCCAATTCAATAGAATAAGCGAATTGGCAGCTGGGTGCCGGTTGCCAGTTGCCTATTCAGCTCTTATGCTCTGTAATCGTCTCAAATCGAATTGGCAGCTGGCTGCCAGTTGCCAGTTGCCAATTCAATAGAGTAAGCGAATTGGCAGCTGGCTGCCGGTTGCCAGTTGCCAATTCAATAGAATTAGCGAATTTGCATCTTGTTGCCGTTTGCCAGTTGCCTATTCATTTCTTATACTCTAAAACTATCTCAAATCGAATTGGCAGCTGGCAGCTGGCAGCTGGCTGCCAGTTGCCAGTTGCCAATCCACTAGGATTTTCGATTTGGCAACTGGTTGCCGTTTGCCAGTTCCCTATTCAGTTTTTTTACTCTTAAACCGTCTCAAATCGAACTGGCAGCTGGCTGCCAGTTGCCAGTTGCCAATTCAATAGAATAAGCGAATTGGCATCTGGTTACCGTTTGCCAGTTGCCTATTCAGTTCTTATACTCTAAAACCGTCTCAAATCGAATTGGCAGCTGGCTGCCACTTGCCAGTTGCCAGTTCACTAGGATTGTCGAATTGGCAACTGGTTACCGTTTGCCAGTTGCCTAATCAGTTTTTGTACTCTAAAACCGTCTCAAATCGAATTGGCATCTGACTGCCAGTTGCCAGTTGCCAATTAAATGGAATTAGCGAATTGGAAGCTGGCTGCCGGTTGCCAGTTGCCTATTCAGTTCTTATGCTCTAAAATCGTCTAAAATCGAATTGGCAGCTGACTGCGAGTTGCCAGTTGCCAATTCAATAGAATTAGCAAATTGGCAGCTGGCTGCCGTTTGCCAATTGCTTATTCAGTTCTTATACTCTAAAACCGGATCATGCCCCGCGCCTGCCCGGGGGGTAGAAATATGGCGGCTGCCTTCGGGAGTGTGGCAGAGTGGTAAGACCCCACCGAAAACAGTCCCATTGCCGAGACCACCCGGTGCCTCGAAATAGGTGGCTGCCTTCAGGTTCTGTGGCAGTTGGGTAAAAGCCTCCAACATACAGAACAATCGTCCGTTCGACCGGTATTATCTTGTAATTCAATTTATTCAAATGCATCTTACCAAATTGTTTTTACAATTCACTACGCGAGATCTATCCTTTTAAACCTTTCCTATCTCATGTTACTACCACGCTGCATTTGTATGTGTATCATCATTGCTGGTGGGTCGCGCACCACAAAGAAGAAACCTCATCTGTATATGTTTGTACTGTGTATGTGTCACTTTTTCATGCTCCTTCACTCTGCACATCAATGAAAGATGCATTTTGTATACGTTATTAGATAAGTAACTTGTCATTTCATGTTACCCCAAAGTTATTTTATGTTACATCAATGTTAACAGAATTGGATACTTATCACGAAGTTCTGAAATGTTCGTCATCATCTAACACAGCTTTATTCTTTATTAGTTTATAAAATCCTTTGTTCTCTCTGAAACTTATCACCTCAATAATTTCTTACCATAATCGTGGATCTCATATTTAGCAAAGGATCTCCTGTTTTCAGAGCCAAGCTTTTATTTAAGCAAACGTTTTCGGCCTCCCTTGTCTGTAGGGAATAAAATATACAGATCACTTTCCTTCTGTAGTGAATGGGGATGAAATTCCTTGTTGAAACAGGAGCCACTTGTTTGCCGTGAGTGGCGTCTCGTATGCTGGAAAAAGGGATCCTGATGATTGAGAAAAGCCCAGGGATCTCCAGCTTTTCAACACATCATTTTGGCCCATATTTCAGATAGAAGAGGGGTTTGGGCTAGATCCGGCCTGAATCAATCGGCTCAGTCGTGCCAAGCTCTAGAATCGCACAGCTTGTCCTTATCTTCCTTCTTTTTTTTTACGTATCTTTATGGTACAAACCGGGTGTAATTTCGTCTTATTCCTCTATCTTTGAGTGTTATTTGATGGGCGGCGGCTGATGGATCAATCGGTGGGCTTGTACTGGGGAAATTCAGCAGAAGCTTCTGTGAGGGAGAGAATATGGGTGGGGATGGGTCCCAACTGTTCCTCATTTTTCTTTGAAATCTGGGTGCATAGTTGGGAATCATAAAACAGAAGTAGAGCGGAAGGACTCTGGTCCTGTCATCGAGTATAATAGCAATGTAGCCTTGGCGTTGGAAATAGGAGATCCATTTCCATTAAACGTCCCCTTGTAGGGCTCCAAGGAGGGTGGGGCGCATAGCTATCGAATCATTTATTATCAACATGGGATCCAACACTAGGAAAAGAGCATTTTTAGATTTATCCGATGACGACCCGGAACCGACTTTCAATTTCAAAGCAAATGACAATTTCGCTCGATTTTTAGTGATTTCGAGCAAGGAAGATAAAGCCGTTACAACTCTTTCTCCATTCGTAATTGAAAAGCAAATAGAAGCATTAATTGGAACTCCGAAAAACGTCAAAAAACTAAAAAATGGGACACTTTTGATAGAAACTAACCGAAAAACACAAACTGAAAACCTCCTAAAAATAAACAAATTCTTTAATATGAACGTCTCTGTCACGGAACATAAAACACTCAACTCTTGTAAAGGAATTATCCGTGACAGAATGCTAAAACACGAATCAGAAGCCAGCATAATCGATTATTTAAAAGAACAAGGTGTAACGGCATGCAAAAGATTTAAAGTAAAAAAAGACGGAAATCTCATTGATACCAATACACTTCTACTCACTTTCAACTCCACTTCCTTGCCGAAATCGCTGAAGATCTTCTACAGGATAATACCGGTCGAAATCTACGTGCCCAATCCTCTGCGTTGTTTCAATTGTCAGAGGTTTGGGCACCACGAAAATGATTGTACTGTCCCTGACGGGTCTATTTGTGAGAAGTGTGGTGGTTCCGACCACCACACTACAAACTGCAAGAATTCTCCAAAATGTGTGAACTGCGGAAAAGATCATTTGTCTAAATCCAATGTCTGTGAAGTTTGGAAAACAGAAAAAGAAATCATGAAAATCAAAGTTACACAAAACGTCACCTATTTGGAAGCAAAGAAAATACAACAAAACAAACCAGAAAACACATTCGCAAAAGTTGTCCAATCCCTTGCCAGCAAACCTGAAACAAAAGAAACATCCACACAATTTAATGAAAAAGATTTTGAAATTAAACCCCATTCTAAAGTAATTACCTCTACTGTTAAACCAAAACCCACATCACAACCTACTACATCGTCACAGCCTACATCTACTCATCATTCAAGATCAGAATCTAGACAAACTTCACAGACCAGTTCACAACCTAACGGCAAACATTCGAGCAGATCTCACTCCCGATCCACGTCAGGGACAGCGGATCAAAAAGAAAAGAACGGCAAAGAAAAGCATAAAGGATCAAACCCAAACAGTAAAGGGGCGTCTGCTGATCCAGTAAAACTGGCTAATCAGTACGGCGCCCTTGAGGACATGGAGTTGGACCATGATCCCTCCACGTTCTTAAAGCCTAATAATAAAAGATAAAGGATTAAATTCCTTGTTTTAATCTTCTCTCCATTCAACCATGGATAAGAAGTCAATAATTCAATGGAATTGTCGAGGACTGAAAGCCAATTTTAACGAACTTTTAATTTTAACTACACTTTTTTCTCCTAATGTCATTTGTCTCCAAGAAACTTTTTTGAAAACTACAGATAATATTAATTTCAAAGGTTACAGTATGTACAATCATATCACAACGGATAATCAGAAGGCATCAGGAGGTACATCAATCCTGGTAAAATCTGACGTTCCTCATAGGAAAATAGATGTAAACACTAATTTACAAGCTGTTGCTGTAAACGTCACTTTATCCAAATCCATAACGATTTGTTCTGTTTACCTTCCACCACACTATAATTTTTCTAAACAAGAATTAGAAAATTTAACAAATCAATTACCTAGTCCTTATATATTATTAGGAGATTTTAATAGTCACAGCAAATTATGGGGTTGCTCGGATACAAATGACAAAGGAGAAATCATAGAAAATTTTATTGCTGAAAATGATTTATGTTTATTAAACGATAAACAACCAACATATCTTCATTCTCCCACACGAAATTATTTTGCTTTAGATCTTTCAATTTGCTCTCCAAATATTTATCTAGATTTTGATTGGTCTGTTGTGGACGATCTCCATGGGAGCGATCATTTTCCGATAGTAATTGAAGAAATTGCATCGACCCATGAGGATCGTCACCCCAGATGGAATTTGAGTAAAGCAAATTGGGAAAATTTTAATCAATTATGTGATGAAAAACTCGACCCTGAACTTTTTAAAACTGCAAGTGATATACAAGATTTTACTGATGAATTGATTGATATTGCTGAAAAATGTATTCCTAAATCCTCGACTTTTTCAAAAAGAAACAGACCTTGGTTTAATGACGAAGTTAAAACGTCAATCAATAAAAGAAAATCTGCATTACGAAAATTCAATAAACAACCAACTAAAGAAAATCTTATCCATGCCAAACACATGCGAGCTAAAGCTCGCAAAACAATAAAATCGGCCAAAAAAGCATCTTGGCAGCAATACGTCTCCAAACTGAATACCAGAACACCAACTAAGAAAATATGGGACATGATTAGAAAAATTAGTGGCAAAAACAAATCAAATAAACATGTCCATATCAAACGGAAATATGTGTTCAACGGCTAAAGACATTTCCAATGCCTTGGGGGAAAATTTTCAGAAAAACTCCTCTAGCTTAAATTATTCAGAAAATTTCCAAAATATTAAACAAGAACAAGAGAAAAAGAATTTAAATTTTTCCTCATTAAATCATGAAAAATATAATTTACCTTTCACTACTAAAGAATTATTAGATGCTCTCCATAAATCTCATGATACTGCTGTTGGTCCTGACGACATACACTATCAAATTTTAAAACATTTACCCAACAAGGCATTGGAAACATTATTAAATATTCTGAATGATATTTGGATCACTGGAAAATTCCCTGAAAACTGGAGAAAAGCTACCATTATTCCTATTCCGAAACCTAATAAAGATCATACTGAAGCCACTAATTACAGACCTATTGCTTTGACAAGTTGCTTATGTAAAACAATGGAGAGAATGATTAATGATAGGCTGGTTTGGTTCTTAGAATCAAACCAGCTTATCACTAAATTTCAAGCTGGTTTTAGAAAAAACAGCTCTACTAACGATCATTTGATTCGCTTAGAATCATTTATACGTGATGCCTTTGTCAAAAAAGAACATGTCGTAGCTGTATTCTTTGACCTCGAAAAGGCCTATGATACGACTTGGAAATATGGCATCATGAAAGATTTACACAACTTGGGCCTTAAAGGCCGATTGCCACTTTTTGTTCAAAATTTCTTGTCCGATCGAACATTTAATGTTCGCATAGGAAATACATTATCAGACACATTTGATCAAGAACAAGGTGTACCACAAGGTAGTATTTTATCACCAACCTTGTTCAGCATAAAAATTAATAATATAGTTAAATGTGTTAAAGACCCAGATTGTTCGCTTTTTGTTGACGATTTTGGAATATTTTATCGTTCCAAAAATATGGAAACCATTGAATTTAAACTCCAAAGGTGTCTAAATAATATAGAAACTTGGGCAACAGAAAATGGTTTTAAATTTTCTAAAACAAAAACTCAGTGTGTTCATTTCTGCCAAATTCGAAAGTTGCATTTAGATCCAGTTTTAACAATATACGGCAGTCCAATTCCAGTTGTCACTGAGGCGAAGTTTTTGGGTCTTTTATTTGATAGCAAATTGTCTTTTATTCCTCATATCAAAGCTTTGAAAGCTAAATGTTTAAAAGCTCTTGATATTCTTAAAGTCCTGTCCAGTTCCGTCTGGGGAGGAGATCGTACTGTTCTTTTAAATCTTTATAGATCTTTAATTCGTTCCAAATTGGACTATGGTTCCATAGTCTATGGTTCTGCTAGGAAATCCTATTTAAAATCTTTGGATACTATACATCATCAAGGTTTACGTTTAGCACTTGGCGCCTTTCGCACTTCATCCGTTGATAGTCTCTATGCTGAATCTAATGAACCATCACTTTATATTAGAAGAGAGAAATTGTCTCTTCAATATGCTACTAAATTAGCTGCAAATCCACGCAATTCAGCATATGAATGTGTTTTTAACCCCAAGTATGAACGATTTTATAACAACAAACCATCGGCGATTAAACCTCTTGGCCTAAGAATTCAATCATTACTCGAAGAGGCAAATATTAATATTAAAAATATTCAATCTTTTTCATTATCATCCAAAGAGCCATGGACGTTAAACCCTCCAAAGATTATTTTAACCTTACATAAAAATAAGAAATCCGAAGTGGAATCGCATATTTTTAAGAACGAATTTTTAGAAATAAAATCCAATTTTAAACATCATATATCCATTTACACTGACGGTTCGAAACAAGATGAGAAAGTTGCTTGTTCTGTCATTAGTCCGAATTTCACCGACAGCATTAGATTACCCGATAATAGCTCTATTTTTACCGCTGAAGCGAAAGCAATTGATATTGCACTCTATCACATTCGAGATCAATCTGAAAGACATTTTATCATTTATTCCGATTCTCTTTCTGTATTAAAAGCTCTCAAAGACCAACAGCACAGAAACCCCTTGATCCAACAAATTCTTAGAAAATATCACCATCTTTCCGTCTCGAAGGAGATCATATTCTGCTGGCTTCCGAGTCACGTGAATATCCGCGGAAATGAGCTAGCTGATTTGGAAGCCAAATCAGCTTTATCGTTAACAGTTACAAATTTAAAAATCCCTTACTCTGATTTAAAATCGAACATTAACAAATATATAAAAAATAAATGTCAATCAATTTGGGAAAAAGAAACTAATAATAAATTAAACCAAATACAACCGAATTTTCATACCAAATGCACTTTTTCGAATTATGATAGGAAAGATCAGACTAAAATCACAAGATGCCGTATTGGACACACACGACTCACCCATTCCTACATTTTAAAAAACGAACAAGCACCTTTCTGTATATCTTGTAACGAACCGTTCACTGTTAAACACTTTCTCATCTCATGTATTGAATTTAACCATATTCGTTCTAAATATTTTAACATTACTACGATGAAAGATCTTTTTAATAATGTACCTTTTTACCAATTAATCAATTTTCTTAAAGAAATCGGTCTTTTTAACAAACTGTAATTATTAAAATTTTAATTGTTTAATCTTGCACAATTTTATGTATAATATATAACTGTTTTAGACGCTATATGCCCTGTTAGGGTTGAGCGTCTTTAAATAAATCATCCATCCATCCATCCATCTAAAACCGGATCAAATCGAATTGGCAGCTGGCTGCCAGATGCCAGTTGCCAATTCACTAGGATTGTCGAATTGGCACCTGGTTGCCGTTTGCCAGTTGCCTATTCAGTTCTTATACTCTAAAACCGTCCGAAATCGAATTGGCAGCTGGCTGCCGGTTGCCAGTTGCCAATTCACTACGATTGCCGAATTGGCAACTGGTTGCCGTTTGCCAGTTGCCTATTCAGTTTTTATACTCTTAAACCCTCTCAAATCGAATTGGCAGCTGACTTCCAGTTGCCAGTTGCCAATTCACTAGGATTGTCGAATTGGCAGCTGATTGCCGTTTGCCAGCTGCCTATTCAGTTTTTGTACTCTTAAACCGTCTCAAATCGATTCGGCAGCTGGCTGCCAGTTGCCAGTTGCCAATTCACTAGGATTGTCGAATTGGCAACTGATTGCCGTTTGCCTGTTGCCTATTCAGTTTTTGTACTTTTAAACCGTCCCAAATCGAATTGGCAGCTGGCTGCCAGTTGCCAGTTGCCAATTCAATAGAATTGGCGAATTGGCATCTGGATGCCGTTTGCAAGTTGCCTATTCAGTTCTTATACTCTAAAACCGTCTCAAATTGAATTGGCAGCTGGCTGCCAGTTGCCAGTTGCCAATTCACGAGGATTGTCGAATTGGCAACTGATTGTCATTGCCAGTTGCCTATTCAGTTACGACTCTTAAACCGTCTCAAATCGAATTGGCAGCTGGCTGCCAGTTGCCAGTTGCCAATTCAATGGAATTAGCGAATTGGCAGCTGGCTGCCGTTTGCCAGTTGTCTATTCAGTTCTTATACTATAAAACCGTCCAAAATCGAATTGGCAGCTGGCTGCCAGTTGCCAGTAGCCAATTCACTAGGATTGTCGAATTGGCAACTGGTTGCCGTTTGCCAGTTGCCTATTCAGTTTTTATACTCTTAAACCCTCTCAAATCGAATTGGCAGCTGGCTGCCAGTTGCCAGTTGCCAATTCACTAGGATTGTCGAATTGGCAACTGATTGCCGTTTGCCAGTTGCCTATTCAGTTTTTGTACTCTTAAACCGTCTCAAATCGAATTGGCAGCTGGCTGCCAGTTGCCAGTTGCCAATTCAATATAATTAGCGAATTGGCAGCTGGCTGCCGGTTGCCAGTTGCCTATTCAGTTCTTATGCTCTAAAATCGTCTCAAATCGAATTGGCAGCTGGCTGCCAGTTGCCAATTCAATAGAATTAGCGAACTGGCATCTGGCTGCCGTTTGCCAGTTGCCTATTCAGTTCTTATACTCTAAAACCGTCCAAAATCGAATTGGCAGCTGGCTGCCAGTTGCCAGTTGCCAATTCACTAGGATTGTCGAATTGGCACGTGGTTGCCGTTTGCCAGTTGCCTATTCAGTTTTTATACTCTTAAACCCTCTCAAATCGAATTGGCAGCTGGCTGCCAGTTGCCAGTTGGCAATTCACTAGGATTGTCGAATTGGCAACTGATTGCCGTTTGCCAGTTGCCTATTCAGTTTTTGTACTCTTAAACTGTCTCAAATCGAATTGGCAGCTTGCTGCCAGTTGCCAGTTGCCAATTCAATATAATTAGCGAATTGGCAGCTGCTGCCGGTTGCCAGTTGCCTATTCAGTTCTTATGCTCTAAAATCGTCTCAAATCGAATTGGCAGCTGGCTGCCAGTTGTCAATTCAATAGAATTAGCGAACTGGCATCTGGTTGCCGTTTGCCAGTTGCCTATTCAGTTCTTATACTCTCAAACCGTCCAAAATCGAATTGGCAGCTGGCTGCCAGTTGCCAGTTGCCAATTCACTAGGATTGTCGAATTGGCACGTGGTTGCCGTTTGCCAGTTGCCTATTCAGTTTTTATACTCTTAAACCCTCTCAAATCGAATTGGTAGCTGGCTGCCAGTTGCCAGTTGCCAATTCACTAGGATTGTAGAATTGGAAACTGATTGCCGTTTGTCAGTTGCCTATTCAGTTTTTGTACTCTTAAACCGTCTCAAATCGAATTGGCAGCTGGCTGCCAGTTGCCAGTTGCCAATTCAATATAATTAGCGAATTGGCAGCTGGCTGCCAGTTGCCAGTTGCCAATTCAATGGAATTAGCGAATTGGCAGCTGGCTGCCGTTTGCCAGTTGTCTATTCAGTTCTTATACTATAAAACCGTCCAAAATCGAATTGGCAGCTGGCTGCCAGTTGCCAGTAGCCAATTCACTAGGATTGTCGAATTGGCAACTGGTTGCCGTTTGCCAGTTGCCTATTCAGTTTTTATACTCTTAAACCCTCTCAAATCGAATTGGCAGCTGGCTGTCAGTTGCCAGTTGCCAATTCACTAGGATTGTCGAATTGGCAACTGATTGCCGTTTGCCAGTTGCCTATTCAGTTTTTGTACTCTTAAACCGTCTCAAATCGAATTGGCAGCTGGCTGCCAGTTGCCAGTTGCCAATTCAATATAATTAGCGAATTGGCAGCTGGCTGCCGGTTGCCAGTTGCCTATTCAGTTCTTATGCTCTAAAATCGTCTCAAATCGAATTGGCAGCTGGCTGCCAGTTGCCAATTCAATAGAATTAGCGAACTGGCATCTGGCTGCCGTTTGCCAGTTGCCTATTCAGTTCTTATACTCTAAAACCGTCCAAAATCGAATTGGCAGCTGGCTGCCAGTTGCCAGTTGCCAATTCACTAGGATTGTCGAATTGGCACGTGGTTGCCGTTTGCCAGTTGCCTATTCAGTTTTTATACTCTTAAACCCTCTCAAATCGAATTGGCAGCTGGCTGCCAGTTGCCAGTTGGCAATTCACTAGGATTGTCGAATTGGCAACTGATTGCCGTTTGCAAGTTGCCTATTCAGTTTTTGTACTCTTAAACTGTCTCAAATCGAATTGGCAGCTGGCTGCCAGTTGCCAGTTGCCAATTCAATATAATTAGCGAATTGGCAGCTGCTGCCGGTTGCCAGTTGCCTATTCAGTTCTTATGCTCTAAAATAGTCTCAAATCGAATTGGCAGCTGGCTGCCAGTTGTCAATTCAATAGAATTGGCGAATTGGCATCTGGATGCCGTTTGCAAGTTGCCTATTCAGTTCTTATACTCTAAAACCGTCTCAAATTGAATTGGCAGCTGGCTGCCAGTTGCCAGTTGCCAATTCACGAGGATTGTCGAATTGGCAACTGATTGTCATTGCCAGTTGCCTATTCAGTTACGACTCTTAAACCGTCTCAAATCGAATTGGCAGCTGGCTGCCAGTTGCCAGTTGCCAATTCAATGGAATTAGCGAATTGGCAGCTGGCTGCCGTTTGCCAGTTGTCTATTCAGTTCTTATACTATAAAACCGTCCAAAATCGAATTGGCAGCTGGCTGCCAGTTGCCAGTAGCCAATTCACTAGGATTGTCGAATTGGCAACTGGTTGCCGTTTGCCAGTTGCCTATTCAGTTTTTATACTCTTAAACCCTCTCAAATCGAATTGGCAGCTGGCTGCCAGTTGCCAGTTGCCAATTCACTAGGATTGTCGAATTGGCAACTGATTGCCGTTTGCCAGTTGCCTATTCAGTTTTTGTACTCTTAAACCGTCTCAAATCGAATTGGCAGCTGGCTGCCAGTTGCCAGTTGCCAATTCAATATAATTAGCGAATTGGCAGCTGGCTGCCGGTTGCCAGTTGCCTATTCAGTTCTTATGCTCTAAAATCGTCTCAAATCGAATTGGCAGCTGGCTGCCAGTTGCCAATTCAATAGAATTAGCGAACTGGCATCTGGCTGCCGTTTGCCAGTTGCCTATTCAGTTCTTATACTCTAAAACCGTCCAAAATCGAATTGGCAGCTGGCTGCCAGTTGCCAGTTGCCAATTCACTAGGATTGTCGAATTGGCACGTGGTTGCCGTTTGCCAGTTGCCTATTCAGTTTTTATACTCTTAAACCCTCTCAAATCGAATTGGCAGCTGGCTGCCAGTTGCCAGTTGGCAATTCACTAGGATTGTCGAATTGGCAACTGATTGCCGTTTGCCAGTTGCCTATTCAGTTTTTGTACTCTTAAACTGTCTCAAATCGAATTGGCAGCTTGCTGCCAGTTGCCAGTTGCCAATTCAATATAATTAGCGAATTGGCAGCTGCTGCCGGTTGCCAGTTGCCTATTCAGTTCTTATGCTCTAAAATCGTCTCAAATCGAATTGGCAGCTGGCTGCCAGTTGTCAATTCAATAGAATTAGCGAACTGGCATCTGGTTGCCGTTTGCCAGTTGCCTATTCAGTTCTTATACTCTCAAACCGTCCAAAATCGAATTGGCAGCTGGCTGCCAGTTGCCAGTTGCCAATTCACTAGGATTGTCGAATTGGCACGTGGTTGCCGTTTGCCAGTTGCCTATTCAGTTTTTATACTCTTAAACCCTCTCAAATCGAATTGGTAGCTGGCTGCCAGTTGCCAGTTGCCAATTCACTAGGATTGTAGAATTGGAAACTGATTGCCGTTTGCCAGTTGCCTATTCAGTTTTTGTACTCTTAAACCGTCTCAAATCGAATTGGCAGCTGGCTGCCAGTTGCCAGTTGCCAATTCAATATAATTAGCGAATTGGCAGCTGGCTGCCAGTTGCCAGTTGCCAATTCAATGGAATTAGCGAATTGGCAGCTGGCTGCCGTTTGCCAGTTGTCTATTCAGTTCTTATACTATAAAACCGTCCAAAATCGAATTGGCAGCTGGCTGCCAGTTGCCAGTAGCCAATTCACTAGGATTGTCGAATTGGCAACTGGTTGCCGTTTGCCAGTTGCCTATTCAGTTTTTATACTCTTAAACCCTCTCAAATCGAATTGGCAGCTGGCTGTCAGTTGCCAGTTGCCAATTCACTAGGATTGTCGAATTGGCAACTGATTGCCGTTTGCCAGTTGCCTATTCAGTTTTTGTACTCTTAAACCGTCTCAAATCGAATTGGCAGCTGGCTGCCAGTTGCCAGTTGCCAATTCAATATAATTAGCGAATTGGCAGCTGGCTGCCGGTTGCCAGTTGCCTATTCAGTTCTTATGCTCTAAAATCGTCTCAAATCGAATTGGCAGCTGGCTGCCAGTTGCCAATTCAATAGAATTAGCGAACTGGCATCTGGCTGCCGTTTGCCAGTTGCCTATTCAGTTCTTATACTCTAAAACCGTCCAAAATCGAATTGGCAGCTGGCTGCCAGTTGCCAGTTGCCAATTCACTAGGATTGTCGAATTGGCACGTGGTTGCCGTTTGCCAGTTGCCTATTCAGTTTTTATACTCTTAAACCCTCTCAAATCGAATTGGCAGCTGGCTGCCAGTTGCCAGTTGGCAATTCACTAGGATTGTCGAATTGGCAACTGATT
The DNA here is from genome assembly GCA_963580285.1 of Lucinisca nassula. Classification (NCBI taxonomy): domain Eukaryota; kingdom Metazoa; phylum Mollusca; class Bivalvia; order Lucinida; family Lucinidae; genus Lucinisca; species Lucinisca nassula. Next base: position 73,918,958 of record OY757023.1, on the reverse strand, counting down.
GCCGTTTGCAAGTTGCCTATTCAGTTTTTGTACTCTTAAACTGTCTCAAATCGAATTGGCAGCTGGCTGCCAGTTGCCAGTTGCCAATTCAATATAATTAGCGAATTGGCAGCTGCTGCCGGTTGCCAGTTGCCTATTCAGTTCTTATGCTCTAAAATAGTCTCAAATCGAATTGGCAGCTGGCTGCCAGTTGTCAATTCAATAGAATTAGCGAACTGGCATCTGGTTGCCGTTTGCCAGTTGCCTATTCAGTTCTTATACTCTCAAACCGTCCAAAATCGAATTGGCAGCTGGCTGCCAGTTGCCAGTTGCCAATTCACTAGGATTGTCGAATTGGCACGTGGTTGCCGTTTGCCAGTTGCCTATTCAGTTTTTATACTCTTAAACCCTCTCAAATCGAATTGGTAGCTGGCTGCCAGTTGCCAGTTGCCAATTCACTAGGATTGTAGAATTGGAAACTGATTGCCGTTTGCCAGTTGCCTATTCAGTTTTTGTACTCTTAAACCGTCTCAAATCGAATTGGCAGCTGGCTGCCAGTTGCCAGTTGCCAATTCAATATAATTAGCGAATTGGCAGCTGGCTGCCGGTTGCCAGTTGCCTATTCAGTTCTTATGCTCTAAAATCGTCTCAAATCGAATTGGCAGCTGGCTGCCAGTTGCCAATTCAATAGAATTAGCGAACTGGCATCTGGTTGCCGTTTGCCAGTTGCCTATTCAGTTTTTATACTCTAAAACCGTCTCAAATCGAATTGGCAGCTGGCTGCCAGTTGCCAGTTGCCAGTTCACTAGGATTAGCGAATTGGCAGCTGGCTGCCGGTTGCCAGTTGCCAATTCAATAGAATTAGCGAATTGGCATCTGGTTGCCGTTTGCCAGTTGCCTATTCATTTCTTATACTCTAAAACCATCTCAAATCGAAATGGAAGCTGGCTACCAGTTGCCAGTTGCCAATTCACTAGGATTGTAGAATTGGCAACTGGTTGCCGTTTGCCAGTTGCCTATTCAGATTTTATACTCTTAAACCCTCTCAAATGGAATAGGCAGCTGGCTGCCAGTTGCCAGTTGCCAATTCAATAGAATTTTCGAATTGGCAGCAACACTGTGAAGTTAGATGCCATTTGCCAGTTGCCGATTGAATAGGCAACTGGCAACTGGCAACTGGCAGCCAACTTCACGAACATGGAAAAGAGGGATAAGACGGATTTATAGAGATGAGAGAGGCGAGAATTAGTGCGCACAAAGAACATGCACTGCGTAATAAAGAGGCACAGTTCAGAAGAAATTCCTCGGGCCAAGTCCTAGAAATATATAACAGAATATTTGTTCTATCACTCGCAATATAATTGCGGATGGTAAAAAAAAGTCGAGCTCCCTGTTGCCCTAACTAGGGAGTTTTCAAGCCAAGAGAATTATTGCAAACAAAAAACCGACATCGGATAACAAAGAGGCACATTTTGAAAGAAATGCATCGGCCACTTCTGAGAAACATATTACAAAATTTTGCCAGCCTCTGTAGCTCAGTCGGATGCGCGTCTGAGTGGTGATCAGGAGGATGCGGGTTAGGTTCCTGCCGGGGTCGGCAACATTCTTCCGTGGAAGTTGATCATGAAATCTTTTCTACGGTCATCCTCTCCCTTCCGCTGATTTAAGAAGGGCAGTTGTCAGTTTCTGGCAAAAGAATGTGCACTGTACAGGTTAACCGCTTACGTACTCGTATAAGCCTGCCAAGGAAAATCGTGGATAGGTAAACTGGCTGGCTAAAAAATGACCTAAAATAGTGTTGGCTGGGCCGCTAAACTCCATTACAAACACACAAATATTACAAAATATTTGCTATAACAACCGCTATGTCCTGGCAGGTGTCTTATGTCGAGCTCGCTGTTACCTTAGTTACGGAGTTTTCAATTTAATGAGAATTAGTACATACAAAAACATACACTGAGTAATCAACAGGCACATTTTTAAAGAAATTCGTCGAGCCCATTCTGAGAAATATACACTGAAATATTCGCTGAATTGGCATGTAGCAAAACTAGAGCTCCCTGTGACCCCAGCTACAGAGTGTTCATCTCAATGGGAATAAGTGCACACAAAGAACATACATTGGGTAATCAAGAGGCACAGTTTCAAAGAAATTCGTCAGGCCAATTCTGAGAAATATATAACAAAATGTTTCCCAAATCCAAGCGATATGTACTGGCAGGTGCCCAAAGTCGAGGTCCCTGTTACCTTAGCTACGGAGTTTTCAACTCAATGACAATTAATGCACACAAAGAACATGCACGAAGTAATCAAAAGGCACATTTTCTAAGACACATTCGTAAAGCTTTTTCTGAGAAATATATGCTGAAATATTAGCAACAATGTATATCAACTAAATGTACTGGTGACTACCAAAACTCAAGCACCCTGATACCCTAGCTTGAGGGTGTTCAACTGAATGAGAAGTCCACGCATAGAACAGACATCACGTGAACTAGTCCGTGAAATGAAGACCCCACTATAACCCACTTTGTATAGAGAAAACTGAGGTTTACGGGGGTATACATTATTTTTCCTATTTTCCTATTTTTACTCCAAGACATAGGTTGTTGGTACTCGTTAGAACCGCCTCAATGAGGCGGTTCTAATGAGCAACCACGTCCTATGTTTGGAGTATTTATCAGAATAATATCAGGGATTTTAATCAGAAAAGTAGCCATTTTGGAGATGACAAATATGCACTATGTCGCACGGGTAATGCACGGAGTATTCAAGAGAAATATTTTAAAAGAAATCCTTGCCTGAAAAATATCATACTGAAATACTAGTATCAAACTCAATGTACTGGCGGGTACCAAAACTCTTACCCTTGCTACGGAGTTTTCAACCCAATAAGAATTAGTACACACAAAGAAGATACACTGACCCAGCAGGCACATGACGTAATTATGACTTCACACCAAGGTCAGTACAACGTCATGACGTTTATGCAACGTCACATCAACGTTGATGAAACGTAATGACGTTGCACTGACGTTCTTTTGACGTTGCCATAGCGACGTGCGCCTGCTGTGGAGAAATCAAAACATTTTTTTCGGCCAATTTTGAGAAATATATAACAAAATAGTTGCTATATCAACCACAATATATTGGCGGATGGCAAAATTCGAGTCCCTGTTACCCTAGCTAAGGAGTTTTCAAGTCAATGAGAATTAGATCACACAAAAACCCGACATCGGGTAACTAAGAGGCACAGTTTGAAACAAAAAATCGTCCGACCAATTCTGAGAAATAAATGACAAAATATTTGCTTTAACAACCGCTGTGTCCTGGAGAGCTTCCTGTTACCTTAGCTACGAAGTTTTCGATTTAAAGAGAATAAGTACATACAAAGAACACACACTGCTTAATTAAGAGGCTGATTATAAAAGAACTTCGTCGGGCCAATTCTTTACACCTGGCTAGGGTAACCGAGAGCGCGACTTTCGCCACCCGCCAATACATTGTGGTTGGCATAACAATTACGGTAAAAACTCCACTAATGGTCACCTCTGTTTAGTAGCCACTTCTCTTCAGCAGCCACAACAATTCCTACCATAGCATTTTTTATTTTATATATATATATATATATATATATATATATATATATATATATATATATATATATATATATATAACCTCAGCTCAGCAGCCCCCTCTCTCCTCCAGCCAGCAGCCACTTTATAAAATCTAAATTCCCTCTATTAAACAGCCAGAGTTAACTCAATGGCAAAACATTGGATGTAAAAATAGGAATTTCTTTCTGCTGTATTTATTTATTTCAAAATTCTTTTTTCTCACAAATAAAATTGTGATATATGCATAAATATAATATAAGCAAGTGAAAAGAAAAATAAATGATGGAGATGACACCTCTCCATCATTTATTTTTCTTTTAGTACATCCATGTTGAGCTGTCTTCAACAATCACTATTTTTTTGTCTGTCGATAACAAAGAACATACGCTGAGTAATCAAGAGGCTTACTATAAAAGAACTTTGTCGGACAAATCCTTTATACCTGGCTAGGGTAACCGTGAGCGCGACTTTTGCCACCCGCCAATACATTGTGGTTGACGTAGCAAATATTTTATATATTTCTCAGAATTGGCCCGACGAACTTCTTTTTAAACGTACATGAACTTCTCAATTGCTCGGTGTCGGTTCTTGTGTGCACTTATTCTCAATGACTTGAAGTCTCCCAAGCTAAGGTATCAGGGAGCTCTACCTTTGGTACCCGCCATTGATTTGCGGTTTTTATAGCAGCTATTTTGCTATTATATATTTCTCAGAATTCTCCAGACCAATTTCTATTAAAATGTGCCTCTTAATTGCTTGGCGTCGACCCTGTGTGTGCACTTTTCTCAATTACTTGAAAACTCCCTAGCTTGTGGAATAGGGAGCCCGCCAGTACATTGCGGTTGCTATAGCAAATATTTTGCTATTATATATTTCTCAGAATTGTCCAGACCAATTTCTATTAAAATGTGCCTCTTAATTGCTTGGCGTCGATCCTGTGTGTGCACTTTTCTCAATTACTTGAAAACTCCCTAGCTAGTGTAATAGGGAGCCCGCCAGTTTGTTTGATTTGAGGTTTAACGTCCCCGGCAACACTGTAAAGGTCATTTTGGAGACGTTGCTCCCAATTTTGTGGGACTTTTACCCGACATTGAGATGAAATGACATCTCAAGCCCTGCCCCCAAATAGAAACCAATAGGGTTTTTAAGCATGGGCGGGCCGACTCGCACCGCTTTGCCTGGACAGGCTTAGATCCTCGCGGTTTACCAGTACTCATAATGGTCGGTTTCAGCTCTGCGTGGAAGCATCATGCAGCCCATAGATTTCTTCAAGCCCCGATGGGCGGGGGCCGGGAAGCCCGCCAGTTCATTGCGGCTGATATAGCAAATATTTTGTTATATATTTCTCAGAATTGGCCCGACGAATTTCCTTTAAAATATGCGTCTTGATTACTCAGCATTTCTTGTTTATGTGCACTTACTATAATTGAGTTGAATTCTTTCTAGCTAGGGTAACAGGAAGCTGGACTTTAGGAGCCCGCCAGTACATTGTGAATGGTATTTGTTTGTTTGTTTGATTTGAGGTTTAACGTCCCCGTCAACACTGTAAAGGTCATTTTGGAGCCTTTGCTTCCAATTTTGTGGGACTTTTACCCGACACTGAGATTAAATGACATCTCAAGCCCTGCCGCCCATTGAAACCGATAGGGTTTATAAGCATGGACGGGCCGACGCTTTGCCTGGGCAGGCTTAGATCCTCTAAGCGGTTTACCAGTACCCGTGTGCGGGTCGGTTTCAGCTCTGCGTGGAAGCATCATGCAGCCCATATATTTCACCAAGCTCCGATGGGCGGGGGGGGGGGGGGCAACATTGTGGTTGGTATAGCAAATATTTTGTTGTATATATTCTCAGAATTGGCCCCATGAATGTCTTCAAAAACGTACCTACACAGGGTATGTTCTTTGTGTGAAATTATTCTCATTAAGTTGAAATCTCCGTAGCTAGGGTGACAGTGAGCTCGACTGAGAGGATGTGTAGGTTGTCTCTGTGCATCGATTCTCATTGTATTGAAACTTCCAAGCTATTGTAAGGGGGAGCTCAAAATTGGTAACATATAGCGCAGTTTGAGCAGGCTGTGTATGAGACTATATTATGCACTCATTGTCTTTTGTTTCCTTTTCTTCTATCCCTGGCGAAACCGCCCTCGGTAGCGCAGTCGGATGCGCCAGGAGGACGTGGTCTCGATACCGGCTTGGATGGGCGGCACTCTTTTGTGGAGACTGGAAATCTTTTCCGTGCTTATTCTCTCCTTTTCCTATCTAGCCGTCTCAGACCTAAACACACAAGTCTAAATATTTTTCAGCCAAGCGACAAACATAGTTCAAGGTTAGTAGTAGTACATTACAATAACACACCCGTTTTCTCACACATCACGAAAACACACCTATATAACTTTGACCCCCTTCAACCCCACTTTTATATGGTAAAACTGGGGTTTACAGGGGTAAACCTTATTTTTCTCTTTTCTGCTCTAAATTATAGATTGTGGGTACTCGTTAGAACCGCCTCGATGAGGCGGTTCTAATGAGTACTCACAATCTATATTTTGAGCAGAAATAAGAAGAATATCACAATTTTTCATCTTAAAATTTTCATTTTTTCGGCGAACAAGGTTACACCGTATTTGTATAGGCGTGTTTTCATAATGATCTCCAAAATGGCTACTTTTCGGATGAAAATCCGTGATATTTTGTTCTTATTTATATTGCAAGCATAGGTTGTGGGTGCTCTTTAGAACCGCCTTGTTGAGGCGGTTCTAAAGAGTACCCACAAGCTATGTCTTGTAAAAGAAACAGGAAAAATAATGTATACCCCTTACAGCCTTAAACTCCAGTTTTCTCTGTATAAAGTGCTGTTTAGGGGATGTTCATTTCACGGACTTGTTCATGTGAGGATGTGTCATTAAAGTTTTACTAGAACACATGTTCAGTGTTGAAGCAACTGACTAAATAATGATAAACCAAGCGTGAAAAGTAGATCAGTGTCAATGAAAGTCGACACCATTTGGCATGTGCCTCATGGCGGATTTATTAGCCCAGAGACCTTGGTATTCAAGAAAAGAAGCAAAACACACAGACGTAACATTTTGCAGCCAAGCGAGAAAAAAAGTCCGGATTAGTAACGGTCGACACACCGGTCAGGGTGCGACATGGCGGCTGTGCGTAGTATGTTCAGTAGCCGAGGTGCCTGAATGTTCAAGAACCGGTGGAATACAGACTAAAGCAAGACAAATAGGTCAAGGTCACTTACACTCGACAGTACATGGTCCAGTATATGAAATTTCATTGGCTAGATACCTCGGGTTTTAAGAAACGGAGCAAAACGCAAACATTAAACATTGTTCAGCCAAACGTGGAAAATATGCCAGGCCCAGAAACTATCCAAAGCACTGGGAAGGATGGGTCATTGCGGATGTGTGTGTGAATTTTCATTAGCCCAGAGGCTTCCATGTTAAAAAAGTGAGCTAAAAGCAAAACCTTTAAGCACGAAAAGTAGGTCAAAGTGTCTATCAACAGCCCTTAAACCCCACTTTATATAGCGACCGGGTATACACTAGTTTTCTTATTTCTGTTGCAAGACATAGGTTGTGGGTACTCGTTAGGACCGCCTCATTGAGGCGGTTCTAACGAGCACCCACAGCCTATGTTCGCAGTATTCATAAGAAAAGTACCATTTTGGAGATGGAGATGTGACAAAATGTCGCACGGGCTTGTTATCGTAATGAACAGAGGGCAGGGTGTGGCATAGCGGATGCGTGAATAATGTTTCAAAGCTTAGGAGCCTCACAGCTACGAGCGAAACAAATCGCACAGACATAAAAATTTTCAGCCGAGCGACAATAGAGGTCAAGGTCAGTAACGATCGATAGCATTTTGAGTACGTTTCATTAGCCTCATTACGAAAACACGCCTATACAAATACATTGAAAACTTTACCACCGAAAAAAAAAAAAAAAACATTTTAAGACGAACAAGATGTGTTTGTGAAACACGAACATGTCCCTGAGCCAGGTCATTTTCTTTTGTCTAAGTTGGTCACAGGTCAAGGTCAAGGTCACAGGTCAGAATTTTTTGTATGACGGGGAAGCCCTTGTCACAAGGAACCTACATGCCAAATACGAAGGCTGGATCTCAAACGATTAGAAAGTTATGACCAATGTTATTCTTTTTACTTAAAGTAGGTCACAGGTCAAGGTCAAGATCAAGGTTCAAATATGTTTGTATAGGGGGAAACCCTTGTCACAAGGAACCTACACGCCAAATATGGAGGCTCCACCTCAAATGGTTAGAAAGTTATGATCAATGCTATTTTTTCTTTAAAGTAGGCCACAGGCCAAGGTCAAGGTCAAAGGTCTAACTTTTTTGTATGAGTGAGAAGCCCTTGTCACAAAAAAACCTACATGCCAAATATGAAGGCTCTACCTCAAATGGTTAGAAAGTTTTGATCAATGTTATTTTTTTCTTTAAAGTAGGCAACATGTCAGGGTCAAAGGTCAGAATTTTGTATAAGTGAGAAGCCCTTGTCACAAAGAACCTACACGCCAAATATGAAGGCTCTATCTCGAATAGTATAAAAGTTATGACCTATTTTAAAGTTGTCCAAGCAACTGACAGACCTACAAAGCAACAAACCAACAAACAGACAGGGCAAAAACAATGACCCCCGCTATCGCTACCGGGGACATAAAAAGTGTGATGTTTTTCTTATTTATGTTCAAAAATAGACTGTGGGTACTCGTTAGAACCGCCTCATTGAGGCGGTTCTAACGAGTACCCGCAATCTATATTTTAGAGCAAAGATAAGAAAAATAAGGTATTCCCCTGTAAACCCCAGTTTAGTATAAAAAGTTGGGTTCAAGGGGGTGTCAAAATTATATAGGCATGTTTTCGTGATGAGAGGCCTTGTTATAAACGACAGGTAGCTAACAGAATACACGTTGACAATAACGACAATGGTGCTGGAAAGTTATCTTTTTGTCACTCATGATTGCTTAAAAACGGTCAAATAACACACCATCTCTCTTTAATTTGAATTATGGATATCCATAATTCAGTCCATTTATGGATATGCATAATTCAGTCTATTTATCCATAATTCTAATAATGGAACTCAATAATTCGTCTTTGAAAATAAATACAATAAATATTGACTGAAACCAATGGCTTTTGCGGTGAATTATGGATATCCGTAATTCGAAATATGGATATCATTAATTCAGCCAAATTTATAGATATTTATAATTCGATTTAAGGATATCCGTAAATCGAATTCTTGATATCTATAAATATGGATTGAATAGTAAAACGACACTCCATACTTTTCTAGACCAGACATCCACTCCGTCTGTGAATGAGGCTGTATTCGCCCAACGACCCATTTTGGAACACTGTCAAACAAAGAACGCGGCATCTGATCTGGGTCTACAATGTTTGCTTGAAGAACAAACATTTCTGTTAATGTTACATGTACCACAAACGAAACTGACAACACTTCAAGTATAAATGGACATCAAAGGGACCCAAGCTATTGAAATCATCGCTATATACTTACTCATTTGTTTTGACTCTCTAGATAAGGAGGCGAAAAGTAGATACTTATAGGATTATTTTCCTTCTTCCTTCTATAAACATGTACCCAGACCAATACACGGCCCCCGCCCGTCGAGGCTTGAAGAAATACACGGGCTGCATGATGCTTCCACGCAGAGCTGAAACCGACCCGCAAACGAGTTCTGGTAAACCGCTTAGAGGATTTAAGCCTGCCCAGGCAAAGCGGTGCGAGTCGGCCCGTCCATGCTTATAAATCCTATTGGTTTCATTGGGTGGCAGGGCTTGAGATGTCATTTCATCTCAATGTCGGATAAAAGTCCCACAAAAAAATGGAAGCAACGTCTCCAAAATGACCTTTACAGTGTTGACGGGGACGTTAAAAATCTATAAACATGTACCCACACAAATACAGTGAAATGTCGCTATTAAGACCACCTTATATTAAGACAGAATCGTGCTTTTCAAGGCACATTTAGAAGGTTCTTTGTGTCTACATCCCGTATGCTCTTGTGGAAGACAACCTTTGGGATACAGTGAAATGCCACTATTAAGACCACCTTATAATAAGACAGAATTTTGCTTTTCAAGGCACATTTAGAAGGTTCTTTGTGTCTTCATCCCGTATGCTCTTGTGGAAGACAACCTTTGGGATACAGTGAAATGTCGCTATTAAGACCACCTTTTATTCAGACAGAATCGTGCTTTTCAAGGCACATTTAGAAGGTTCTTTGTGTCTACATCCCATATGCTCTTGTGGAAGACAACCTTTGGGATACAGTGAAATGCCGCTATTAAGACCACCTTATAACAAGACAGAATTTTGCTTTTCAAGGCACATTTAGAAGGTTCTTTGTGTCTACATCCCGTATGCTCTTGTGGAAGACAACCTTTGGGATACAGTGAAATGCCGCTATTAAGACCACCTTATAATAAGACAGAATCGTGCTTTTCAAGGCATATTTAGAAGGTTCTTTGTGTCTACATATGCTCTTGTAGGAGACAACCTTTAGGACTGTTCAAAAGTGGTTTTAAAGACCACTTTTGAACAGTCACAAAGGTGGTCTTAATATAGGACTTTTACTGTACCATGTTGATTTGATAACCATTCAGTTGGATTTGATTACAATTTCAGGCTATTCCGGGTATACCGAGTCCATAAATATTCATCGAAGATCATGCCTATATAGGCAATGGAAAAACATTTATGTCCAACTCAGTTGAGCACTAAATTTGTAATGCTCCGTGTTACTGAAATAGAAAAATAATGAGTGGTTTCTCCAGCTCGGTTTCTCTGCTCAGCAATGAATATGGTTGTCCTGCTTGCATATATACATTTTAAAATGCCAACATGTATTAGGATTTTAAAATTTATGAGCAGGATTAATTTCAAACAAAGAGGAGCTAAACTTGAGAAACGTTTGATAACCCCGTACCCAGGCAAAGCACTGTAAATAGTACAAAAGAAGGCAATTAGGGCCGGCCTCGGTAGCTCAGTCAGATGCGCGTCTGACTGGTGATCAGGAGGGCGCGGGTTCGACACCTGTCGGGGTCGGCAGCATTGATCATGAATTCTTTTCTACTGCCATTCTCTCCCTTCCGCTGATTCAAGAAGAGCAGTTGTTAGCCGCTGATTCAAGAAGGGCAGTTGTAAGTTTCTGGCGAAAGAATGTCTACTGGTTAACCGTTTACGTAAAGCCTGTGCTGGAAAAGTATGGTGGCTCAAACAACGACCTAAATAGTGTTGACTGGGCCGTCAAATGCAAATACAAACAAACAAGGCGACCAGTTATTTCTTTGTTATCCCCTAATAGATAATTGTCTGATGATTCTGATGGAAATGTGACAAATGTCTGATATTATCACGTGGACAAGTCCGTGAAATAAAGACCCCCCCCCCCCCCCCCCCCAAGAAAAAAAAACAAAAACATTTTATATAGAGAAAACTGGGGTTTACGGGGGTAAACATTATTTTCTTTATTTCCGCTCCAAGACATACGTTGTGGGTACTCGTAAGAATGAGGCGGTTCTAACGAACACCCAAAACCTATGTTTGGAGCAGAAATAAGGAAAATATCACACCTTTTCATCAGGACAAATACTTTTTTTGAGGTTTGAAAAAATGCACTATATCACACGGATGTATTATCGTAATGTTTTTCTTACAAATACTTGCAGGTGCTCTAGCCGGCCTCGGTAGCTCAGTCGGATGCGCGTCTGACTGGTAAGCAGGTTGACGCGGGTTCGATACCTGCCGAGGTCGGCAACATTCTTTCGTCGAGATTGATCATGAATTTTTTCTAAGGTCATTCTCTCACTTCCGCTGATTCAAGAAGGGCAGTTGTCACTTGCAGGCGAAAGAATGTGCACTGTTCTGGTTAGCCGCTTACGCATACGCCTGTCCACGAAAAGTGTTTTGTTTTGTTTGATTTGAGGTTTAACGTCCCCGTCAACACTGTAAAGGTCATTTTGGAGACGTTTCTTCCAATTTTGCGGGACTTTTACCCAATATTGAGATGAAATAACATCTCAAGCCCTGCCGCCCAGTGAAACGAATAAAGTTTTTAAGCATGAACGGTCCGACTCGCACCACATTGTCTGGGCAGGCTTAGATCTTCTAAGCGGTTTACCAATACTCGTGTGCGGATGTGTTTCAGCTCCGCGTGGAAGCATCATGCAGTCCATCTATTTCTTCAAGCCCCGCCAGGAAAAGTGTGGACAGGTAAACTGACCAGATCAAAATGACCTAAAGAGTGTTGGCTGGGCCGTTAAACCCCAAAACAAACAAGCAAACTTGCAGGTGCTCGCTAGAACCACCTCTTTGTAAGTAGCCAAACAACTCGCGCTACACGCTCGTGATTTGATCTCATTTACAACTGACCTCTAAAATGTGATTATAACTCTTGCTAGAGCCGATATATTTTAAAGCAATCCAACCAATACATGCAACTATGCACGTGAAGCATAATAAAATATTTCCAAAGTTTAAATCGGAATTTATTTTCATTTTTCTGATGCTTATCAAAGGAATAAATATCATGACCATGTGAGTGTTTGAGGTTTACGTCTCACGAACAGTTAAGGTCATACGGAGACGGGACCTCGGTTTAAAGACTCATTCGATCATCCGAAAGTCTGGAGAAGCCCGGGATCGATCCTGCGGCCCCTGGTTTATAAGGCGAGTAGCAAACATTAAGAAAACTTGTCCGTAAGAAATAATGGCGTCCAAAATGGTGTCAGAAAATGATAGATATTAGGTAAAAATGTTAACATCTTTATTTTTTCTGCTTTCAACATAGATTGTGGGTGCTCGTTAGAACCGCCTCAATGAGGCGGTTCTAACGAGTACCCACAATCTATGCTTTTGAGCAGAAATAAGGCAGATAATGTATACCCCCGTAAACCCCACTTTTCTCTATATAAAATGGGTTTTAGGGGGGTCTTCGTTTCACGGACTTGTTATCGTGATGACAACTACACCACGGAGGCTTTTCCCGTGGCCAAATGAACGAACCCCATATTTATCGTTCTATCGACCCACTGTCGTTCACAGTTCGATTAAGATTCATTATTTAAAATTCACTGACAAAAACAAGAGGACCGTGATGTCTTGGTCGCTTCCCTGAGTCCTGAGTATTATTAAAGTTTTTTGTATCCTCATCTGAGTAACTTTGATGTTTGGTATTACGATAACACAACCGTGCAACATAGTGCATTCTCTTATATCTTCAAAATGGTTACTTTTCCGATGAAAATCAGTGATAGTTTTCTTATTTTTACTTCAAACATAGGTTGTGGTTGCTCGTTAGAACCGCCTCAATGAGGCGGTTCTAACGAATACCCACAACCTATGTATACCCCGTAAACCCCAGTTTTTCCTTTATAAAGTGTGGCTTAAGGGGGTGTTCATTTCACGGACTTGTTCACATGATGGTTACTGATAACTACATCAAGGTCAACCTTGGATTATTATTTATAAAATATTGTTGTACTCAGTCACGTGAAGCTGCACAAAAAGTTTCAAGAAATCGGCCCAGTGGTTCTGGAGTAGAAGATTTTTTTTCAAGTTTTTAATATATGGCTATGGCAGCCATTTTAGTCATGTGAGCTGGGCTATTTGAACAAACTTTCGTCCATCCATTGCCAAGGTGGCTGTATATAAAAATTAAGTTGAAAAGATGATGGACATCTCGGGCCGAGGTTGCTAGCTGACCTTGATATATATTAGCATTTACAGTTATTCATACATATAATTGCATTCACAGTCATTCATACATATAATAGCATTTACAGTTATTTATAAATATAATAGGATTCACAATCATTCATATATATAATAGCATTCACAGTCATTCATACATCCTACTCTCATTTCATAATCAGAACAGTTTTCAAAAAATACTTCTTCAACCCTTTTCCCACTGAAAAGCCTAGGAAACCAAATTTGACATTTGCTAAAAGTATGTCAACTTCACTTTTGCAAATTTGGTAGTACTCAGTCATCAGTCACTCAATGCTACATATGTAGTTTCAAGACAATTGACACATATGTTCTGGAGAAGAAAGAGTTTTACTGTTGTTACCATATTTCGGCACGGCGGCCATCTTGGTCGTGTGACCAAGACTATTTCAACAAATGTGCATTTCGTCACTGTCCTAATACTGCATATAAAATTTAAATGAAACTGGCCAAATGGTTTTAGAGAAACTGTATATTGAAATGTCAATAAACCGGCAATCCAAATGACCTTTGGCATTCATAGCGATCATTTTGTATCTATGCTAATGTCTTTGTTTGATTTTAGGTTTAACGTCCTCGTCAACACTGTATGGGTCATTTTAGATATGTTGTTTCCAATTTTGTGGGACTTTTACCCGACATTGAGATGAAATGACATCTAAAGCCCTGTCGCCCAATGAAACCAATAGGGTTTATAAGCATCGACGACCCGACACGCACCGCTTTGTCTAGGCAGGCTTAGATCCTCTAAGCGGTTAACCAGTACTCATGTGCGGTCGTATTCAGCTCTGCGTGGAAGCATCATGCAGCCCATCGATTTCTTCAAGCTCCGATGGGCGGGGGCAGATGCTAATGTCACCACAGTATTTTTCTAATAATGCAGTGATTTACTTTTTCCTCATTGGAAAGCCTAAGGAACAAAAAATCACCATTGAATAAAATAGGTAACGGTCGATCTAGGGTCATTATTTTTGCAAACTTGGTTGACTCATCCACCAAAGACAATCAGCTCTGGTGAAAGAAAGTTTTTAAGGTTCTGGGCATGGTGACCATCTTGGTCATGTGTCCTTAATAATTCCAACAAGTTTTTTATTCCCCGCTGTCGTAAGGCTGCATATAAAATTTGAATGAAATTGGCCTAGTGACTTCAGAGACAATGTATTTTGTGATGACATGCAAGCCAAGTGAACTTGGATTAAAGTCATCAAATGATCTTGACCTTCTGCATTCTTAGACCACAATATTTTTTAGAAAGCCAAGTGACCTTGGACCAAAGTCATCAAGTGATCTTGACCTTCTGCATTCTTAGACCACACTATTATTTAGAATTTCACCTTTTTTCCCTTTTAAAAGCATAAGGAACCAAATTTGACAATGCCGTAAAAATAGGTCAAGGTCAGGTCATAAGTTTTGCAAACTTGTTAGATCTCAGTCTGCTGATGCTACATACCAAGATTCAGGACAATCGGCGCAATGGTTTTGGGGAAGAAGATTCTTAAGGTTTTTAACATATTTGGGCATGGCGACCATCTTGGTCATGTGACCTTAACCATTAACCCTTGGCCGTCCTGCTGAGCCCGGACATGTCTTATCTTTGAAACAATGTACATCCAGATCAGATGGCTTCTGAAGAAGCCATCTTGCCAGGATCTTGATTGCCATTCAGTTTATGAATTTGTTGCAATGATTTGCATAAAAAAATCTGATTGGTTGATAAGCAGTGGTGAGTATGGCATATTTAAATATTCAGCAGGTCAAGGGTTAATGTAAACTTTCTTTCCCCCATTGTCAGGTGGCTTCATATGAAATTCATCTGAAATCAGAGAAAATGTATTTTGAAATGTGAATGGACCTGCAATCTAAGTGACGTTGGGCCAAGGTCACCAAATGACCTTGACCTTTAACATTTACAGATATTCATTTTGTACCAGTTCTTATGTCATAGACCGCAATGTTTTTCGAAAAAAAAATAATGTTTTACATTTTTCCCATTTAAAAGTCTAAGGAACCAAATTTGACCTTAGCGTAAAATATGTTAAGGACAACCTATAGCATAATCATTTTTGCAAACTTATCAGTACTCATTTACACAGGTTTTTACCTTATTTGGGAATGGCGGCCATCTTGGTCATGTGACATGAAGCATTTTAATAAATGTTTGTTCCCTCACTGTCCTAAGGCTGCATATAAAATTAAATTAAATTGGCCCAGTGGTTTCAGAGAGAATATATTTTGAAATGTCACCAAAGGACCTTGACCTGTAGCATTCTTAGGCATTTATTTTGTACCTATTCTCATGTCATAGACCACAATATTTTTTTTAAAAAATACAGTAGTTTACCTTATTCCCACTATGAACCTTATGAACCAAAATTGACCTTAGTGTAAAATAGGTCACGGTCAATCTGGGTCATCATTTTGTAGTACTCAGTCACTCCATACTACATACCAAGATTCAAGACAGTCGACCTAGTGGTTCTGTAGAAGAGGATTTTTTAAAGGTTTTTACCATATTTGGGCATGGCGGCCATCTTGGTCATGTGACCTGGACCATTCTTGGAAACATTCTTTCTCCCATTTTCAAGAGGCTGAATATGAAATTTAATTGAAACTGACCTAGTGATTTCAGAGAAAACATACAAAAATAAATAAATAAACAAAATAATAGATGAACTGCATTTTGAGAGCAAAGTCAACATCATGTAAACCAAGAATACATGATTATTTTGCAGGCATACGTGTGATAAACTTAAGGAAGCATTCCGGTCATTCCCGGGTTTTAATCAGAGAAAATCAAAAGTTTTACATTTTCACATTTTCACAAAGCTTCAACTTGGAGACGATTTACCGAAAATCAATGAAGATTTATTTGCTGTATATTCAGACCGTGATGTACCATATAACCCATGTGTAATGTGGGTCAGGGAATGTAAAGATGGGAGAAAGCTGCTTACTGATAAGCCACGTCCACGAGCACCAAAATCGAAAAGGTGAACAAGAGTTTGGTGGTCAATATAGATAAATAATAATAATAATAATATAAAAAAAAAACAGGTATCTCAATGTTTCTGTTCGTGAAACAAGTTCTGACTTGTATGTTTATATTGGTACTGCCAATTAAGTGCTACATGAAGAATTGGGACTAACGTTTGACGGACTGTACAAAGAAGAATAAAATCGGAAGACAAATACTAGCTTAAATGAGGTATTTTCATTATTTAATGAACACCCCTCGTAGAAGTGAAGGCAGTGATCCGGAAATCGACACAATTAACCCACAGCCCCAACCACACCAAAGGGAAAGAAACACAAACATAAAATACCGCGACCCTGATGGAAACATCAACAGCGGAAAGCCAAAAGGACAGTTACTTTTCCACAAAATGGCCAATTGGCTATCCAAAGCAAAATTCTATAAGCAACACACACACACACACACAACTCATCAGTGCAGCATCTCCGAGAACACAAATATCAACCAACCACAGAGATGAAACAACGGGAAGGACACGACAGCAAGAAGCCAATGAAATGCTGGAGCAAAAGAAAGCCAACAGTTAGTCTCCGATGGGCCCGACCAGAGACAGATCATCAGGCACCAACCAACATTACATAAAAATAAACTCTCTCTAATTCCCAGTAAGCCTTCACGCTGGAACCGTCATAGTAAGCCTACAAAGCGGCGGTGCGAGTCGGACCTTCCGTGCTTATAAACCCTACTGGTTTCATTGGGCGACAGGGCTTGAGATGGCATTTCATCTCAATGTCGGGTTAAAGTGCAACAAAATTGGAAGCAACGTCTCCAAAATGACATATACAGTGTTGACGGGGATGTTAAACCTCAATTCAATCAATCACAATCCGAATGCTGTGTGGTCAGATGCTTATCCCATTTAGTACCGGAAACCCCTAAAGGGGTAATTGGCAAACAGTGCAGGCCCAGATCAGACGCCGCAGAACGCGGCGTCTGATCAGGACCTACTCTGTTTGCAAAGATTCAGCCTTTTTTCAAAATTAGGGATCGCAGGATCGATCCCGGGCTTCTCCAGACTTTCGGAAGAGTCTTTAAACCGAGATCCCGTCTCCGTATGACCTTAGCTGTTGGTGGGACGTAAAACTAAAACTTACCCACTATTTCAAAATTAATTTTGGAAGGAAACACAACCTGACACCCCTAAATTTTGAAATGGACTCTTGCTTTATTTAAGGAGGAAGATTCCATTCGGCATTACGAAAACTCGCCTATAAAATTTTGACCCCCTTGAACCCCACGTTTATGTAGTATAACTGGGGTTTCAGGGGGTATACCTTATTTTTCTTATTTCCGCTCTAAAATATAGATTGTCGGTACTCGTTAGAACCGCCTCGATGAGGCGGTTCTAACGAGTGCCCACAGTCTATATTTTAAGCAAAAATAAGAAAAATATCACAATTTTTTACCATAAAATTCTCATTTTTTCGGCGATAAAGGTGGCAATGTATTTGTAAAGGCGTGTTTGCGTAATGGGTACAAAAAGGGTAAAGCTGATTTGATTCTTCACCGGATCAGATGTGCGAATACACAGCTTCACTTGACTCATATAACATTAGAACAGCAAATAGCAAAAAATCATGTCTTTGACAGAGCACTAATGTTCGTTTTTGAAGGCCAGTTTTCGAAGTTTTCTCTTCACCCTGCGCTTCACTCTGGTCTTCCAATCATTTTTTGCAAGGAGAACATTGCATAAGGCTGGTAAAGCGCAGATGAAAACAGTGATGAAAATATGAGCGAGGAGAGAGAGTTGCTCGAATCTTTTAAAACGTTCAAGCAAAATAATGGATACACTCAACACGAATATTATTGATGTCAGTTTTATTATGGTGTGGAGTACTTGTACCCTGCGGGGACGGATTCGCTCAACTAGGTATTCAAACACATATCTCGATATTCCAATAACTTCATCACCGTTCGAGTCCAAATAAGTGTGAAGTTTCTTCGAGAGAGTGTCGTCTTTTTTGCAGAAACTAATACTCTCCTTTAAAATCAGTTTGTAAACATCGCCAAAGTGAAAGAAACCTTCCAACACAAAATAGGCTGAGAGAAGGAACAGCATGAAATATCCGTAAGTTTCACTCGGATAAGCAACGAGAGCCGTGAATGTAAACATAAGAACTCGCGCCAAGAAGATGAAACTGTGTATGAACAGGAGAACAAAAATGTATAGATGAAATGCGAAACATGCTATCATGACCGTGAAAGCAAAGAAACGAAAGACGATCCCAATACGATGGTAGTTTACAAACAATTTTGCAACCAGGTATTTGTCCAATCCACATGCGAAACTTTTGAGAAGGTAGAAAATGAAACTGAATAACGGTATTAAGTAGAAAGTAATTGTAAGCACTATCTCAATAATTGATAGAACAATGTAAAAGGGAATGAACAACATTGCAACGATGTATCTGAATATTTTGTTTCCTACCAAACGATTCAAGAATGACATAAATGAACACCAACGCTCTGTCACAGTTTGGATGATTAACTTCCAGAAGTCCATGTTCACAAGCATGTAAACATGGCAGACCTGAAGTTTATACAATCGGATGTACCCGTTGTTGCACTTTGTGATGCTTACGGACCCAAGGCTTTCTTTTCTTTCAAGGGAAAGAGTAAACGTTGAATCCTTTCCGTTATCAGTAACACCATTGTATATTTCGTCCGCCAATATCTTCGGTGAAAGCAGAATTGCCCACCCAAAAACAAAATACAGACCAAGTGCCACATATTGCCCGCCAAATATGTGCAGCTTTTTGTGACTACCCTCCCAACCAAGCATCAAGGTCGTCCATGAAGTGGTAACGTTGTTTCTGGCTAAGTCCACAACATGATCATGAAGGTAAATATGATAGAAAAGTACTTCGATTCCTGGTATCACCAAAGTCGAAATAGTCCATATGAAAATTGCGACTCGCGATTTTGTTGAAAGTTTAGCTGGTAACAAAGGTGAAACGACTGACGTGATTATCGAAGCAGCTGTAATCGGAGGATTTTGTTTGAGATAAACAGAGCTAATATCTTTTGTGACTTTTTCCACAGTTACAATACTGGTATCCTCCTGGCTATTTCTCATATTTTTGATATCGGTATTAGCACTGATAGAAGATTTCTTCATCTGTTCATGTACGATGCCGCACAGTTTCAGAAACACTAGCGGAAAATATAACAGCATGAATACGCCGAGACCTATCGGTACATCCCACCATACAGGGTCAAAGTTATGTGGCCTCATGCACACCACACTATCAGGATTAACTTGTGTATTATATAAACAACACATGTTTTCTAAATCCGGCGTTAAACGGACAAAACTTTTATAAATGTTCGAAACCAATCTATTTTCGTTTTCCTCAATTTTTCTGACATAGCACCAGTGGCTTGAATTATATCGAAAATATTTTGCAGCAACAAATTCCGTCATCTTCCCTAGCGCATTCCCTATTATTTGATCTGAACTGACATCACCTATTGTTATATTTAAGCAATATCTTGGTACATGTACATTATCTGGAAAGTCTAGTTCAATATTTAAGGGACCACCGTTATGCAGATACAACAAACCTAGTGACCATATCGCGGCAGGGTATGGCATTCGCAAGTATGAACTAGTTTCTGTATAGACCCATCTCCAGGTTAATGGCGAGATAACGCCTTGTGTCTCCGTCACAGTGACGTGTTTCGAAAATTTCAAATTGAGAGTAATGACGTCAGCCTTATAATGCAGAACACGTGAGTTGAACTCCACTGCGGACCTTGAGCTGACAACTAGGCGACAATTTCTGACCTTATCATCAGCTGTTATGCCTCGTGACACGGACACGTTAAAATTATTCTCTCGTTTTGTTCTGTAAACAGTTTTATCGTCTGTGTAACTTTTGGGTTTTCCATACATTATAATATGTCCATCGGCCTCGCTGTCACCCTCTCTGTTGATTCTGTTTAACCGTGCTTGTTCAGTTGCTTCGCGAATATTTCCGATATATTTTGATTCCCCACCTTGCGAGAAAGGAAAATCAGTATTGCCAGCTTCATGGCTTTCTTCTGATTGTTTGTGTCTATCCAAATCTTTGGTATAGTTTTTAAGAAACCAAGATTGTTTTGTAGATGCCGGATTTATCAATGAACACAATAAAATTAGCCAATAGGTTAGCTCCATGATTCGCTGCTGTTTCGAGCGTCTTCGATATTTTCAAACTAAAAAATTAAAAAAAATCCTCTATGTTACAATGAAGGAAATTATTAATTGCGTCTGTTCTTTATCTGGATTCATATGTCTCTATCAAGATGAAAATGTAAGTTTAAATTTAAATGGTCGGATTGAAATGGTCACGAGGGGCATACAAAACATGCTGATATGGAGATTATTTGGCCAAACAGCTTGAGTATGGATTACAGTATATGAACTCTCTCTCTTTCTGTGAGCGAGCGTGCGTGCAAGCGTGTGTACATGCGTGTATATGCGTGCGTGCGTGTGTGTGTATACCTCGGTTTCAAAACTCATCCAAAAGAATCGAGAGGCCCGGAATCAAATCCACGACCCCTGATTTATACTGCCTATCATGCAATTTGTAAATTGAATGAACATGCTATATCATCTATATCGAGTATTGGTTTAAAGTCAGAAATGGTTGTGGCCAAGTTAATTTATTCAGCAGGATATGCATTAAGATGGTTGTTTACTTTGTTTTATGGGAAAATCCTCCTTTCCGATCATCGCGGGGAAAATCCTAGTACACCATACAGCATTAACTGGGGAAAACATGTTATTCCTTAAGACGTCAAGAAAAAAAAAACTACATCTGAAAATTTCGTCTGCTTATGTCGTTGCCTGAATTTGTTTTTGCAAACTTTTTAAAATATTTTTGCATTCGGACAAACAGTGTGGGCCCAGATCAGACTGCTATAGGTCCACACAGTTTGCAAAAATGACTTTTAATGTAACCGGCACACGACAAAGCAGACGGCACTTGTCGTGATTGGCGTCTTATGGGTTAACGCGAGTCACGTCGCTGGTATTCACAGCGTTAACAGGGTTTAGGAAGAAAAAAAAAAAAAAAAAAAAAACCCTCTTTATGTAATGGACAATTGGGATTACTGGGTATATTAGTATTTTCGTTATCTTTGCTTTTGAACAAACTGTGGATACTCGTCAACCGCTTCAATGAGGCGGTTCTAACTAGCACTCACAATCTGTGTTTAGACTAGACTGTGGTTACTCATTAGAACCGCCTCAATGAGGCGGTTCTAACGGGCACCAACAATCTATGTTCGGACTTGAAAAATCGCACATGGTCTACTTTCGATAACAGGGTCACCCTATGATAACAGGGTCACCCTATTACCTGGACGAACGATACACAAAATGCATTGATTTAGATACTAGTAGGAAATTACTTTTTAATAATTTATTTCAAACTTATTGTTACAGATAGAAACCTTTTTCAGTCGGCATTGAATGATATATTATATCGGATTAAGATGATATTTTTTTCCACGAGTTTTGGTTCGCCAGGACAATTTTGTCCTTTTTCTGGTTATATGTATTTGTTGCAACCATTGAAATGATTAAAATATATGACAAAATGAAGAAAAAAAGGCGATGAAATAGAATATATATAAAGATTAGTAAGTGCTTTTGAGATTTGATCGATCATTTTCAGTCGGGGTCGTTTTTCTCAATATCAGCTGTTTTATATTGATGTAAATTTGACTTAGTTAAATGCAAAACATTTTGGTATTTTTTATTTTTTAGTTTGAAATTAGCAACCCTATTCTCAAACTTGGCTGAAACAGTAATCCCGAGATTTACCCCCCCCCCCTCCCCACATACACACATACACGAAACTCCTCCTCTCGAAAAAGGTATGACAGGTACCTCGGCGAGGTGATTATAACGAATACCCACAATTTACGTTTTGGAGCAGCAATTTGAAAAATGTCAGATTTTTTTAATTATTATTATTATTGGTGGTAAAATTGCTGGAATGTGCTTGTTTTTGCAATGAGGATCCTCTTATCAGATTACCCATCATAAAATTATAGACTGTCACGCTACGCATGTCTGTTGACCTTAAGGTATTATTCTAATTTACCAGTATTTAAATAGTTGAAGATGAATTTTAGTCTGGAAAACTGTTACATGTAGTCCAAAAAATGTAGAAGATGTCATATATGTATCAGCGCACGGATGTTTCAAACGTAATCACACCGTACAACTGGCTGCGTCGAAGACAGATTACTGTCTCTAAGACAGATCGCGGAAAACGTTTCATAGAAAGGGTAGGTGAAGTTTTTTTGTTTGTATAAATCGAGACGGCAATCTGTTGACTTTTGCTGCTATTGGAGAAGAAACTAAATGCCTGGAGATACCGCAGCAAAAGTCTGACTATATTTCAAAGCCAGATAAGGCTTTTCCAGTTCGTTGAAAAATATTTTCATCGAAACTTTTATGAATTTTTGTTTTTGGCGTCAAGTGTACGTCTGCGCAACAAAATATGTTACATTCGCTTACTCATGCTAAAACTTCGATTATTCGACAGCATTTCTGCCAAATTGGACCGTATAACTCGGTTAAACAAACTACGCCCCCCTAAAGAGACCAGGTGTCCAAAACAATGCTGTCTCTATCTACAGATTGTTTTTTATACGACTGTCCACCAACACAGATCAGAGATTTCGAAGGCTAACATTGATGACAGATCAGAATTTTGGTTACATCTTCAATAAAGAAGAATTTTGGATGACTTAACACTGGCAACTTCAGTGGAAGCTATTTCATGCCAGCTCCAGGGCATTACTTGTAATAATGCTGCAATTGAGTAACATAGAGGCTGCTCTCTAATCATTTATATTTTCTGCCAACACACAAATTGTGCAATCAGTAGAAGCCTCCGTGGTGTAGTGGTTATGCTACTTGCCTTGTAAACCAGGATTCGCGGGATCGATCCCGGGCTTCTCCAGACTTTCGGATGTGTCTTTAAACCGAGGTCCCGTCTCCTTAGGTGACCTTAGCTGTTAGTGAGATGTACAACTCTCTCTCTCTCTCTCTCTCTCTCTCTCTCTCTCTCTCTCTCTTTCTCTCTCACTCTCTTGTGCAATAAGTAAACGTCTGAGGCGTTATTTGTTTAATTTTCTTCTGCCTGTACTTTTTCTTTCCTAGATGTTACAGGACTCAGAAATTTCTGTGTTGTAATTATGCCCCCAACTTCGAAGAAGTTGTGGGGGCATATTGGTTTTGCCCTGTTCGTCCGTCCGTCCTTCCGTCCTTCCGTCCTTACGTCCGTCCCACTTTTTACTGCATAGCATAACTTTAGAACCATGGGTGCTAGGTTTTTGAAATTTCATATATGGATTCCTCATGAAAAAATAATTGACCCGTGTTTTTTTTTCTCGTCAGGATTATGCCCCTTTTTTGAGTTATGCCCCTTTGCAAAAAATACTATGAATTCTTGTAAGCAAGATATCTCAAAAACTGTTTGAGCTATTGCCCTGAAACTTTACATGCTGGTTGGGGATGATGAGTAGATGAACTGATTAACTTTTGAAAAAAATCCGAAATTTTTTTCTTGAGTTATGGCCCTTTGAAATTTTTCGCGTTTTAAGTTTGTAAGCAAGATATCTAAAAAAACTATTTGAGGTTTTTCCCCGAAACTTCACAGACTTGTCGGGGATGATGAGTAGATGAACTGATCAACTTTTGAAAAAAATCCGATTTTTTTTTCTTGAGTTATGGCCCTTAGATTTTTTTCGTGTTTTCAGCTTGTAAGCAAGATATCTCAATAATTGTTTGAGCGATTGCCCTGCAACTTTACAAGCTGGTTTGGGATGATGTGTAGATGAACTGATTAACTGTTGAAAAAAAATCCTATATTTTTTTCTTGAGTTATGGCCCTTTGAAATTTTTCGCGTTTTAAGTTTGTAAGCAAGATATCACAAAAACTATATGAGGTTTTTCCCCAAAACTTCACAGACTGGTTGGGTATGATGAGTAGATGAACTGATTAACTTTTGAAAAAAATCCAATTTTTTTTTCTTGAGTTATGGCCCTTTGATTTTTTTCGTGTTTTCAGCTTGTAAGCAAGATATCTCAAAAATTGTTTGAGCTATTGCCCTGAAACTTTACAGGCTGGTTGGGGATGATGAGTAGATGAACTGATTAACTTTTGAAAAAAATCCGAAATTTTTTTCTTGAGTTATGGCCCTTTGAAATTTTTCGCGTTTTGGCATATTGGTTTTGCCCTGTTCGTCCGTCCGTCCTTCCGTCCTTCCGTCCTTACGTCCGTCCCACTTTTTACTGCATAGCATAACTTTAGAACCATGGGTGCTAGGTTTTTGAAATTTCATATATGGATTCCTCATGAAAAAATAATTGACCCGTGTTTTTTTTCTCGTCAGGATTATGCCCCTTTTTTGAGTTATGCCCCTTTGCAAAAAATACTATGAAATCTTGTAAGCAAGATATCTCAAAAACTGTTTGAGCTATTGCCCTGAAACTTTACATGCTGGTTGGGGATGATGAGTAGATGAACTGATTAACTTTTGAAAAAAAATCCGAAATTTTTTTCTTGCGTTATGGCCCTTTGAAATTTTTCGCGTTTTAAGTTTGTAAGCAAGATATCTAAAAAACTATTTGAGGTTTTTCCCCGAAACTTCACAGACTTGTCGGGGATGATGAGTAGATGAACTGATCAACTTTTGAAAAAAATCCGATTTTTTTTCTTGAGTTATGGCCCTTAGATTTTTTTCGTGTTTTCAGCTTGTAAGCAAGATATCTCAATAATTGTTTGAGCGATTGCCCTGCAACTTTACAAGCTGGTTTGGGATGATGTGTAGATGAACTGATTAACTGTTGAAAAAAAATCCTATATTTTTTCCTTGAGTTATGGCCCTTTGAAATTTTTCGCGTTTTAAGTTTGTAAGCAAGATATCTCAAAAACTATATGAGGTTTTTCCCCAAAACTTCACAGACTGGTTGGGTATGATGAGTAAGTGAACTGATTAACTTTTGAAAAAAATCCAATTTTTTTTTCTTGAGTTATGGCCCTTTGATTTTTTTCGTGTTTTCAGCTTGTAAGCAAGATATCTCAAAAATTGTTTGAGCTATTGCCCTGAAACTTTACAGGCTGGTTGGAGATGATGAGTAGATGAACTGATTAACTTTTGAAAAAAATCCGAAATTTTTTTCTTGAGTTATGGCCCTTTGAAATTTTTCGCGTTTTAAGTTTGTAAGCAAGATATCTAAAAAACTATTTTAGGTTTTTCCCCGAAACTTCACAGACTGGTCAGGGATGATGAGTAGATGATTAACTACAGCTTTTCTTGTGTAATTTCAGCATTACAGCCACATAAAAACAAGATATCTCAATTACTGTTAGGGACAAGCAGTGTTAGGGTCAAGCAGTTGGGGGCATTGTGTTTCATAAACACTGGCTCTAGTTAGTTAGGTATTCGATATTGAAAGTAAGCAGCTGACGTTCGTGCGAATATCTGGTTGTGCCACTTTTTACCATCAAATGTCATGTATTTTTATTGCACGAACAAGGTTGCACAATGCAATAATGAACCTTAAATAGGTCGTTATGCAAATGGTGCAGAGGCGACCATGTACAATAAGATGAGTAAATTATAGAAAACACGCCTATAAAAATACAATATAACCCACAAGCGGCGCCGAGTGAATTAAAGTTAACCCTTTTTGTACCAAATGGAATCTTTCACCTTAAATATGGCAGGAGTCCATTTCGATATTTAGGGGTGTCAGGCTGTGTTTTCTTCAGAATTTATTCAGAAAATGGTTAAGCTTTTTACAAACATTGTAGGCCCTGATCAGACGCCGCATTACCGCCTTCTGAAGTGTCTGATCTGGGCCTGCACTGTTTGCAAAGGTACCTCTTTAAGGGTTTCTGGTACTGAATTTGTTAACACAGACGCACGTACCATCTTGTTGTACATGATCGCCTCTGTACCGTTTGCATTCTGAAGTGTCTGATCTGGGCCTGCACTGTTTGCAAAGGTACCTCTTTAGGGGTTTCTGGTACTGAATTGGTTAATACAGACTAACATACCATCTTGTTGTTCACGGTCGCCTCTGCACCGTTTGCATAACGACCTATTTAATGTTCATTATTGCATTGTGCAACCTTGTTCGTGCAATAAAAATACATGGCGTTTGATGTTTAAAAAAAAAACGACACAACAAGATATTCGCACGAACGTCAGCTGTTTACTTTCAATATCGAATTCCTAACTACATTAGAACTTCGATGGCTCGAACACCGATGGCTCGTTTACCATGGATGAGTCGAAACCCGTTCTTGAGCCCCTAGCGAAATCCTCTACATAAGAAACAGTGGGGGATATTTAAGGAGATTTTAGTCTTCTATCTTGCAAATGTATGCTGTGTGTACTCATTAGAATCGCCTCATTGAGGCGATTCTAATGAGTACACACAGCGTACATTTTCATTATATAACACCGAAAAGATGTCTAAAATGTTTTAATCTCGTTATGCCTATTGGCAGTAACCCTCGGTGGCTCGAACTGCCCATGTCTCGAACGGAATTTCTAGTTCCCAAAGGTGTTCGAGCCATTGAAGTTCGACTGTACATGTAATGTACAACACAGAGTGTCGCCCCCGCCCATAGGCGCTTGGAGAAATATATGGGCTGCATGATGCTTCCAAGCAGAGCTGAATTCGGCCCCCACACTAGTACTGGTAAACCGCTTAGAGGATCTAAGCCCGTTCAGGAACCGCGGTGCGAGGCGAGGTTTAAAGACACATCCGAAAGTCTGGACAAGCCCGGGATCAATCCTGCAAATCCTGGCCTTCATGCGGACTGAACAAATTATTTGTCTAAATCGCGGCGGAAGTAAGGGCGAGGATTGTGGCAACGTAAAATCGATTTAAGCCCCCCCCCCCCCCAGTGGAAATCATTCCACTGTCCGTTCCAAGGCGGTTTTTCTGTGGCGATTTATTTATGTTGTTGCTTGTTCTAACTGTGTGTATCACTTGTGTCTTTTAATTTTGGATGGCCATATGGCCATTTTGTGGGGAAAGTAACTGTCCTTATGGCCTTCCTTTGTTTAGGTTTCCATTATGGTCTGGTCGGTTAATGTTTGTATTTCTTTCCCTTTGGTGTCTTTGTTGGGTGGAGTAAGTTAATTGTATCGATTCCTGATCTTTGTTTTACTTCTACTTTACAAGGCAAGTAGCATAACCACTACACCACGGAGGCTTCTACTTATTGCACAATTTGTGTGTTGGCAGGAAATATAAATGATTAGAGAGCAGCCTCTATGCTACTCAAATTGCAGCATTATTACAAGTAATGCCCTGGAGCTAGCATGAAATAGATTCCACCGAAGTTGCCGATATTAAGTCATCCAGAATTCGTCTTTATTGAAGATGTAACCAAAATCGTCTGATCTGTCATCAATGTTAGCCTTCGAAATCTCTGATCTGTGTTGGTGGACAGTCGTATAAAAAACAATCTGTAGTTAGAGACATCATTTTTTTGGACACCTGTCTCTTTAAGGGGGCGTAGTTTGTTTATTTAACCGAGTTATACGGTCAAATTTGGCAGAAATGCTGCTGAATAATCGTAGTTTTAGCATGAGTAAGTGAATGTGACATATTTTGTTGCGTAAACGTACACTTGACGCCGAAAACAAAAATTCATAAAATTTTCGATGAAAATATTTTTCAACGAACTGGAAAAGCCTTATCTGACTTAGAAATATATAGTCAGAATTCTGCTGCGGTATCTCCAGGCATTTAGTTTCTTCTCCAATAGCAGCAAAAGTCAACAGATTGCCTTCTCGATTTATACAAACAAAAAAACTTCACCTACCCTTTCTATGAAACGTTTTCCGCGATCTGTCTTAGAGACAGTAATCTGTCTTCGACGCAGCCGGTTGTACGGTGTGGTAATGTACCAAGGAGAATCTAATCTAATCGTCTACAAACTTTCTGGACAGCCCTCACATAATCTTAAATAAGGAAGATTATTAACATTTTTTTCCGTTTGGTATACACGGATGTGTTTCATAACATACTTTGATATACATCACGTGAACAAATCCGTGATATGAATACCCCCACCCCCCTAAACCCCACTTTATATAGAGACAGCTGTGGTTTAGCCCTATTGTACCAAATGGAATCTTTCACTTTATATATAACACAAATCCATTTCAAAAGTTAGAGGTGTCAGGTTGTATTTTCTTCAAAATTTATTTGGAAATTGACTGAACTTTTTGCAAACAGTGTAGGCCTGCGGCATCTGATCTGGGCATGCGCTGTTTGCCAAAGTACCCCTTTAGGGGTTTCTGGTACTGAATGGGTTAGGGGGCGATTCATTATCTTTCTTATTTCTGTTCCAAGACAGAGGTTGTGCTTACTCGTTAGATCCACCTCAATAAGGCGGTTCTAACGAGCACCCACAACCTATGTTTGCAGTATAAATAAGAAAAATATCACGGATTTTTTCACAAAAAAAGTAGTCATTTTGGAGATGTGAAAAATGCACTATGTCGCACGGGTGTGTAATTGTAATGTGTCATTTTGCCATGTTTGAACTAAAACGCAAGTAGCAGACAACAAGAAACAAGAAAAAAATCAAAGCGCCAAAGGCACTGAAATGACAGATTCTATGAGAAAATCATAACACTGTGAAAACTTACAGTTCTGCAAATTCCAATATATGATATGTTTGCAGATGTCTATATAGACCGGTGGTATTTTGAAACGCCATTCGATGTTTCAAATTTTTGAAAGAAACTATTTACGTTTTCAAAACCAAACATTAAAATTCAAGTTTTAACAATGCTACAGTTCATAAGTAACAGTTTTTGTCTGGTCGGTTCTGGACACCTCTATTCTGAATGTTCTAAATGACACAACGCTGCGTTCGCTAACTACATGCAATAGTTCGCCACACAATTACGCTTATTTCACCCGATAGGTCATGCTCTATTACGCACGCGTCGCCTCAGCATACTTTACACCTGTACGTCGAAACACCCGGAGACGACAACCGGCGTGATTCACGCTGAAGTGCGATTTGTCACTGGAACGCATATGTCAGTCGCTTAGACGCCAATTTACGTATTTCGTGCACTAGCGTAAGTGTTCCGTACTGTGTCGACGCGTTAACTTTGGTCACGACAGGGACGTCTTGCTCTCAAACGTGCATGGCATAAGGGCGACGATCAGTGTCAGTGCTTATTAGTCGGTAGTTGAGGCCCCTTGTTTATCTACAGGTACAGTGTAGCAGCTGCCGGTGGAATTCTGTTTCGCATATGCGTCTGACGGTTGAATCGATCTCGACGTACTGACGTCGGTCTTCCGCTACGTCGTCGTCCACTAGCGTCTTCTGTATATAGTAAGCTGTCGCTCCAATAGACGATAGATCACACACATGTGGCACCCAAAATCAGAGTCATCGTCATCCGCTTTCCGACCAGCTTCTGACTGTCCAGGAGCACGCTTACGATCCTTCAATGAAAAATGTTGCAATACGCTCTCACTTAATGCTTTCTTGAGAACAAATTTCAGTTTCTTCTTTTCTAGGCACGACTTTACATTTCACATCAAAAGTTTGATCCTGAACATTTGGTTTCTGTCTGTACTGTTGTGAATGTGGTGCACAGGATCAACGTGGCCGAGTTGGTAACCAGACGTCGCGGTTGATTTAACCGTTTTAGCTTAAGGACATGGTGCCTTAGCAGGTTTCAGAATCAAAGCACTGAGCTTGTGGAGTGTAGGTTGGAGTAGTAGTCCTTGGCTGAGATTTAAACTGCTTCATTTAACTCTGAAATTCCAAACAAATAGTGAAGATTTTGATAAGAAGACGCGTTCTGCAGCGTCTGATCTTGGTCTACACTGTTTGCCAAGCTCATCCTATGATTCCAGGATAACCCTTTTCCGTCTTATGGAATACCCTGATCTCACTGCGGCGATTTTCTAAAATATAAAAAGTTATTCTGACAAGTCAGTGATAGTCACGTAGACATTAGCACTGAAGCGCTTTTCTTATTAGCAACTTCGGGTCGAATGCCAAACAATCAACCCAAACATAGCTGCGTCGTTTGTCAGTGTTGGGTACATGTAAGTGTTATCTGTAAAATGTGCACATGAATCAAATGTTGGATTTGGCAAACAGTGTAAACTCAGATCAAACGCCACAGAACACGGTGCTGATCTTGTTCTTCACTTTTTTGCATTAGTTACTAACATCTTAAATTTATACGAATCAGTTCAAGTCCCCGTTCATGACCAGCCTGCATTTAGAGACAATCGGCATGAGTGTTGTCAGTGCTTTGATTTATTCACTGCCTTGAGTTTCTGGAGTGCACTCTTCCATCACTGAAGTTGGTCTCGTCCATTCTGCTTAATATATGACACCTAGACTTATATCACAGGACCTACACTAATTATCTGTACCATATTCCAGGGTTGAAAGGGGCAACCTAAGTTGTAACTGACCTAAACTTGACCTCGAAAATCAGAAAGAAAACTATTAATATTTTTGTCTGCAGCTGACCTGGTCCAACAGCAGGCTGGTCTTTGGGGATTGAATATCGACAGCACAGATAGAAAACAGTGTAAAACCTGAGCAGACTGCTGAGGAGACGCCGCATTGATCTGGGTATACAGTCTTCGCAGAAACCCGTCGTATGATGCAGCTGATTCATATGAAATGCTATATCGTAAGACGTCTGCTTCAAAAGTTTGTATACGCTTACAGGATAACCAATACGATTGTACAATTTTGATTACTGCGCCAAACCGGACTACATTTTGTGCGGACTCATATTTCTATGGCGGTCAAAGCCGGAAGAACTGAAGCCTGAATAACTTTAAATGTGCAGCACAGCAAGAATAGACAGATGGAATCTGTCATTAATGATAATGAACCATATTACATAATACGTCTTCCAAACGATGGCGTGTTTCAAGAACAATGGAGAAGAGAAAAGATGCACTTGAAAAACACAGTTAATGATCAAATCCCACAAATGTTTAAACACGTGTAATGAAAACCCCTGCAAACCCCAATTTTACGGCGATTTACAGCTACACAATTTGGCCTTATATTGTATCTGCGCATTCATGTTACGATCATTATTACGTCGGCGCAAAAAACGATTGGCCAGTTAGCGTGTTAAAATAATGTGTTTAACCCATTCGGTGCCAGAAACCCCTAAATGGGCACCCTGGCAAACAGTGCAGGCCCAGATCAGACGCCGCAGAACGCGGCGCCTGATCAGGGCCTCCACTGTTTGCTAAAAGTTCAGTCATTTCCAAAATAAATTTTGAAGAAAACACAACCCGACACCCCTAAATTTTGAAATGGACTCCTGCTATATATAAGGAGGAAGATTCCAATTGGTACAAAAAAAGATTAAGTGTCATGAAGATAGATAAGTTGCTTAGGAAGTGATTCAGAGAAGACTTTGTGTAAAGTGGGATTATGCTTCCTCCTTTCTGTATATACGAAACCATAGAAAGTGACTTAAGGTCTTTTGTTTGAATTGTTTCTTCAGATCCGAGCGGATGCAGGCTTAGACGTTATAGTGGCTTATCCCTTGCTGCTTGTGCTCAATCTTTTGTCGAGTGCCCCAAGAACTATAGGCCCCCGCCCATCGGGGCTTGAAGAAATATATGGGGTGCATGATGCTTCGCCACAGAGCTGGTACCGACCCGCACACGAGTACGGGTAAACCGCTTAGAGGATCAGAGCCTGCCCAGGCAATGCGGTGCGTGTCGGCCCGTCCATGCTTATAAACCCTATTGGTTTCATTGGGCGGCAGGGCTTGAAATGTCATTTCAATGCCCCCCCCCCACCCCCCACCCCCCCCCCCAACACACACACACAAGAACTGTATCATTGCTGTACAATAACATTAAGATAACACAGCCGTGGGAAAAGTAAATTCTTTCATTTCTCCAAAATGGCTACTTTTCTGATGAAAATCTGTAAAACGTTTTATTCATACTCGTAACACAGGTTGCGGGTGCTCGTTAGAACCACCTCATTGGGGCGGTTCTAACGAATACCCACAATCTATGTCTTGGAGCAGAAATAAGCAAACGAAAACCCAGCTTTTTTCTTTATAAAGTGGGGTTTAGAGGGGTATTCATTTCACTGATTTGTTAACGTGACGAGTGTCCGTTTTCAACGCTCTGCATGCTGGGTATATTTAACAGACAACAGATTGTTGATGCTTTTCTTATTTTTCTCAGAAAACCAAGTTTAAACATTTCACGTAAATTAAATTGTCTACATCGTGAAAAAAAAATACAAGAGGGCCAGGATGCCCTGTATCGCTCATTTGTAGACCAGAGAATCATACGCGATATATATAATATGTTTACACAACCATGCCATATACTGCATTGTTTTACATCTCCGAAAAGGCTACATTTCTGATGAAAATCCGTGATCTTTTTCTTATTTATACCGCAAACAGAGGCAGTGGGTGTTCGTTAGAACCGTCTCATTGAGGCGGTTCTAGCGAGTACCCACAGCCTATGTCTTGGAGCAGAAATATGAAAATATAACGTATACCCCCGTAAACCCCATTTTTATCTTTAATAAATGGGGTGCAGAGCGTATTCATTTCACAGTCTTGTTCACGTGATGAGAAAAAAAAAAAAGAAACTGTGAAGAAAGGCAAGACATATTTGGGCCCCGTCAAGCGATTTTGGTACTTATCGCCTATGCGAGCAGCGAAGGTTCAGGCGAACCTGCGCATCCGCGCACTCTCGCCAGAACCTTCGCTGCTCGCTCATACATGCAGTGAATCAAGAGGAACCTTCAGACAGAAAGCCATATCCCTGGCCCCTCTGAATGGCTGGGCATGCGCAGTTAAAATTTGTCATGACGGAATGCTCGAAGACACAAATTCGCTTGGCTGGGCTCATTTGTTAACCTGACTGATATAAATATCTTCATAGATCCAGGGTTGTCAATACAGCTGTACATCAGTTGAACTAGTTGCGTCCATGGGCGGCTCATTTTTGTCCCCCAGGCTATAATTTGAAAATCCTGGTAGAGGTCTACTAGATGAAGCTTCATTCTATATTGCAAAGGCTTCAAATAAGAAGTTTTTTAAAGGTTTTCCCTATGTAGGTTTATGTAAAATATGTGGACCCGGAGCTGGGCCATTTGTGGCCCCAAGCTATTTGTTTGTTTGATTTTAAGTTTAACGTCCACGTCAACACTATATAGATCATTTTGGAGGCGTTGCTTCCAGTTTTGTGTGACTTTTACCCGACATTGAGATGACATTATATCTCAAGCCTTGCCGCCCAATGAAACCAATAGGGTTTATATTCATGACTCGCGCCACTTACTTGGGTAGGATTAGACCCTCTTAGAGGTTTACCAGTACTCATGTGCTGTCGGTTTCAGCTCTGCGTGGAAGCAGCGTGCAGCCTATTTTATTTCTTCAATCCCCGATGGGCGGGGGTCACCCAAGGCTATAGTTTCAACAATCTTGGTAGAGGTCAGAATGGATGATTTTTTTTAACTTTCCCCTATATAAGACTTTGTAAAGCATGTGGACCCTGGACCGGGGTCTTTTTGGCCCCCAGGCTTTAATTTGAAAAATATTGGTAATGGCCCGCTAGATGACGCTAAATACCAAATATCAAAGACCCGGGCCTTCTGGTTTCAGACAAGGAGAATTTTAAAGGTTTTCTCTATATAAGTCTATGCAATACATGTTGGCCCCGTTGAACAATCTTGGAAGAGGTCCAGTGGATGAAGCTTCATACCAAATATCAAAGACCTGGGCCTTCTGGTTTCAAACAAAAGGATTTTTAAAGGTTTTTTCCTATATAAGTCTATGTGAAACATGTGGGTCCTGGGGCGGGACCATTTGTGACCCAAAGGCTATAATTTAAACAATCTTGATAGAGGACCGCTAGATGAAACTGAATACCTAATAACAAGGACCTGGGCCTTGTTGCTTCAGAGAAGAAGATTGTTTTAAGTTATCCCTATTTCTAATGCACTTACGTATGTAACGCGACGTCTGATTGGATTTGCGACAGTATATTCCACGATATACTGTCGGAAATCCGACGTCACCACGTAACGTCGTTTTTCATTGGCTGACATTTGGTTTTACGCAGCTCACAAGGC
Source organism: Lucinisca nassula (assembly GCA_963580285.1). NCBI lineage: Eukaryota > Metazoa > Mollusca > Bivalvia > Lucinida > Lucinidae > Lucinisca > Lucinisca nassula. Next base: position 73,884,387 of record OY757023.1, on the reverse strand, counting down.
CTGTCGATTTGTGCAAAATAATACATTTTTTTTACAACACAACCGAATAAGTGCATTAGAATGGGGATAACTGTATTGAAAATTGTCATTTGGGGAGGTAAATCGTTGGTTTTACGGTCGCAAATTCCGCTTACGCGTCGCCGTAAAACGAAATTTCCGACCGTAAAACCACCGATTTACCTCCCCAAATGACAATTTTGAATGCAGTTATCCCCTAAATAGTCGATGTAAAATATGTGGAGTCCGGAGCGGAGCCATCGTTGGCCCCCAAGGCAATAATTTGAAGAATCTTGGTAGTGTCCACTAGATGAAGCTTCATATCAAATATCAAAGACCTGACCCTTCTGGTTTCAGACAAGAAGAATTTTATAGGTTTTCCCAATGTAGGTCTATGTAAAATATGTGAGCCCGGGGCTGGCCCGAGGCCCTTATTTAGTTTATACTTAGTTTAGTTCGATTGCAATGAATGCTTCAAGCTTATTTGAATCCCTCTCGATTACTCATTCCGGATGTAATCACGCGCGCGAGAGGAAGGCAGTGACTTTTACACCACTGCTACCCATTTACTCCTGGGTAAGTAAGTAAGTGAGGCAGTGGCATTATGTGTCTTGCCGAAGAACACACCTCGCCTCCGGTGGCCAGATTTGAACCCACAACCTCTCGATCATAAGTCAAACGTGCTACATATACCACTGGGCTATTGAGTGCATAATTTGAATAATCTTGAAAGAGGTATACTAGATGAAGCTTCATATCAAATGAGACCCGCCAAGCGAATTTGTGTCTTCGAGGATTCCGTCATGACAAATTTTAACTGCGCATGCCCAGCCATTCAGAGGGGCCAGGGATATGATTTTCTGTCTGAAGGTTCCTCTTGATTCACTGCTTGTATGAGCGAGCAGCGAAGGTTCTGGCGAGACTGCGCGGATGCGCAGGCTCGCCTGAACCTTCGCTGCTCGCATAAGCGATAAGTACCAAAATCGCTTGACGGGGCCCAAATATCAAAGACCTGAGCCTTCTGATTTCATACAAGAGCTTTTAAAGGTTTCCCATATGTAAGTAAATGTAAAATATATGGGCCCCGGGGCGGGGCCATTTTTGGCGCCAAGGCTATGATTTGAACAATCTTGGTAAAGGTCCACTAGATGAAACGTCATACCAATATCAAAGACATGGGCCTTCTGCTTTCTGACCAGATGATTTTTAAAGCTTTACCCTATACATGCCTATGTAAAACATGTGGGCCCCGAGACGGGGCCATTTTTGGCCAGGGCTATGATCTTGATAGAGGTCTGCTAGATGACGCTTCACACCAAATATAAAAGACCTGGGTCTAGAAGATTTGTTTTAAGTTACATGTATCAGTTAAAATAATTTTGTTTGCTCCTGTGACCTAGGCTGTGCAATAGACCGGAACCTTTTGAACAAGTTTGAAAGAGAACCAACTAAGGCTCAATTATACGAAGTTTGGTCAAAATCTAATCAGTGGTTTTGGAGGAGATTTCGTTTGAAGAAATGATTTACTGACGGGCGCACTGACGCACGACGGACAAATGTAATCACAACAAGAAAACAGTCTGTGGGACAACCAAATCCCCCGCCGCACTTTGTATCAAAGCCCAACCTTGTGACATTCACCTGTGACCTTGACCTTGGGTCGGCATGGTTTATTTATAGGTTATGCATATCAGCTCACTGTGGGGTATATTTCACAAAAGTTTAATGGAAATCCTTCCAGGGGTAAAGGAGATATGGGACGGACACAAAATTCCAAGTTTCCAACTCGTGACCTTCACCTGTGACCTTAGCCTTGGGTTGGCATGGTTTATTTATGGGTTCTGCACATCAGCTCACGGAGGGGATATTTAACGAAAGTTTCATGAAAATCCTTCCAGGGGTAAAGAAGATATGGGACGGACACAAAATTCAAAGTTTCAAACTCGTTACCTTCAACTTTAACCTTGACCTTGGGTCGGCATGGTTTATTTATGTGTTATGCACATCAGCTCACTGACGGAGATATTTGAGCAACGTTAAATGAAGATCCTTTGAAGGGTAAAGGAGATATGGAACGGACACAAAATTCAAACTTTCAAACTCGTGACCTTCCATTGTGACCTTGACCTGGAGTCGCCATGATTCATTTATAGGCTCTGCACATGACTTCACGGGGTGAGATAATTGACCAAAGTTTAATGAAAATCCTTTGAGAGGCAAAACAAGATATGGAAGGGACACAAAATGCAAAGTTTTAAATTCGTGACCTTCAAATGAGACCTTGACCTTGAGTCGGCTTGGTTCATTTATGGGTTCTGCACATCAGCTCACTGAGGGGGATAATTGACCAAAGTTAAATGCAAATCCTTTGAGGGGTAAGGGAGATATGGAACGGACACAAAATTCAAAGTTTTTTTAACTCGTGACCTTCAAATGTGACCTTGACCTTGAGTCGGCATGGTTTCATTTATTGGTTCGGCACATCAGCTCACTGAAAATAATATTAGACCAATGTTTAATGAAAATCCTTCCAAGGGTAAAATAGATATGGAACGGACACAAAATTCAAAGTTTCAAAACTCGTGACATTCAAATGTGACATTGAGTCGACAAGGTTCTTTTATGGGTCCTGCACATCAGCTCACTGAGACGAATAATTGATCAAAGTTTAATGAAAATCTATCAGAGGGTTCAGGAGATATGGAGCGGACAAGAAACTCTTACGGACAGACAGACGGACGCACAGACGACCGGACGGACAGACGGGCGAAGGCGATTCCTATAATCCCCGCTCCGCTTCGCGGCGGGAGATTAAAAAAACCTCACCTCGTCAGTACGTGACATGTGAGCTAAAAACTTAAACTTTTAAACGATTTGTTTGTTTGTTTGATTCGAGGTTTAACGTCCCCGTCAACATGGTAAAGATCATTTGGAGACGTTGCTTCCAATTTTGTTGTACTTTTACCCGACATTGAGATGAAATGATATCTGAAGCCCTGTCGACCAATGAAACCAATAGGGTTTATAAACATGGACGGGCCGGGCCGACTCGCACCGCTTTGCCTGGGCAGGCTTAGATCATCTAAGAGGTTTACCAGTACTCGTGTGCGGGTCGGTTTCAGCACCGCGTGGAAGCATCAGGCAGCCCAGCTATTTCTTCAAGCCCCTATGGGCATGGGCCGTTAACTTTTAAATGAATGTGACATTTTCTTAAAGCTACCTATTTTGAGTCAAAGCCGAAGCGATTCGTGAATACGCGCGCCCGTGCAAAATGCGAAAATCAACTAAAAACAGTTTGGCGTGAGTTGAGTGGGTTGCTTAGTACAGTAAAATGTCACTAATAAGATTAGCAAAAATTAAGACTTATTTTAATCTCCCGCCGCGAAGCGAAGCGGCGATTATTGGAATGGCCTTCTTCTGTCCGTTTGTCCGTCTGTCTGTCCGTAACACTTTCTTGTCTGCACCATATCTCCTGAAACCTTGGATAGATTTTCGTTAAACTTTCAACAAATATTTCTTTCAGTGAGCTGAGGTGTAGAACCCATAAATAAACCATGCCGACTCAAGGTCAAGGTCACAGTGGAAGGTCAAGAGTTTGAATCTTTGAATTTTGTGTCCGTTCCATGTCTCCTTCACCCCTGGAAGGATTTTCAGTAAACTTTGTCCAAATATACCCCTCAGTGAGCTGATATGCAAAACCCATAATTAAACCATGCCGACTGAAGGTCAGGGTCAAAGCTGAAGATCACGAGTTTGAATCTTTGAATTTTGTGTCCGTTCCATACCCTTTATCCCTGGAAGGATTTTCATTAAACTTTGATCAAATATCCCCCTCAGTGAGCTGATTTGCAGAACCCATAAATAAACCATGCTGACTCAAGGTCAAGGTCACATTTGAAGATCACGAGTTTGAATCTTTGAATTTTGTGTCCGTTCCATATCTCCTTTATCCCTGGAAGGATTTTCATTAAACTTTGGTCAAATATCGCCTTCAGTGAGCTGATGTGCAGAACCCATAAATAAACCATGCCGACTCAAGGCCAAGGTCACAAGTGAAGTTAACAAAGTTGAGCCTTGTTATCAAAGTGCGACGGTGGAGTTGGCTGTCCCTCAGACTGCTTTCCTGTGTTTTTAAAAGCATTTGACCATCGGGGATTGAAGAAATAGATGGGCTGCATGATGCGTCCACGCAGAGCTGAAACCAACCGCACATGGAGTACTGGTAAACTGCTTAGAGGTTCTAAGCATGCACAGGAAAAGTGATGCGAGTTGGACCGTCAATGCATATAAACCCTTTTAGTTTAACTGGAATGTCATTTCATCTCAATATCGGGTAAAAGTCCCACAAAATTGGAAGCAACGTCTCCAAAATGACCTATGCAGTGTTGACGGGGACGTTAAACCTCAAATCAAACAATAAAAGCATTAGAGCCAGCGCACGACAAAACCTACAATAAGACATGTGCGCCAAACGAAGCCTAAGATCAGCCTGCGCATCAGCACAGTCTGATCAGAGTCTTCGCTATGCGCTCTCAGGATAGCTAAGGGCCCAATGCTCCGTCATGCAGCAAGAGAAGTCCCTGGTTAGACTATACGGATGCGCAGGTTGATCTGATTCTTCGCTGGACGCACATGTCTTATTGTAGGTTTTGTCGTGCGCTGGTTTATTTTCTTAAAAAGTTTCAGCTGTTTTTCGTGTTTCTTCTACACCTACTGTCTTGTATAGTAGGAGACCGCAGTGATCTACAGTCGAACTTCAATGGCTCGAACACCTTTGGGACCTTGATAATCTGTTCGAGACAGGGGTAGTTCGAGCCACTGAGGCCTACTGCCAGGACGTATACGATATACTTTTTGATATTTTTTCGATGTTCTATAATGAAAACGTATGCTGTGTGTACTCATTAGAATCGCCTCATCGAGGCGATTCTAATGAGTACATACAGCATACATTTGCAAGATAAAAGACTAAACTCTCCTTAATTATCCCCAACTATTTCTTATGTAGAGTATTTTGCTAGGGGCTCAAGAACGGGTTCGACTCAGCCATGGTAAACGAGCCATCGGTATTCGAGCCATTGAAGTTCTAATGTAATTGTAGGAATTTTACTGCATTTCCATGCGTTCATTGATGTCTGCAGACGTGTGTGAGGGAGTGAATGTTTGAGTTTTACATCTCACCAACAGCTAAGGTCATACGGAGACGGAACCTCGGTTTAAATACTCATCCGAAAGTCTGGAGGAGCCCGGGATCGATCCTGTGATCCCTGGTTTACAAGGCGAGTAGCATAACCATTACTCCACTGAGACTTCTCCGCAGACGTTTGCGCACAACAACTTAAGACGCGAGACAGTTTAGTCTGGTGCGAGTCTTCGTTGTGTGCAGTATGGAGGCCCAGGTTTTACGCCCCCGTCAATACTATTCAGATGATTTTTGAGGGAGAAGCCTCCGCAGTGTAGTAGATAAGCTACTAGATAAGCTATTCGCCTCATAAACCGGGGGTCGTGGGTTCGATCCTGGGCTTCTGTAGACATTCGGGTGAGTCTTTAAACCGAGGTGCCGTCTCCGTATGTCCTTAGCTGTTGGTGGGAGGTAAAACTCAAACAGCCCATCGGGGCTTGAAGAAATAGATGGGCTGCATGATGCTTCCACGCAGAGCTGAAACCGACCGTACACGAGTACCGTTAAACTGCTTAGAGGATCTAAGCCGGCCCAGGCAAAGCGGTGCGAGTCGGACCGTCCATGCTTTTAAATCCTAATGGATTCATTGGGCGACAGGGCTTGAGATAAACCGTGACCACAAACAGACTAACTTGATCATCACGGACTTCGCTATAGCCTTTGACAAGGTGCCTCACAGAAGGCTATTGTATAAATTGGATTACTATTGGATAAGAGGATCCACACATAGGTGGATTAGCTCATGGCTCTCGCAGCTTTCCTAACAAGTTGTACTTGATGGCCAAGCGTTTGATCATGTCCCTGTTTTATCTGGTGTCCCCCAAGGTTCGATCCTTTGACCGGCTCTTTTCTTGGTATTCATTGATGATCTCCCCGATACATGTAATATCAGGTCATATGTCCGTTTGTTTGCTGATGATTATGTCATTTATAGGAATATATATATATTCTCCTTCTGACTGTCTTATTTTACAAGATGACCTGAATCGATTAGCACAGTGAGATAAAGTTCAATGTGGTCAAATGTCATTCACGACCCCCTCCGGACAAACAAATTAAGTTTTATTATATACTACTCCAGCAAATTTTGGAGCAGGTTCAATCAGCCAAATACCTTGGTATCACAATCACTGATGATCTTGATTAGGGTTAACATATTTCAGAGATAACATCAAAAGCAACTAGGACTTTAGGATTTCTTAGACGTGGCTTTCGCACCTAGGCAGACAAAGGTTGTTGCATATAAAACATTGGTTCGCTCTCAACTTGAATATGCATCACCCATTTGGCATCCATATGTTAAAACTCAGATTCAGCAGGTGGAGAAGATGCAGAGGACAGCTGCTCGATGGACCTGCCGACGATGGCGCAATAGAAGTAGTGTCGGTGACATGCTTAACGAGCTAAAATGGCCGTCCCTAGAGGCCCGTCGTGATCAGTCCTCTTTAACCTTCTTCTATAAGATACGTTCAGGTACAGTGGCCGTTAATAAAGACAAATACTTGACCCCTGCGGCGATGTCAACCCGAATAAGGGCATCAAAAGTAAACAACTCACAATATCCTTGGTACCAGTCCTATAGTGATGCCCTGAAAAATTCCTTTTTTCCTAGAACTATTCCCCAGTGGAATAGTATTCCCTCTCCTTCTCCTAAGGCTGCAGAGGAGCTCAAAGCCCATACAAGGTAAGATTAAGATTCAGAGGTATGCGTTTTAGTATACCTCTGTTGATCAGATTGTAAATATCTCTCTCTCTCTCTTATAGCTAAATTCTAAATTTAGCTACGCACCCAATTGAGGTAATGACCAAATATGACCGACTCAGTATAAGAAGATAGATAGATAGATAGATAGATAGATAGATAGATAGATAGATAGATAGATAGATAGATAGATAGATAGATAGATAGATAGATAGATAGATAGATAGATAGATAGATAGATAGATAGATAGATAGATAGATAGATAGATAGATAGATAGATAGATAGATAGATAGATAGATAGATAGATAGATAGATAGATAGATAGATAGATAGATAGATAGATAGATAGATAGATAGATAGATAGATAGATAGATAGATAGATAGATAGATAGATAGATAGATAGATAGATAGATAGATAGATAGATAGATAGATAGATAGATAGATAGATAGATAGATAGATAGATAGATAGATAGATAGATAGATAGATAGATAGATAGATAGATAGATAGATAGATAGATAGATAGATAGATAGATAGATAGATAGATAGATAGATAGATAGATAGATAGATAGATAGATAGATAGATAGATAGATAGATAGATAGATAGATAGATAGATAGATAGATAGATAGATAGATAGATAGATAGATAGATAGATAGATAGATAGATAGATAGATAGATAGATAGATAGATAGATAGATAGATAGATAGATAGATAGATAGATAGATAGATAGATAGATAGATAGATAGATAGATAGATAGATAGATAGATAGATAGATAGATAGATAGATAGATAGATAGATAGATAGATATTTCATTACATATCGGTGTCGGGTAAAAGTCCCGCAAAGTTGGAAGCAACGTCTCCAAAATGACCTATACAGTGTTGACGGGGACATTAAACCTCAAATCAAACAAACAAACAAACAAACGAACAAAACGCAAACACACTCAATCCAGTTTTGTGGGATTTTTATCCGACATTGACATGAAATGATATCTCAAGCCCTACCGCCCAAAACGCACCAATAGAGCTTTTAACTAGGGGCGGTCCGACTATCACCACTTTGCCTGCGCAGGCTTAGACCTAAGCTTGAGATGTCATTTCATCTCCGTGTCGGGTAAAAGTCCCGTAAAATTGAAAGCAGCGTCTCAGAATAAGAACCAGACTCAGAATTGTTGCTGGTGACACGCCAAATGGCATTCTGCCATATTCCAAGACTGGGCATTCTGCCATATTCCAAGACTGGGTGAACAAGTCCTTATATGTTGCCTCATTTGCATTCTGAGGACTCCTCATTAACAACAACGCGCTGTTTTCTTGTAGCAAAGGAAGGAATCTATCCATTTCAGAGTATTCCCCCAACCTCTCCATTTCATAACCAAAGTAGTTCATTGGTGATTTGGTGAAGTGTCTCAAAGTCCCAACTGCACCCTCAAAGTCCCCTCCCCCCCCACCCACACTCACACACACACACACCGCACCACTACCACCCACTTTTTCCAAGATTTTCGTCTGATCTGGGTATACACTGTTTGCTTAAAGAACATTCATTTTTGTCAAATTTACTACAAACAGAAACAAACCTGACACCCTATAATTGGAAATTGAACACTCCAAACTTACTAAGTGGAAGATTCCATTGTCATATATGGGTTGACAAGCGTGCTCAATTGACGATTACTTTGTCTTCAAAATGCCCTGGAGACGTTAAACCTCAAATCAAACAAACACTCATAAAGAGTTGAAAGGATTAAGATAGTTTCTTTCACAGCGCGGCTGATACGGGTACATGTATATAAAGCCTCTATTTTAACGGGATCTTGTCAAAAAGGGATTAGACGTCGTACAGTAGAGTTGTACATTGTAACTGACTGGAAAGGCTTCTTGTGTGGTTTGCAATAATGAAGACTACAATCTTAGTTCTAGCTCTATCTTCCATCCTTGCTGCTACCGTTAAGGAAAGGTAAGCATTTTGTTTTTCATCACGAAAACTCGCCTATATAATTTTGACCCACTAAACCCCAATTTTATACAGTGAAACTGGGGTATACAGGGACATACATTATTTTTCTGATTTCTGCACAAAAACACAGATTGTGGCTACTCGTTAGAACCGCCTCAGCGATGCTGTTCTAATGAGTTCCCAGAGTTTTTGTTTTGAGCAAAAATATGAACAATATCAGAATTTTTTATCAGAAAATTTTCTTTTTTTTGGTGGTTTTGTTGATTGATTTGAGGTTTAACGTTCCTGGTGAATGAATGTCAATTGACGTGTCACCAGTAACGATACAGTCCCCGTCAACACTGTAAAGGTCATTTTGAATCAGAATTGTTCATTTTGAAGACGTTATAAAGGCAGGTAATGGCCCGGGATCGAACCTGTGACCTCCCCAACTGAGGTAATGGCCAAGTATGACCGACTCAGTATATGAAGATAGATAGATAGATAGACTTTTACCCGGCATTGAGATGAAATGACATCTAAAGCCAAGTCGCCGTTTATAAGCATGGACTCGCACCGCTTTGCCTGTGCAGCCTTAGATCTAATCAGTTTACCAGTACTCGTGTGCGTTCGGTTTCAACTCTGCATGGATGCATCACGCAGCCCGTCAATTTCTTCAAGCCCCGATGGGTGGGGGCCGTCCTTTTTTGGTGGTAAAATTTTAAATACATGCATTTTTGAATAGGCGTGTTTTCGTAATGCTTGTAATTTTAAGTGATTATTCATCACGTTAACAAGCCCATATAATTTACACCCCTTTATAGTGAAAACTGGGCTTGGCATTATTTTTTCTCATTTCTACTCCAAGACCTTGGTTGTGGGTACTTGTTATAACCACCTGACGCAGTTCTGTCGAGCACCCACAACCTATGTTTGGCCCAGAAATAAGAAAAGTAAAGCCAAAAATATTCTGAAAGATGCTATATGCCGCCGTTTTAGCACACGGGTGTGAACACGTGAAGCTGACGGTGAGCTACCATCAAAAGGTACAAGTCCGTTCCCCTCTATGGGGGACATAACAGTTGACCCCAAAGGGGTCGCAAAACTGTTGGACAAGCTCAACACACATAAGGCATCTGGGCCTGACGGTCTGCATGCCAGGGTGCTTAAGGAATGTAGTGCTGAAATATCTCCCCTGCTGGCCTTTATTTTCAATGAATCACTTGCTCGGGGCACTGTACCAGATGACTGGCGACAAGCAAACGTAACCCCGGTCTTTAAGAAAGGAGAAAAATATGATGCTGCGAATTACAGACCGGTGTCGCTCACATGCATCTGTTGCAAAACCCTGGAGCATTTATTAGTTAGCAACATTAACAAGCACCTAGCCTCTGAAAGCATTCTTGCTGACTGCCAGCATGGTTTCCGAAGTCGAAGGTCTTGTGAAACTCAATTAGTTCAGTTCTACCATGACATAGTGAGCAATCTGGATGGGGCCATTAATCGTGGCCACAAACAGACTGACCTGATTATCATGGATTTTGCCAAGGCCTTCGACAAGGTACCTCACAGGAGGCTATTGTACAAACTAGATCATTATGGGATTAGAGGATCCACACTTAAGTGGGTTAGCTCATGGCTCTCTGGACGCACTCAACAAGTTGTACTTGACGGCCAAGCGTCGGATCCAGTCCCTGTTTTGTCCGGTGTCCCACAAGGTTCGGTACTTGGACCGGTCCTTTTCTTGATATTTATCAATGATCTTCCTGATAATATCAGGTCATCTGTTCGCTTGTTTGCTGATGATTGTGTTTTGTATAGGAACATATATACTACTTCTGACTGTCTTATCTTACAAGATGACCTGGATAGCCTAGCACGTTGGGAGGCCGATTGGCAAATGAAGTTCAATGTGGCCAAATGTCATTCAATGAGGGTGTCACGGCACCCTCCAGACAAGCAGATTAAATTCAACTACTCATTACATCAGCATACTTTGGAACATGTCCAATCCGCAAAATATCTTGGTATCACCATTACTGATAATCTTGATTGGGGTCAACATATTTCTGAGATTACCTCCAAAGCAACTAGGACATTAGGGTTTCTTAGACGCAATTTGGCTTTTGCACCTAGGCAGACAAAGAATGTTGCATACAAAACTTTGGTTAGACCTCAATTAGAGTATGCATCACCTGTTTGGCATCCCCATGTTAAAACTCAGGTTCAACAGGTTGAGAAGGTTCAGAGAACGGCTGCCCGATGGACCTGCAGGCGATGGCGGAACAGAAGCAGTGTTGGTGATATGCTCGATGAGCTGGAGTGGCCATCCTTGGAGGCCCGTCGCGAGCAGTCCTCTTTAACCTTCTTTTATAAGATACACGCTGACACAGTGTCTCTTTATAAAGATAAATACTTGACCCCTGTGACTACTTCAACTCAAACAAGGGCATCAAAACTAAACAACAGTCAATATCGTAGGTACCAGGCCTATAGTGATGCCCTGAAGAATTCTTTCTTCCCTAGAACTATTCCTCAGTGGAATAGTCTTCCCTCCTCTGTGGTAAATGCCAAAACTGCAGAGGAGTTCAAAGCCCGCATGTTGTAGATTGGGATCCAGAGGTGTGCGTTTTAGTACACCTCTGAAAGCAGATTGTAAATAGTTTTTAGAACTCATCCAGTGGATGTTTTTTTTTTTTTTGCTAAATTCTAAATTTAGCGCACCACCCAACTGAGGTAATGGCCAAGTTTGACCGACTCCGTATATGAAGATAGATATAGAGGATCTTACATGAGAGTTCGTGTATTATTGAACGAGTTGTGTGTGTGTGTGGGGGGGGGGGGGGATTCGGGTTTAACGTCGCTTTCAACAATTTTTCAGTCATATCACGACGGTGTCTGGTTGCGACAGGGAGCTAAATGCTCACTTTTATAGTGCTGTCTCACTGAAGTATCATGTCCCAGACACATTACATGATACCACACCCAGTCACATTATCCTGATACTGGGTCGACCAGTCCTAGCTATACCCCGTAAATCTGAGTGCCAAGCGAGGAGCAGCTAGTACCATTTTTAACGACTTTGGTATGTCGCGGCCCGGGATCGAACCCGTGACCTCCCCTTCCCCGGAGCGGACACTCTACCAACTGAGCTATCGGGGCCGGTTTGAACGAGTTGAGGAAATGCGATAAAATGCGAGGCTATGTCGAGCATTTTACGCTTTTTCCTAAACGAGTTTTATAAATTCAAAAATACATGATCACGAATGCAAGATTCTGTTTATCATCTGATATTTAACGTGAATTTTATTCACTGTTTTTGTACAAAAATGTCAATATTCCGCCATTAGTAAACGCGACGTCGTCAATGACGTCGCACATGTAACGTTACGGGGCGTATCTAACTAGTCTGCATATTTAATCCACTGGATTATCGAATTTATTACATGGCGTTATTACACTCTCAGACGCGAAGACATATGATATGTATTATTGACAATGGTACAATGGTGTTGCTCAGCTATCTATCTAAAATCCCTTTTTCCCCTTGGCTATTGTACAGTGGAATCAACGTCCCCATCATCTTCCTATCCTCCAAGACCCAGAGGCATTTAGGTCAGGGGTAAGGACAGTGTCACACTTTATGCCCTAATCCACGACACTTGTTTTATCTGATTTTATTCTCTTATGCAACATAAACTTTTAACTTTTCCTTCAGACTGTCTCATTTTCATTCCTTTTACTTTGTCTTGTAGAAGCATCCGTGGTGCAGTGGTTAAGCTACTCGCCTTGTAAACCAGGGGTCGCAGGATCGATCCCGGGCGCCTCCAGACTTTCGGATGAGTCTATAAACCGAGGTCCCGTCTCCGTATGATCTTAGCTGTTGGTGAGACGTAAAACTCCAACACTCACTCACTTTACTTTGTCTTGCACGACACCTGCACGACGGGGTTGCTGATAGATAGATATTTGCCTACGGCATGCGCACATTACATGCACTCCAGATTTGTATACAGTAATCATGTAATCACGGTACGGATCATCAACCTGCACAGGATGTGTGTGTGTGTGTGTGGGGGGGGGGGGGTCCAGATAACAATCCTGATCCGAAGGACGGTGCACTTCGTGGCATTCATCCCTACCCCTGCAAATTATGCCAATGAAGCATGTTCGGATACCGACATTTTGTCACCACTGCCGGGGATCGAACCGGGTTCTCCATGATCAGAGGCAACTGCACTGAGCTACTGCTCCAATCATATTCATCTTACTGCAAGGGAAATAGATGGTTACCACAGTGTATGTTTTGAAGCAAAAATAAGATCAATAATGTATACCCCTGCAGATCCACCTTTTCTCTATATAAATTGGAGTTTAGTGGGGTGTTCATTACAAGGACTTGTTAATCTGATGTTACAAGTGGCGGGGTGGGGGGAGGGGGACGGGGTGGGATTTATAGTTTTCAACACTTCCTGTTCGCCTTCCTATCGACTAATCCCTTCGGAATATAAGAATCTGATATGGGGTTCTGTTGTAGATGAGCGTTTCCAACCCGAGGGATGACCGTGCTGAGCGGAACCGAGGCTACGCCGAGGTTCCGCTCAGCACGGTCATCCCGAGGGTTGGAAACGCCCATCTACAACAGAACCCCATATTGGATTCTTTTTATTGCACAACACCTCCGGTTAGTTTTGAAAGCTCGCACATGTATATTGTTTACAAAATAAAAGTAGTGCGGAAGTAGTTCCGACAGTTGAATAGAATTGAAGCGCATTTATGTTAGTTGCTTGGGTCGGAACACCAGGGTCAGAACATAAATTTCTATCCCAGGGTAAAATCACGGATTTGCTTGTCTGGTGTGCAAGAAAATGGGACCCACTCTTAAAGGAAACAGTTCCTTTTGAGCAAATTCTTTGCTTTAAGAACTTCTATTAAACAGAGTGGATAGACCTACCAAGTTCGTTTATTTTTTCTGTCACGTTTCAGAGGCACACAACTTTGCTTCCGTGTAATGAACACCCCACTACACTTCACTTCATATAGATAAAAGTTGGATCTGCAGGGGTATACATTATTAATCTTATTTTTGCTCCAAAACATACAATATGGGTACTCGTTAGAACGAGCACCTACACTTTGTTTGGACTAGAAATAAGAAAAATATAAAAAGAAATCATCGGAAAAAGTTTTAGTTCAAGAGGTAAGATCCCTGCAGGCACAAAACGTTGACTCAACGTTGAACTAACGTTGAAACAACGTTTCAACGTTAGTTCAACGTTGAGTGCCTGCTGGGATGCCATTTTTGGACTCTGATGTGTCATCGTAATGAAAATGATGAAAAATTTCCAGTTTATCCATTCTTCTTTGACATTCAGTCGAACTTTGATGGCCCGAACACCTTGGGGACCTCGAAAATCTGTTCGAGACAGGGGTAGTTCGAGCCACTGAGGGTTATTGCCAATAGCATAACGAGATACTTTTGGACATTTTTCGGTGTTCTATAATGAAAATGTATGTTGTGTATACTCATTAGAATCGCCTCATCGAGGCGATTCTAATGAGTACACACAGCATACATTTTCAGGATAAAAGACGACAATCTCCTTAATTATCCTCCACTATTTCTTAGGTAGAGGATTTCGCTAGGGGCTCAAGAACGGGTTCGACACAACCATGGTAAACGAGCCATCGGTGTTCGAGCCATTGAAGTTATACTGTAGTTATTACATTACCGTAAAAATCCTAACATTTCGGACACTTTGAGGACTTGCTGTAATTCTCCTAAAATTTTAACAAGGAGTCCAAAAAGAGGATACAGAATGGCGAACCGTGTAGACCCTGATCAGACTGCTCCAGACTGCTCCTTCTGGAGCAGTCATACCTGGGAATCCACTGTTCGCTTAGGCCTGTCTGTCCAAGTACTTAGGATCATTATGATAATGTTTATTTTTGGTCATTTCAGCGTTGCAGTAAAATGCTACTCTTGTACCTATTTTCCTCCACTGACTACTGAAGAGAAATGTAAAGATGAATTCGACAAAAGCGCCGGGGTCGAAAAAATGGATTGTCAGTTCGGATGTTTTAAATCCAAAGCTGAGAAGGATGACGTACAAAGTAAGTATATTGAAATTTGTCACACCGTGCCATATAATGTAATTTGTCGTATACATGTTTAGTTTTGTTTTGTTTGATTTGAGGTTTAACATCCCTGTCAACATTATGTAGGTTATTTCGAGACGTTGCTATTTTTACCCGACATTTGAGATGAAATGACATCTCAAGCCCTGTCGTCCCATGAAACCAATAGGAGTTATAAGCACGCACCCTTTTGCCACGGTAGGCTTAGATCCTCTAAGCGGTTTACTGGTCAGTACTCGTGTGTGATCGGTTTCAGCTCTGCGTGGAAGCACCATGCAACCCATCATTTCCTTCAAGCCCCGATGGGCGGGGACCAACATGTTCAGTGGATAACGTCATGGAATAAAATGATGTAACCACACGTGCAATACATGTGACATGGTTGCTGGAGTGTGACTTCATGCCACTGTTCATTGCAAAACTGAGCTGAAACCGACCACACAAGTACTGTTAAACCGCTTAGAGGATCTTAAGGGGAATGGGAACACCTGGCATATTTTTCCGCCATTTTTCAAAGGGAAACAACTTTCGGGACTTCCTGTTAGCCTTTCTATAAGCCCTGTCCAACTGAAAAAGGGGTCAACTCTTAAAGGAAAGAATTTGCTCCTTAGGAGCAAATTCTTTCCTTTAAGAGTTGACCCCTATTGACATGGGAGACAAAAATACTTTTGCAGGAGTTACCTCCCCTGAAGGTGTTCCCATTCCCCTTAAGCCTGCCCAGGTAAAGCGATGCGAGTCGGACCGTCCGTGCTTATAAACCCTATTGTATTTTGAGCAGAAATAAGAAAAATATATTTTTTTTTTCTTTTTTTCGGCGGTTAAGTTTACGAAGTATTTGTATTGGCATGTTTTCGTAATGATATGAATTGACCACGGATGTAAGATCCTCTTTTACCTATATTTTCCGTATATAACGTGTAGTATCCTACAAGGACGTCCAGAAACGTTACCGAGCCGTCAGTCACGACGTATTATTGTACAAACTATCACCTGTTTTTAACAGAGAATGTAGAAAATATCTCCTCTCCACATCTCACCCTCAGATCTGCAACGGAAGGTCATGTAGTTTTTTTCAGGGTTTTCGCCCACCTCTGATTAACAACCTGCTTGATATAATTGAAATAATCTTGAAAGGTCTGTAAAACAACAACAAAAAAAAAAATAAATAAAAAAAAATAAAAAAAAAAAAACATTCAACAAAGAATTAAAAAGCTGAGTGCTGATAACAATTTAGCCTTAAGCTATGGCTAATTCGAACACGTGATTTAGTTCCTAAAAATTCTTCCAAAAGTTCCAACCAAGGCAACAAGTATTTAGTTATACATGTAATTAAAAAGAGTATAATGAACCAGTGCTTCAGCTGAAGTGCACGACCCGCCGGATGCTTTTAGTTTTTATGAGTGTTACCATATATGGGTATGGCGGCCATTTTGGGCATGTGACCTGGACCGAAAACGGTTCCCCCAATAAATGCGCCTTATCGTAAGGAGCAAAAATATATCTTATACTTTAGTATTGTATTCTGAATCGTTTGCAGGATAAAATGCATTCTCACATTTTCCAATACAAAAGCATATGTGTCAAAGTTTGACCTAGGCACAAAGAAGGTCAAGGTCAACCCAGGGTCACCATTTTAGCAATTTATGATGGGCCTACGTCCCGGATGCCATTTATCAAGTTTCGTGGAAATCTGCCCAGTGGTTCAGGAGAAGACTATTTTTGTAGGGTTTTTACCATATATTGCTTGGCGGCCATTTTGGTCATGTGACCTGGACCCCATTAGCAAATTTTGGTTTCCCCCATCCCATAGAAGCTCTGTATGAAATTTGACTTCAATCGGCCCAACGGTTTCCGAGGAGAAGCAGTTCGAAAATTTTCACATTTTTCGCCTCTGCGAGGCTATTCTAAATGGAATGTAATATTTCGCAAGTTCATTGGTTAGATCTCATTTATATCTATCAGTATGCCAAAAATTGTTTAAATATTCCAAGCGGTTAAGTCACTATCACCAATTTTCACAAACGGGTTACGGACGGACAGACAGACAGACCATATATGGCTTGGCGGCCATTTTGGTCATGTGAGCTGGACCCCATGAGCAAATTTTGGTTAGCCCCATCCCATAGAGGCTCCATATGAAATTTGACTTCAATCGGCCCAACGGTTTCCGAGGAGAAGCAGTACGAAAATTTTCACATTTTTCGCCTCGGCGAGGCTATACTAAATGGAATGTAATATTTCTTAAGTTCATTGGTTAGATCTCATTGATTCATGCCAAAAATTGTTTAAATATTCCAAGCGGTTAAGTCACTATCACCAATTTTCACAAACGGGTTACGGACGGACAGACAGACAGACCATATATGGCTTGGCGGCCATTTTGGTCATGTGAGCTGGACCCCATGAGCAAAGTTTGGTTTTCCCCATCCCATAGAGGCTCCATATGAAATTTGACTTTAATCGGCCTAGAGGCAGTTCGAAAATTTTCACATTTTTCGCCTCGGCGAGGCTATACTAAATGGATTGCAATATTTCGCAAGTTCATTGGTTATATCTCATTGGTATCTATCAGTATGCCAAAAATTGTTTAAATATTCCAAGCGGTTAAGTCACTATCACCAATTTTCACAAACGGGTTACGGATTTTTCGCCTCTGCGAGGCTATACTAAATGAAATATAATATTTCGCAAGTTCATTGGTTAGATCTCATTGATATCTATCAGTATGCCAAAAATTGTTTAAATATTCCAAGCGGTTAAGTCACTATCGCCAATTTTCACAAACGGGTTACGGACGGACAGACAGACAGACCATATATGGCTTGGCGGCCAATTGGGTCATGTGACCTGGACCCCATGAGCAAATTTTGGTTTCCCCCATCCCATAGAGGCTCCATATGAAATTTGACTTCAATCGGCCCAACGGTTTTCGAGGAGAAGCAGTTCGAAAATTTTCCCATTTTTCGTCTCGGCGAGGCTATACTAAATGGAATGTAATATTTCGCGAGTTCATTGGTTAGAACGTTCCTCATAGGAAAATAGATGTAATCACTAATTTACAAGCTGTTGCTGTAAACGTCACTTTATCCAAATCCATAACGATTTGTTCTGTCTACCTTCCACCACACTATAATTTTTCTAAACAAGAATTAGACAATTTAACAAATCAATTACCTAGTCCTTATATATTATTAGGAGATTTTAATAGTCACAGCAAATTATGGGGTTGCTCGGATACAAATGACAAAGGAGAAATCATAGAAAATTTTATTGCTGAAAATGATTTATGTTTATTTAACGATAAACAACCAACACATCTTCATTCTCCCACAAGAAATTATTTTGCTTTAGATCTTTCAATTTGCTCTCCAAATATTTATCTAGATTTTGATTGGTCTGTTGTGGACGATCTCCATGGGAGCGATCATTTTCCGATAGTAATTGAAGAAATTGCATCGACCCATGAGGATCGTCACCCCAGATGGAATTTGAGTAAAGCAAATTGGGAAAATTTTAATCAATTATGTAATGAAAAACTCGACCCTGAACTTTTTAAAACTGCAAGTGATATACAAGATTTTACTGATGAATTGATTGATATTGCTGAAAAATGTATTCCTAAATCCTCGACTTTTACAAAAAGAAACAGACCTTGGTTTAATGATGAAGTTAAAACTTCAATCAATAAAAGAAAATCTGCATTACGAAAATTCAATAAACAACCAACAAAAGAAAATCTTATCCATGCCAAACACATGCGAGCTAAAGCTCGCAAAACAATAAAATCGGCCAAAAAAGCATCTTGGCAGCAATACGTCTCCAAACTGAATACCAGAACACCAACTAAGAAAATATGGGACATGATTCGAAAAATTAGTGGCAAAAACAAATCAAATAAACATGTCCATATCAAATCGAACGGAAATATGTGTTCAACGGCTAAAGACATTTCCAATGCCTTGGGGGAAAATTTTCAGAAAAACTCCTCTAGCTTAAATTATTCAAAAAATTTCCAAAATATTAAACAAGAACAAGAGAAAAAGAATTTAAATTTTTCCTCATTAAATCATGAAAAATATTATTTACCTTTCACTACTAAAGAATTATTAGACGCTCTCCATAAATCTCATGATACTGCTGTTGGTCCTGACGACATACACTATCAAATTTTAAAACATTTACCCAACAAGGCATTGGAAACATTATTAAATATTCTGAATGATATTTGGATCACCGGAAAATTCCCTGAAAACTGGAGAAAAGCTACCATTATTCCTATTCCGAAACCTAATAAAGATCATACTGAAGCCACTAATTACAGACCTATTGCTTTGACAAGTTGCTTATGTAAAACAATGGAGAGAATGATTAATGATAGGCTGGTTTGGTTCTTAGAATCAAACCAGCTTATCACTAAATTTCAAGCTGGTTTTAGAAAAAACAGCTCTACTAATGATCATTTGATTCGCTTAGAATCATTTATACGTGATGCCTTTATCAAAAAAGAACATGTCGTAGCTGTATTCTTTGACCTAGAAAAGGCCTATGATACGACTTGGAAATATGGCATCATGAAAGATTTACACAACTTGGGCCTTAAAGGCCGATTGCCACTTTTTGTTCAAAATTTTTTGTCCGATCGAACATTTAATGTTCGCATAGGAAATACATTATCGGACACATTTGATCAAGAACAAGGTGTACCACAAGGTAGTATTTTATCACCAACCTTGTTCAGCATAAAAATTAATAATATAGTTAAATGTGTAAAGGACCCAGATTGTTCGCTTTTTGTTGACGATTTTGGAATTTTTTATCGTTCCGAAAATATGGTGTTACGAGCCAGGCGTAGCAGAAAGAAAAAGCAAACAAGCCTTTTGGAAAAAATTTAACAAAGTTTATTTACAAGTTAACTTTAACCTGTAGAAGTAAGAAAATTAAATGTACTTAGCTCTGTTATGAAATATCCTGAATGAATCTATTTTCCTTTATCCCACAGAATTCACAGTCCGAAATGAAAAGTAATATCCTTTAACAATCCAACACAGAATTTAGAAATAATTTTCCTTATAAGCCCAAACATCAAACTCCAAAGTCTGACTCAATGAGAAAAATCAAGCTCTTTTATAGACCCTAAGATTTCTCTAGAACATTCCAGAGGGCTGTGGAATAAGATGAGGTAATTTTCTAAAAATAATGCAACCCAGAACTTTCTGGAAGGTTCTGAAGTACTTTTCCTTGTAAACATGTTGTTTACAAAAATGAAATTAATCTGTGACTCAGTTTTCTAGAATCTTCTATAAGAAGATTAACAAGATATTTATAACACTATTAGGTCACAGTGGGGTGCAGGTGGGAATCAGAAAAATAAATTCTTATGCATAACACTCCCCCTCTTCGAGGAAAAGAAAGATTTATGTAATAAAGCTTTCTTTTGCTTTAAGAATAATAAAATATTGAGCATAGCATATAAAATTACATGTATCTACAATCCACTTTAGTAGGAAAGAAAAACACAACTCCTGACACTGCTCAAGCTCTTGAAAGGGCATCAGGGATAATGTTATCTCTCCCTCTGATATGTCTTATGTCTAAATTATACTCTTGTAGCATAAGACTCCACCTGAGCAACCGCTGATTTTTGTTTTTCATTTTATGTATGAAAGTCAGTGGATTGTGATCACTGAAAACAACAATCGGTGCAGTAGTAGGGGTAAGATAAACTTCGAAATGTTGCAGAGCAAGAATCAGAGATAAGCACTCTTTCTCTATGGTAGAGTAATTTCTCTGATGCTTATAAAACTTTTTGGAAAAGTAGCAAACTGGATGATCCACACCATTTTCATCTTCCTGCAACAAAACACTACCTGCACCTACGTCACTAGCATCTACAGCTAGCTTAAACTCATTTTCAAAGTTTGGTGCTAAGAGAACTGGTTCACTCTTGAGTATGGCTTTAAGTTTATCAAAAGCATTTTGGCATATTGCATTCCAATGGAATTTTGTTCTTTTGCTGAGCAAATTTGTCAAAGGCTCAGCAATGACAGAGAAATTATTACAGAACTTTCTGTAATAACCAGCCATACCAAGAAATCGCATCAGCTGTCTTTTGCACGTGGGTACGGGAAAATTTGAGATAGCCTCAACTTTAGCATCAATGGGTTTCACATGACCTTGACCTACCACATGACCTAGAAATGTCAAACTTGCATGGCAGAATTCACTTTTAGCAAGATTGATTGTCAATTTGGCATTACTCAGTCTATCAAAGAATGCTCGAATAGTCCCAAGATGTTGATTCCACTGGTCGTTGTATATGATACCATCATCGATATAAGCACTGCAGCCTTCCAGCCCCGCAATTACCATGTTTATTAAGCGCTGAAATGTTGCCGGAGAGTTTTTCGTTCCAAATGGCATTACTTTATAGTTAAATAATCCGTCTGGTGTTGTGAATGCCAAAACCTCCTTTGCTCTATCTGTAAGTGGAATTTGCCAACATCCTTTCAGAAGATCGAATTTCGTTATGTATTTGGCATTCCCGATGTTATCAATGCAGTCATCTATTCTTGGAATAGGAAAGCTATCTGTTTTACTTAAGGAATTAACTTTCCTAAAATCGGTACACATACGATATGTCCCATCAGGTTTTGGTACTAGAATACAAGGAGAACTCCATTCACTTTGGCTTGGTTCAATAAAGTCATTGTCTAATAGATACTGAACTTCTTCTTTAAGATATTTTTGTTTCATAGGATTCATCCTGTATGGATGTTGCTTTACAGGCTTAGAACCATTAATGTCCACATCGTGAAATATTTTGTCTGTCCGTGTTGGAATGTCAGGAAATAAGTGTTCATATTCAAAAATTAGCTGTTTCAGTTCATTCCGCTGATTTGGCTCTAGATGTGACAGTTTCTGGTCAAGATTCCGTAGAATGTCAGAATTCTGAAGTTTTGATGATGTGGGATCCGACTTCACTGAATTAATATCCTCACAGTCATTGTCACATGAATTAAGTGGAACAGAGCTAACTAGATTGACCGATGTTAAAGATGTATTGTCCCTATCTATGTATTCCTTAAGCATGCTAATATGACATAGCTGCTTTAGCTTGCGCCTCCCAGGAGTGTTTATTATGTAATTTACGTCACTGATCTTTTTGTCTACAGTGTATGGACCATAATACCTGGCTTGCAAAGATTTTCCAGGAATAGGCAAAAGAGCTAGTACCTTATCACCTGGTTTAAAATTCCTTTCTTTTGTCCCTATGTCATATAGCTGTTTCATTTTCCTTTGGGCTGACTGAAGGTTGGTCCGAGCAGCCTCACAAGCTTTTGAAAGTCTAGTTTTGAAATCCGACACATACTGAAGTAAATTCAGGGAGGTGTCATTATTGGAGAGAAATTTCTCTTTGAGAAGTTTCAAAGGACCACGAACAGTATGGCCAAATACTAATTCAAATGGACTGAAGCCAAGAGATTCCTGCACAGATTCTCTGACAGCAAATAAAAGCAGATGGATGCCTTCATCCCAATCCTTCTCTGTGTCAAAGCAATATGATCTTATCATGTTTTTCAATGTTTGATGGAATCTTTCAAGGGCACCTTGACTTTCAGGATGATAGGCCGATGACTTATACTGTACAATGCCAAGTTCATGCATTACTTGTTGAAAAATTCCAGACATAAAATTTGAGCCTTGGTCTGACTGAATAGATTTAGGAAGCCCAACAAATGTGAAAAACTTCACTAAGGCCTTGACTATTGTCTTAGTTTTGATATTTCTTAAGGGAATGGCTTCAGGAAAACGTGTGGAAGCACACATAATAGTCAAAAGATATTCACAGCCAGACTTAGTTCTGGGCAAGGGACCCACACAGTCTATAATTATTCGACTGAAAGGTTCATCAAAAGCAGGTATAGGCTGCAAGTGAGCCTTAGGTATAGTCTGATTGGGTTTTCCTACCATTTGGCATGTATGGCAGGACCTACAATGCTGAGAAACATCTGATTTTAACCCAGGCCAGTAAAAATGATTAAGAATCTTGTGATAGGTTTTATTGACACCTAAATGTCCTGACATGGGAGTTTCATGTGCCAAGTTTAATATTTCAGGACGGTAAATCCGTGGAACCACTATCTGGTGGTTGACAGTCCACTCGTCTTCTGCTGAGACGTCTGGTGGACGCCATTTTCTCATAAGAATACCATTTTTGACATAATAACAGACTGGGACCTGAGATACTTCCTGCTCATCTAAAGCCCTTTCAAACAAAGGCGAAATTTCAGGATCCTTATGCTGTTCTATAGCTAGTTGAGACCCGGACATTTTGTCATGGCCTAGATCGAAAGATGAGTTATTTTCATGAAAATCTGTCTGCTTATCAGACAGGCTTGAAGACAGAGACCTTGTTATCTCGTCATTAAAAGACTGACCCAAAAAGGTATCAGTGAAATCAAAATCCTGTTTCCCATCAGTTTGCTTGGCCTTACGTGCCATAGCCCTTGTGACTGCACAAGACGGATAAAGATCAGGAATTTCCTGCTCAATGGGATCAGGCGGTTGGTCTATGCAAGGATTAGTAGTCAAAAGTGGGTTTACCACAACCTTATCTCCAGCTAAGTCATTGCCTAGCAATAAATGAACACCTTTAAAAGGTAAAGAAGGTCTAATACCAACAGCCACTGAACCGGATACCAAGTCTGATGACAAATAAACGTTATGAAGCGGAACATTAACAAATCCACATTCCACACCCTGAATAAGGACACTTTGGCCCATAGAAGTCTTCTCAGAAAAAGGCAGAGTATCTGCAAGAATAAGAGATTGAGAAGCTCCGGTATCTCGTAAGATTTTGATAGGGGTAGGATGGGCATAACTGTCACCATTTAGTGACACAAAACCATCTGATAAGAATGGTTCATAAATCTCCATAACCGAATCAGTCTCAGATAATTTGGTATCAGAAAGAGTTTCCTCCCTTACACAAGACTGTGGTTTTGGCCTAATAGAAGTCAAGCCTGTAGGCTTAAGTTCCTCTTGTCTTTCTCTTTCTTTCCTTCGCTTTAATTTTAAACACTCAGAGATCAAATGACCCGTATTTTTACAATAATAACAAACTACTTGAGGTTGAGATAAGGGATTCTGGTTTTTGTTTTCACCAGAAGGTTTGGAAAAATTCTGGCTTCTGTTTTCACCAGAAGGTTTAGAAGGATTCTGGCTTTTATTTTCACCAGAAAGTTTGGGCATAGTACTAGATGTATGGCTATAACTACCAGAAGGATTACTGGGATAGAATCTTGGACCTTTCTGTGAATTATAAGGTTTTCGAGGATAAGGCCTGTTCACAAATGAGACTTTATGAGTCAAAGCATAATCATCTGCCAAACGAGAAGCTTCCTCCAAAGTTTCAACCTGTCTCTCATCAAGAAAAGACTTAATGTCTGAATTTATGCACCGTTTGAACTCTTCAACAAGGACAAGCTGTCTAAGTTTGTCATGATCAGAGCCTACTTTTTTAGAAGAACACCACCTATCAAATAACTGTTCTTTGGTTCGAGCAAATTCTACATGGGTCTGGGAAATTTCTTTTTTACAGTTCCTAAATTTCTGCCTGTAAGCCTCAGGGACCAACTCATATGCCTTAAGAATAAGCTCCTTAACCAAATCATAGTTTGAGCTTTGCTCGACAGTCAGCTGAGTGTAAATATCTCGAGCCTTTCCGACAACAACGCTTTGCAAAAGTAAGGTCCAATGCTCTTTTGGCCATTTTAAATTTTCAGCAACTTTTTCAAAATGCAAAAAATACTTATCTACCTCTTTTTCCTGAAATGGCGGAACTAATCTGATGTGCTTTGTGGCATCAAAGTAACTACCAGAGTCATAAACAGGGGTATGTTTCACCCTATCTTGACCCTGGAGTTCCATTTCCTTCAGCCTTAATTGAAATTGCCTTTCCCTTTCTTTTTCTTCAATACTATATCTCATTTTTTCCTTTTCTAGCTCAATCCGTTCCTCCATTTCTCTTTGTTTTTCTTCCTTTTCTATTTTTTTTTTTCGAATTCGTTCTTCCATTTCTCTTTGTTTTTCCCTCTCCCTTTCTTCCATTTCTAATCTTTCCATCTGCATTTGTCTCTGCATTTCTCTTTCTTTTTCTTTCTCTCGTTCTTCCATTTCTCTTTGCTTTTCCTTCTCTCTTTCTTCCATTTCTAATCTGAACTTCTCTAATTCAATTTGCCTTCCTATTTCAATTTGTCTCATTTGTAATTCAGTATGTGAAACCATAATGAGAGACAAAGCAGATGGATCGAAAAGTTCTTCATCAACAAAAAACTGCACCAAAATATTCTTAATTTCATGCTTCTTCATGCTTGTTTTGACGGCAGTGACCCCATAATGGGAAGCAATTTCTAGCAAATCTGTCCTTTTGGCCAGATTAAACAACTCCTGAGTAGGCTGAGCCAAAAAGCTTCTCAAATCAAACGACATGTTTGCTTTTTGTTTGTTTTATAAAGTATTTATGGAAATACAGATTGATGTTAATTTGGCAAATTTTTTTTTTTTTTTTTTTTTTTTGAAATGACAAGCCCAACGAGAATTTCACATGAAATGACAAGTACTATTTCACCTGAAATGTCAGTTCACATGAAATGACAATCCCCTATATGCCTATAGGGAAATACCAATCCTGTGAAGCAACTGCCAAGTCTATTTGCTAAGAAATGACAATTACCTGCCGTCACATGAAATGTCGGTTTTAAAATGCTCAAATGGTTTTATCCCGGACGAGCCCCCAATTTCTGTTACGAGCCAGGCGTAGCAGAAAGAAAAAGCAAACAAGCCTTTTGGAAAAAATTTAACAAAGTTTATTTACAAGTTAACTTTAACCTGTAGAAGTAAGAAAATTAAATGTACTTAGCTCTGTTATGAAATATCCTGAATGAATCTATTTTCCTAGAATTTAGAAATAATTTTCCTTATAAGCCCAAACATCAAACTCCAAAGTCTGACTCAATGAGAAAAATCAAGCTCTTTTATAGACCCTAAGATTTCTCTAGAACATTCCAGAGGGCTGTGGAATAAGATGAGGTAATTTTCTAAAAATAATGCAACCCAGAACTTTCTGGAAGGTTCTGAAGTACTTTTCCTTGTAAACATGTTGTTTACAAAAATGAAATTAATCTGTGACTCAGTTTTCTAGAATCTTCTATAAGAAGATTAACAAGATATTTATAACACTATTAGGTCACAGTGGGGTGCAGGTGGGAATCAGAAAAATAAATTCTTATGCATAACAATGGAAACCATTGAATTTAAACTCCAAAGGTGTTTAAATAATATAGAAACTCGGGCAACAGAAAATGGTTTTAAATTTTCTGAAACAAAAACTCAGTGTGTTCATTTCTGCCAAATACGAAAGTTGCATTTAGATCCTGTACTGACTATATACAGCAGTCCAATTCCAGTTGTCATTGAGGCGAAGTTTTTGGGTCTTTTATTCGATAACAAACTGTCTTTTATTCCTCATATCAAAGCTTTGAAAGCTAAATGTTTAAAAGCTCTTGATATTCTTAAAGTCCTGTCCAGTTCCGACTGGGGAGGAGATCGTACTGTTCTTTTAAATCTGTATAGATCTTTAATTCGTTCCAAATTGGACTATGGCTCCATAGTCTATGGATCTGCTAGGAAATCTTATTTATAATCTTTGGATACTATACATCATCAAGGTTTACGTTTAGGACTAGGTGCCTTTCGCACTTCACCCGTTGATAGTCTATGCTGAATCTAATGAACCATCACTTTATGTAAGAAGAGAAAAATTGTCTCTTCAATATGCTACCAAATTAGCTGCAAATCCACGCAATTCAGCATATGAATGTGTTTTTACCCCTAATTATGAAAGATTTTACGAAAATAAACCCTCCGCATTTAAACCTCTTGGCCTAAGAATACGACCTTTACTTAAAGAAGCCAATATTAATGTCCAAAATATTCAATCATTTTCAATTCCATCGAAAGAACCATGGACATTAACTAATCCAAAGATATTATTAGATTTACATAAAAATAAGAAATCTGAAGTTGATTCACATATTTTTAAAAATGAATTTTTAGAAATAAAATCACATTTTAAACAACACATTTCCATTTACACTGATGGTTCGAAACAAGATGAGAAAGTTGCTTGTTCTGTCATTAGTCCGAATTTCACTGATAGCATTAGACTACCCGATAATAGCTCTATTTTTACCGCTGAAGCAAAAGCAATTGATATCGCACTCTATCACATTCGAGATCAACCTGAAAGACATTTCATCATTTATTCCGATTCCCTTTCTGTACTAAAAGCTCTGAAAGATCAACAGCACAGAAACCCCTTGATTCAACAAATTTTAAGAAAATATCACTATCTTTCCGTCTCAAAGGAGATCATATTCTGCTGGCTTCCCAGTCATGTAAATATCCGTGGTAATGAGTTAGCTGATTTGGAAGCCAAATCAGCATTATCGTTAACTATCACCAATTTAAAAATTCCTTCTTCAGATTTAAAATCGAACATAAACCTATATATAAAAAATAAATGCCAATCAATTTGGGGAAAAGAAACAAATACTAAATTAAATAAAATTCAACCAAATTTTCATACCAAATGTACTTTTTCGAATTATGATAGGAAAGACCAGACTAAACTCACAAGATGCCGTATTGGACACACACGACTCACTCATTCATACATATTAAAAAACGAACAAGCACCTTTCTGTATATCTTGTAACGAACCGTTTACAGTTAAACACTTTCTCATTTCATGTGTAGAATTTCATCATATACGCTCAAAATATTTTAATGTTACAACAATGAAAGATCTTTTTAATGACATACCATCTTATCAATTAATCAATTTTCTTAAAGAAATCGGGCTTTTTAACAAACTGTAATCATTAATATTTAAACTTTTAAACTATCATAACAATTTTATATCTAATATCTAATTATTTTTAGACGCTATATGCCCTAT
Organism: Lucinisca nassula; assembly: GCA_963580285.1. Lineage (NCBI taxonomy): Eukaryota > Metazoa > Mollusca > Bivalvia > Lucinida > Lucinidae > Lucinisca > Lucinisca nassula. The sequence goes on along the minus strand of OY757023.1, from coordinate 73,856,391 downwards.
TAGGTTTGAGCGTCTTTAAACAAAATATCCATCCATCCACCATTGGTTAGATCTCATTGATATCTATCAGTATGCCAAAAAATGTTTAAATATTCCAAGCGGTTAAGTCACTATCACCAATTTTCACAAACGGGTAACGGACGGACAGACAGACTGACAGACTGACAGAATGACCGATTGACCGAATGACAGAATGACACGGTGATTTTAGGGCACCCTTAGAAAATCAACAGACTTCAGTCGGTCGGTTTTTCTGCGGGCCGTGCAATATGTGCTGTATGTATTCATAAGTACAAACAACATACCGATATTTCGTAGATGATGGGAAATATATCCTTCACTTAGTCCCTTTGTGTCTCCTTACCAGGTGTTGTGACTAACACTCATTACCCCGAACTACCCCTGACACGAACAAATTATCATTGTCCCAAAAGTGCTTCCGTCATTGAAGAATTACTGTATAAAGTCTTACATTGCAGTTGTATCACGTGGTTGTGCGCCCCAAAAAGTAGATGACGGATGTAAGACCGCTACCGTGAATGGAGTTGAAGGAGACGAGTGTTACTGCAGTTCTGATTTGTGCAATTCAGCAACCACGGCAAAGATTTCTGTTACTGGGCTTGTTTCACTTGTTGCCACAACAATTTTCTACAAGATGACATATTAGAAAAGACTTAAATAACCATGTTACAGAACATTACTGTCGGCACTCCACATACCGTCGACACAACGCCATAACATTAAATTTTTTGTTGATACATGTATGTCTTGGACAACTTGTCGATACATGTATGTCTTGGACAACTTGTTGATACATGTATGTCTTGGACAACTTGTTGATACATGTATGTCTTGGACAACTTGTTGATACATGTATGTCTTGGACAACTTGTCGATACATGTATGTCTTGGACAACTTGTTGATACATGTATGTCTTGGACAACTTGTTGATACATGTATGTCTTGTACAACTTGTCGATACATGTATGTCTTGGACAACTTGTTGATACATGTATTTCTTGGACAACTTGTTGATACATGTATGTCTTGGACAACTTGTTGATACATGTATGTCTTGGACAACTTACATGTATTTTTAGCTCACCGTCACGTAGTGACGAGGTGAGCTTTTGGGATCACTTTTCGTCCGTCGTCCGTCGTGCGTCCGTCCGTCCGTGCGTGCGTCCGTAAACAATTCTTTAAACGACATCTCCCCCTAAACCACTGATCGGATTTTGACCAAACTTCACAGGTATGATCCTTAAGTGGTCCCCTTTCAAAGTTGTTCAAATGGTTCCGGTCCGTTGCACATCTAGGTCATAGGAGCCAAAAAGAGATTTTTTTCACCAAAAACTTAAAAAATCTTCTTCTCTGAAACCACAAGGCCCAGGTCTTTGATAGTTGGTATAAAGCTTCATCTGGTGGACCCCTACCAAGATTGTTCAAATTATAGTGCTGGGGCCAAAAATGCCCCCGCTCCGGGGCCCTTTGGTTTTACATGGGCTTATATAGGGAAAATCTTTAAAAATCTTCTTCTCTGAAACCGTAAGGCCCAGGTCTTTGATATTTGGTATGAAGCTTCATCTAGTGGACCCCTACCAAGATTGTTCAAATTATAGTGCTGGGGCCAAAAATGCCCCCGCTCCGGGGCCCTTTGGTTTTACATGGGCTTATATAGGGAAAATCTTTAAAAATCTTCTTCTCTGAAACCGTAAGGCCCAGGTCTTTGATATTTGGTATGAAGCTTCATCTAGTGGACCCCTACCAAGATTGTTCAAATTATAGTGCTGGGGCCAAAAATGCTCCCGCTCCGGGGCCCTTTGGTTTTACATTGGCTTATATAGGGGAAATCTTTAAAAATCTTCTTCTCTGAAACCGCAAGGCCCAGGTCTTTGATATTTGGTATGAAGCTTCATCTAGCGGACCCCTACCAAGATTGTTCAAATTATAGTGCTGGGGCCAAAAATGCCCCCGCTCCAGGGCCCTTTGGTTTTACATGGGCTTATATATGGAAAAGCTTTAAAAATCTTCTCTGAAACCGTAAGGCCCAGGTCTTTGATATTTGGTATGAAGCTTCATCTAGTGGACCCCTACCAAGATTGTTCAAATTATAGTGCTGGGGCCAAAAATGCCCCCGCTCCGGGGCCCTTTGGTTTTACATTGGCTTATATAGGGAAAATCTTTAAAAATCTTCTTCTCTGAAACCGCAAGGCCCAGGTCTTTGATATTTGGTATGAAGCTTTATCTAGCGGACCCCTACCAAGATTGTTCAAATTATAGTGCTGGGGCCAAAAATGCCCCCGCTCCGGGGCCCTTTGGTTTTACATGGGCATATATATGGAAAAGCTTTAAAAATCTTCTTCTCTGAAACCGTAAGGCCCAGGTCTTTGATATTTGGTATGAAGCTTCATCTAGTGGACCCCTACCAAGATTGTTCAAATTATAGTGCTGTGGTCAATTATGCGCCCGCTCCGGGGCCCTTTGGTTTTACATGGGCTTATATAGGGAAAATCTTTAAAAATTTTCTTCTCTGAAACCGTAAGGCCCATGTCTTTGATATTTGGTATGAAGCTTCATCCCACAAGGCCATGGTCCTTCTCCCCCCCCCCCCCCCCACCCCCACTCCGGGGCCCTTTGGTTTTACATGGGCTTATATAGGGAAAATCGTTAAAAATCTTCTTCTCTGAAACCGCAAGGTCCAGGTCTTTGCTATTTGGTTTGAAGCTTCATATAGTGGTCTCCTACCAAGATTGTTCAAATTATAGTGCTTGGGCTAAAAATGCCACCACCCCGGGGCCCTATGGTTTTACATGGGCTTATATGGGGAAAATCTTTAAAAATCTTCTTCTCGGAAACCCCAAGGGCCAGGTCTTTGCTATTTGGTATGAAGCTTCATCTAGTGGACCCCTACCAAGATTGTTCAAATTATAGTGCAACGGCCAAAACTGCCCCCGACCTGGGGCCCTTTGGTTTTACATAGACTTATATAGAGATATTCCTTAAAAATCATCTTCTGAAACAGCAAGGCCATGGTCTTTGATATTTGGTGTGAAGCTTCCTCTAGTGGACCATTATCAAGATGGTTTAAATTATAGCCCTGAGGCCAAAAATGCCCCCACCCCGGAGCCATTTGGTTTTATATAGGCTTATGTAGGGAATGTCTTTAATAAAAATCTTCTTCTCTGAAACCGCAAGGCCCAGGTCTTTGATATTTGGTATGTAGCATATCTAGTGGACCTTTGCCAAGATTGTTCAAATTATAGCCTTTGTTGATATTTGGTATGAAGCTTCACCATTTTAGACGTCTCTGAACATTATGCACATTATAGCCCTGGGGTTAATAATGGCCCTCCCCGAGTCCCACTTGTTACTCTATGGATCAGGTGAGCGATCCAGGGCCATCATGGCCTTCTTGTTTACCCTTGTTGCCACAACAATTTTCTGCAAGACGACCTATTAGAAAACTCTTAAACTACAGAACATTGTCGTCGGCACTCCACATACTGTCGACACAGCGTTATAACGTTGCATTTTTGTTGATACATGTATGTCTTGGACCACTTATTTTTGACCATTGTTGTCATAAAATTTTCTACAAGACGACCTATTAGAAAACGCTTAAATAACTATGCTACAGAAATGTGCCGTCGGCGCTGCACATATCGTCGACACAACGTCATTACGTTGCTATTGGTGATACATGTATAATATGGACCACTTATTATTAAACCTTGTCACAATTTTTTCTACAAGACGATCTGTCAGTGCTACAGTACATTGCGTGGGCAGCAATGTCTCTAAAATGGCCTATACTGTGTTGACGGGGACGTTAAACCTCAAATCAAACAAAAACAAAACATTGCATGGGCGCTCCAAATATCGTCCACAGTCGACAGAACGTCATTACGTTGCTTTTTGGTGATACATGTACATGTATGACGTTGACCGCTCCTGTGTGCCGGTTGTATTGTGCAGTTTGATGTACGACTAAAGAGACGGTGCCCGAAAACAATTGTTTTTCAATTAAGTCTTTATTTGGACGCGCCTTGTAAAAAGTGCCTTTGCAGAGGTGCACACAGTTAACACTCAGATCAGTCTGCGCATCCGTGTAGTCTGTTCAGTCTTCGTTTGGCACTATTTAGATATGAGCTGGGGCATAGCATTTCCTACAATTTACATGTGCACCCAACAAAGACTCTGATCAGCCTGCGCTGTTGCGCAGTCTGATCAGTCTTCGTTGTGCGCTCTAAAGATAGCCAAGGGTCCAATGCTCCTTCATGTAGCTAGTGAAGTCTTTTGCCAGACTATATGGGTGCGCTGGCTGATCTGATTCTTCGCTGGGTGCACATGTAAGTTGTAGAAAATGCTGTGTCCCTGGTCATATTCGTCGAGGTTATAAGGTTAAAAAACTTCTTACATGCTGAACTCATCTGCGCATGAAATTTGACCTGCTTCTAAATTTTAAAATGCCAACAATTGTCGACATTTTAAAATTTGTAAGCAGGACAAATAACATTCTCTGCTTATTTGAGCAGGAAAATTGTCTCTTTTTCTTCTGTTTTAATATAAAATACATGTAGTAGTATAAATTTCATGCTCAGCTGAGTTGAGAATGAATGTATTATAACCTCGGGGCCTAGTTTATTTAAACTACATGCTGAGTTAAAAACCCGTACATGTATGTGTTTGCAAATGTTGTATATATGTTTTCAAACTTAGCATTAATAAAACTTTGGATAAACCGAGAGATCGTTAATATTTCTATTAATATTGCTATTAATATTGTTATTATTTAAAAGTTTTTGTTTGTTTGTATTGGAGTTTAACGGTCCATTGAACACTATTTAGGTCTTTTTTGAGCCGGTCAGTTTACATGTACCTATCCATACTTTTCCTGGGCAAGCTTATACGTAAGCGGTTAACCAGTACAGTACACATTCTTCGGCCAGAAACGGACAACTACCTTTCTTGAATCCATGGAAGGGAGAGAAGGACCGTAGAAAAGATTTCGTGATCAATCTCCACGAAAGAATGTTGCCGACCCGGTAGGTATCAAACCCGCGTCCTCCTGATCACCAGTCAGACGCGCACCGAGGCCGGCTTGCTATTTAAAGGCGTGCGGAAATAGATGACATCGATCGTATGATCGATCCGTCCGTCCGTCTATGCACCTTTACCATCGAGGGACGTTACTTACATTGTAGCAGACACACAACCATTACATTAGCGATCCTTAACCCTGTTTGTACCAAATGGAATCTTCCACCTTATATATAGCACAAGTCCATTTAAAAATTTAAGGATGTCAGGTTGTGTTTTCTTGAAATTTAAGTTGAAAAATGGCAGAACTTTATGCAAACTGTTACAGTGTAGGCCCAGATCAGACGTCGCGTTCTGCGGCGTTTGATCTGGGCATGTACTGTTTGCCAGGGTACCCGTTTTGGGGTTTCCGGTACAAAATGGGTTAATCTGCGCAGGGGAAATCTCTCCCGGTTCATGAACAGGAGGATAAGTCCGATGGATAGTATACTTTGCCACGTACATCCATGCAAATAGTACCAATAGAGCATCATCAGTCGTACCAATAGAGCATCATCGTTTCAAATAGAAGGCAATGATCAGGAAACGATAAAATTAATCCACAGCTTCCTTCAGAGATTAAACACCACTTTATATATTTTCTATTGTGATCACTCACCGTCCGTCGTCGTCCATCCGTCCGTCCACAATTGCTGTAAAGGACATCTCATAAACCACTAAACAGATTTTGACCAAACTTGGCAGAAATGATCTTTCGGTGGTCCTCTCTCAAAGTTGTTCAAAGAATTCCATTCCATGCAGAAATCTGGTTGCCATGTCAACGAAAAGGAGAAAATAAGAAAACAAGCTTTAAAAATCTTCTTGTCTGAAACCAAAAGGTCCAGGTCTTTGGTATTTGGTATGAAGCTTCATCTAGTGGACCTCTGCCAAGATTGTTCAAATTATAGCCCCGGGGCCAAAACTGCCCGCGCGCCGGAGCCCACTGGTTTAACATAGGCTTTTAAAAATAGGGAAAACTTTTAAAAATCTTCTTGTCTAAAACCAGAAGGCCCAGGTCTTTGATATTTGGTATGAAGCTTCGTCTAAGGGACCTCTATCAAGATTGTTCAAAGTATAGCCCTGGGGCAAAAAATGTTTTACATAGGCTTATATAGGGAAAATCTTTAAAAATCATCTTGTCTGAAACCAGAAGGCCCATGTCTTTGATATTTGGTATGAAACTTCATCTAGTGGACCTCTACCAAGATTGTTCAAATTACAGCCCTAGGGTCAAAAATGCCCCCGCACAGGAGCCCACGGGTTTTGTATAGGCTTAGATAGGGAACTTCGTCTGAAACCAGAAGGCCCAGGTCTTTGATATTTGGTATGTAGCTTCGTCTAGTAGACCGCTACCAAGATTGTTCAAATTATAGCCCTGGGGCCAACAATGCTCCCGCGCCGGGGCCCACTGGTTTTACATAGACTTATAAGGGGAAAACCTTTAAAAATCTTCTTGTCAGAAACCAGAAGGCCCAGATCTTTGGTATTTGGTATGAAGCTTCGTCTACTGGACCGATACCAAGATTGTTCAAATTATAGCCCTGGGGCCAAAAATGGCCCCATGCCATGGCCCACTGGTTTCACATACCTGTAGGCATATATAGGGAAAACCTTTAAAAATCTTCTTGTCCGATATCAGAAGTCTGATGTTTGGTATGAAGTTTCAACTGATTGACCTCTACCAAGATTGTTCCAATTATAGCCCGTGGGGCAAAAATGGCACTGTCCCAGGTTTAACATAGGCAGATATAGGGAATACCTCTAAAACTATTCTTGTCTGAAACCAAAAGGCCTAGATCTTGGATATTTGGTATGACGCTTGCTGCTTTATAGTGGACCGCTTCCAAGATTGTTCAAATTCTAGCCTGGGGACCAAAAATGGCACCGCCACAGGGCCCGCGTCTTTTACATAGGCTTATATAGGGAAAACCTGAAAGATTATTTTATCTGAAACCAGAAGGCCCAGGCCTATATTTGATATAAAGCTTCATTTAGTGGACCTCTGCCAAGACTGTTCAAATTATAGCCCTGAGGCCAAAATTGTCCCGCCCAAGGACCAACATGTAAATCTCTTAGCTCAGGTGAGCGATATAGGACCAACATGGCCCTCTTGTTATGTTATTTTCCTTATTTTTGCTCAAAAACGTAGATTGTGCATATCACAATTTATATAAGATTGTGGGCACCACAATCTTTGCCAGGAGCAGATATGAGGAAAATGCCGGCGAAGATTTTTATCTGAAAAAAAAAACAAAAAAAAAACAGTTCTAAAGATATTTAACCCTTACCATGCTGAATTCGACTGCATTGATACAACGCATAATGAAGTATTATAGTAATTTCTTCATTTTGAAATTTTTACTTCATTATGCGTTGGCATAGTCGATGCGAAATGAAATAAAATGTAGATTTTATCCCCCGACCGAATAGGTTCGGGGGATATAGCGATCAGCCTGGCGTCCGTCCGTCTGTCCGTCCGTCCGTAGACGCAACCTTGTGATGGCCATAACTCCTATACCCTTTGAGATTCATTGATGGTTCTTGGCACAATTGTTCACAAGGCTGAGACGGCGTGTCATGCGCAAGAACCAGAACTCTGGATGCCATACTTTTTAGTTATCTCCCCTTTTAATAAAATAGAATGACTACTTTGTGATGGCTATAACTCCAAATCCCTTTGAGATATATTGATGGTACCTGGCACAGTTGTTCACAAGGCTGAGGCGGCGTGTCATGCACAAGAACCACAACTCTGATTGCCATGGTTTTGGAGTTATCTCCCCTTCCAATAAAATAGAGTGACAACCTTGTGATGGCCATAACTCCTATACCCTTTGAGATCCATTGATGGTTCTTGGCACAATTGTTCACAAGGCTGAGATGGCGTGTCATGTGCAAGAACCAGAACTCTGGATGCCATACTTTTTTAGTTATCTCCCCTTTTAATAAAATGAATGACTACTTTGTGATGGCCATAACTTCAATACCCTTTGAGATATATTGATGGTACCTGGCACAGTTGTTCACAAGGCTGAGACGGCGTGTCATGCACAAGAACCACAACTCTGGTTGCCATGGTTTTGAGGTTATCTCCCCTTCCAATAAAATAGTGACAACCTTGTGATGGCCATAATTCCAATACCATTTAAGATATATTGATGATACCTGGCACAGTTGTTCACAAGGTCGAGACGGTGCGTCATGCACAAGAACCACAACTCTTGGTGCCATGGTTTTTTAGTTATCTCCCCTTCCAATAATATAGAATCACTTCCTTGTGATGGCCACATCTCCAACACTCTTTGAGATATATTGATGATACTTGGTACAGTTGTACATGAAGTTAAGCAGGTGTGTCACATGCAAGAACCACAACTCTGGGTGCCCTGGTTTTTTTTTCAATTATCTCCCCTGACAATATAACCTTGTGATGGCCATAACTCCAGTACCCTTTGAAATATATTGATGGTACTTGGCATAATTGTATACAACGTTGAGACGGCGATTCATGCCTAAGAACCACAACTCTGGGTGCTATGATATTTGAGTTATCTCCCCTTCCAATATAACAGTATGACAACCTTGTGATCATCGTACCTCCAATACCCTTTGAGACATATTTGTGGTACTTGATGCAGATGTACATGAGGTTAAGCAGGTGTGTCATGCTCAAGAATTACAACTCTGGGTGTTCTGGTTTTTTAGTTATATCCCCTGGCAATATAACCTTGTGATGGCCATAACTCCAACACCCTTTGAGATATATTGAAGGAACTTGGCACAATTGTATACAAGGTACAGAAGGAATGTCATGTGCAAGAACCACAACTGTTGGTGCTGTGGTATTTGAGTTATCTACCCTTCCAATATAACAGTATGACCAGCTTGTGATCACCATATCTCCAATACCTTTTGAGACATATTGATGGTACTTTGTACAGAAATACATGAGCTTAAGCAGGCATGTCATGCGCAAGAACCACATTTCTGAGTGCCCTGGTTTTTTAGTTATCTCCCCTGACAGTATAATCTTGTGATGGCCATAACTGCAATACTTTGGTGATATATTGCTGGTTTAATTCTGGTGCACTTTCTATTGGGAACAATCTTCTGAAGGCCACATTGGCTTTTGGTCGGGGGATTTGCCATCTCTTCCGATGGCTATTTTTACTTCATCATGCGTCGATACTAAGAGGTTTGCGCAAAATGAAAGAATCATTTCATTTTGCGGTGATAGGTGGCATACTTAATTTTACTTCATTATGCGTCGACAGTTTGTTTGTTTGATTTGAGGTTTAACGTCACCGTCAACACTATTTATGTCATTTTGGAGACGTTGCTTCCAAATTTGTTGGACTTTTACCCGACATTGAGATTAAATGACATCTCAATCCCTGCCGTCCAATTAAACCCAAAAGGGTTTATATGCATGGATGGGCCGACTCGCAGCAGTTTTCCTGGGCAGGCTTAGACCTAAGCAGATAACCAGTATTCATGTGCGGTCGGTATCAGCTCTGCGTGGAAGCATTGTGTAGCTCATCTATTTCATCAAGCCCCGATGGGCGGGGGGGGGGGGGGGGGGGGCGAATATGCGTCGACAGCATGAGGTCGGTTCTAAATGAAAAAAAATGCACATGTATTTTGCTTTGAGAGATGGCACACGTTTTTTTCAAACATCACAGAAACAAAGGTAACCCAAAAAAATTTGAGCTGTCTCAAATGTGGTCTATATGGTGCATATCAACGCAAAATGAAATAATTTTTTTACTACATTTCGCGTCGACTACGCCAACGCATAATGAAATAAAAAAAAAATCAAAATGAAGAAATTACTGCATTACTTCATTATGCGTTGTAACACTGCACCTACCTCTGCAAACACTGAGTCTAGATCAATATTAAATGGCTTCTGAAGCCATCTGATCAAGATCGACACTGTTTGACGTTCTGTTTGTGAATTTGCAGGAATAAATTGAATAAAGTAATCTGATTGATTCAAAGTCAGAAATGGGTGTGGCTGATTTAATTATGCAGTGGGATAAGGCATCACGAAAACACGCCTATATAATTTTGACCCCCTCGAACCCCACTTTTATACAGTAAAACTGGGGTTTCGGGGGGTATACCTTATTTTTCTTATTTCTGATCTAAGATATAGATTGTGGGTACTCGTTAAAACCGCCTCAATGAGGATAAAATTTTCATTTTTTCGTCGATAAAGGTGGCAATGTATTTGTATAGGTGCGTTTGCGTAATGTAAGGAACCATTATACATGTAGCACACGGGTTTAATATCGTAGTGATAATCGGACATCGGTATTTCGTGGCCGTTATATGTTGGACAAGTCCATTTGATTTATAAGTGGAGTAAACTTGAAATTAAGGCGAGCTCTTTCTTCCGAGTTTTATGCTGTTTTGCCATAAAAATCCTGTTACCACACATGTAGGCCCTGATAATGCGCTGCATTATGCGGCGTCTGTTCCGGGTCTACACAGTTTGCCCGTTCACTTTTTACGACTAACATCGGGGCTTGGAGATTTAGATTGGGTTGCATGGTACTTCCGTGCAGAGTTGAGACCGAAATTGAGTACTGGTATAAACCGTTTACATTTAAGTGTGTGTGTGTGTGTGTGTGTGTGTGTGTGTGTGTGTGTGTGTGTGTGTGTGTGTGTGTGTGTGTGTGTGTGTGTGTGTGTGTGTGTGTGTGAATTCGGGTTTAACGTCGCTTTCAACAATTTTTCAGTCATATCACGACGGTGTCTGGTTGCGACAGGGAGCTCAATGTTCACTTTTATAGTGCTGCCTCACTGAAGTATCATGTCCCAGACACATTACATGATACCACTCCCAGTCACATTATCCTAACACTGGGTCAACCAGTCCTAGCTCTACCCCGTAAATCTGAGCGCCAAGCGATGAGCAGCTAGTACCATTTTTAACGACTTTGGTATGTCGCGGCCCGGGATCGAACCCGTGACCTCCCGTTCCCCGGAGCGGACACTCTACCAACTGAGCTATCGGGGCCGGTGTTTAAATCTAAGCATGTTCAGGAAGTGATGCGAGTCGGACCGCTCCTTAAACCCTAGCGGTTTCTATGGGCGGTAAGTCTTGATGTCATTTCATCTTAATGTTGTTTAAAGGTCCTTAGAATCGAAAGCAACCTGTCCAAAATGACCTAAATAGTGCTGACGGGGACGTAAAACCTCAGCTCAAGCATCGTACACGTTGAAACCATTATTTACAGACTTTTGGAGTTAAACGTTTACCATATATAGCGGTAACATGGGTTGTGTCTGTTTGTATTGGAGTTAAACGGCTCAGTCTACACAATTTAGATTTATTTTGTTTTTGTACCTATCCACATTTTTCCTGTAAGCGGTCAACCATTCTTTCGCCAGAAACTGACAACTGCCCTTCATGAATAAGCGGAAGGAAGAGAATGACCGTAGAAAAAAAATCATGATAAATCTCCACGAAAGAATGATGCCGACCCCCGCAAGTATCGCATTCGCGTCCTCCTGATCGCCAGTCAGACGCGCATCAGACTGAGCTACCCGGAAATAAATTCCGTATTAGTTGGCGCCTGTGAAATTAAAAAAAAATATTCCGTTTTTGGGTCGATTGTTTATCAATCGACCCAAAGGTATAAAGGACTAAACCACTATTAGTGCTGGAGTCCACGTGACTATCACTGATTTGTAGGAATCCTTGCAGATTATTTATAGAATTTTATCGCAGTGAGGTCAGCGTGTTTTCGTAAAAGGTTAACTGTAAAATCTGGGCTGGAATCATGGGTTGGGCTAGGCAAACAGTGTAGATCCAGATCAGACGCCGCAGAACGCGGCGTCTGATCAGGGCCTTCACTGTTCGCTTAGAGTATAGGAATTTAAGGGTCAGGCGCCGAAAACGCAGCGTCTGATCATGGTCTACACGGTTTGCTTTCAGTAAAGGAGTTTAAGGGTTAAACGAAACAGTCCACGCTCAGGCTCATTATCCTAACTACACCCAAAGACAATCGACCAACCAGTACTCTCAGTGCTTTGACATATGTAGCTGGTGTTTGTGGAATATTTCCTAGCAGGCGTTTTAGCAAAACACGATATAGGATTTAGGTTCTCGTTCTTGATATGAAATCTGTTTGTTTGATTTGATTTGAGGTTTAACGCCCCCCCCCCCACCCCCACCCTCAACATTGTATAGGTCAGTCTGGAGACGTTGCTTCCAATTCTGTTGTATTTCTTACCGGGCATAGAGATGAAATGACATCTAAAGCCCTGCCGCCTAATGAAAGTAATAGAGTTTATATGAATGAACGGTCCGACTTGCACCACTTTTCCGTGGCAGGCTTACACCCTCTAAGCGGCTTACCGGTAGAACTGATGTACGGTCGGGGAAGCACCATGCAGTCCAGTATATTTCTCCAAGCCCCGATAGGCGGGGACCGTAGTAAATTTCAATAAAAGATTTTACGACATCTCAAACCAACCTCTGAGGCGGGGTACTCTAAAGCTTACAAGAGGGCGTGCGACCAGGGAAGACTGAGCAGCCTGTGTTGATACACAGGTTGATCAGAGTACCGCATCGGACAAACTTGCTTGAGCAAACAGTGTAGAACAAAATGAGACGCCACAGAACGCGGCGTCTCATCAAGGTCTACACTATTTGCCATTCAACCAGCTATTTTCAGACCCAACATTCGGTAGTAAATTGTACTTTTTCAAATTTTAGAACAAGTATGGTAAGGAGTTGACATCACAAAAGCACGTCTATATAATTTTGACCGCCTTGGTCCCCACTTTTATACAAATATATTTTCTTATTTCTGCTCTAAAATATAGATTGTGGGTACTCGTTAGAACCGCCTCCATGCATGAGGCGGTTCTAACGAGTACCCACAAGTTATATTGTGAGCAGAAGAAATAAGAAGAATATCACAATTTTTCATCCTAAAATTTCGGCGGTAAACTTACAATGAAATTGTATAGGCGTGTTTTCGTAATGGGTGGCAGAATATTCAGGGTTAATATAAATTTGTTTGTTTGATTTGAGGTTTAACGTCCCCGTCAACAATGTAAAGGTCATTTTGGAGACGTTGCTTCCAATTTTTTTGGGACTTTTACCCGACATTCAGATGAAATGACATCTCAAGCCCTGTCGCCCAATGTTACCAATAGGGTTTATAAGCATGGGTGGTCCGACTCGTGCGCACCGCTTTACCTGGGCAGGCTTAGATCCTCTAAGCGGTTTACCAATACTCGTGTGTGGGTCGGATTCAGCTCTGCGCGGAAGCATCATGCAGCCGATATATTTCTTCAAGCCGCGATGGGCGGGGGGCGCAGGGTTACAGTTAAGCTCGAGAAGAACCTAACCATTTTCGCGTTTTGTCCGCGGGACATACGCGCATTGCGTGCGTGTAAAATTTTCGGGTTTCAATACGCGGTTCATCGCGTTCATACGCGATTGCAACGCGTTTAATATCAGCCAATGAAAGTGATTATTCGTAACGCGTTAGGTTAACTCAATACGCGTTTCTTTGCGAGAGAATTCCAACCAATAAGAATAAGACAGGTAAGCGAAGATAAACCGCGTGAATGCGAAAGAGCACGGACCAATCAAAATCCTCTTAGCTCGTTTGTTTGTCCAATATTCTTTATTTATTTTTTTTATCATTCACAAATTAATGGCGGTGTTGGCCTCTCTAATCAGTAGTGATTTTTTCGGATAAACACACACAATAATATTTACATTTAAAGACATATTTTAGATTGCATAACACCCTAATGTCTGGCAGTTTAGAGATAATAAACACTCGGGATATTCTGATGCATATGGTGTAGGGAACCAAGAGGGTAATCGTTTATCCTGGGATATTTGTTTGACAAGTCACGTCTATTTACTTGTTTGTGGGCGCTCATCAAAACCGCCATTTAATGGGTGTTTATGGTGTTTCTAACACATCTTGAAACACACCTATACATATTTGACCCCGTTAATCCCCAATTTTAAATAGTAAAATTGGAATTTAAGGGGTTACATATTCTTCTTATTTCTTCACAAAATATAGATTGTGGGTACTCGTCAGAACCGCCTCGCCGAGTCGGTTCTAACGAGTACAATAACCTATGTCTTGTGCAGAAATATTAAAATAACGGAAAATGTTCAGTTTTGGTGGTAAAAAAATCAATAGATTTGTATAGGCGTATTTTCGCAATGAAGTTCCAACAATCTCTGTTTGGATCAAAGACAAATAAATGAATATATAAGCACATAAATAAAAAATAAGCAAAAAGGTAGAGGCTGAAATACGCACATTTCTTAAAGTTCATAAAGTTTAGCGCCAAATGGCAAACAGTGCAGGCCCAGTTCAGATGCAGAAAAACTAGGCGTCTGATCAGGGCCTACATTGCTTCCAAAAGCTTCAGACATTTTCATAATATTTTTGAAAACAACATAACCTCACTCTTTTAAATTTTTAACTTGTCTTGTGCTATTTACAAGGTGGAAGAATCCGTTTGGCGCCAATTGGCAAAAAAGTGCAAACCCAGATCAAACGCAACAGAATAAACGTCTGATCAGGAACTACACTGTTTGGAAAAAGTTCAGGATTTTTTTCTCCAAATTTATTAAATTTTGAAGAAAATGGGAAAAATGGTAATAGTAAAAATGTCCCAGGTCAGGCGCAGCAGAAGTAGGTGTCTGATCAGGGCCTAGATTATAGATTACGAAATGTTCAGTTATTTCCCAATAAATTTCGATAAAAAATGTATTTTCGGCGGAAAATTACATTTGGTAAAACAAATGTGTTAATGCAAACAAAATAAATGAAAATTACAGCAATAAGTAATTAAATAAATGAGCTGCTTCTGTGAGTGACGGAACATCAATTACATGTATTTCGGAAATTTTGAAGAAAAGACAACCTCACACTCATATATTTCGAAATGGTTTTGTGCTATTTACAAAGTGGTTGATGCCATTTGGCGCCAATTAGCAAACTGTGCAGACCAAGATCATTCGCAACAGAAATAGGCGCCTGATCGGGGCCTACATTGTTTCAAAAAGCTTCAAATATTTTCAAAATAAATTTTGAAGAAAACACACCCTCACACTCTTAAATTTTGAAACGATCTTGTGCTTTTAACAAGGTGAAAGATTCAAATGGCAAAATAAAGTGCAGATCCAGATCAGACCTAGTTGGAGTAGGCGTCTGATCAGGACCTACTCGGTATGCCAAAATAAACAAAGAAAACAAAACTTCAACTTTAATTTTGAAATGGACTTGCTCTATTAATAAGGTGGAAGATTCCATTTGTGCCAAATGGCAAAAACCATGCAGACCCAGATCAGACGCAGCAGACGTAGGCCTCTGATCAGGGCCTACATTCAATGCAAAAGGTTCAGGCATTTCCAAATAAATATCGAAGAAAATGCAACTTGATTCTCCGAGTTAATTAAACAAAATAAATGAAAATTACAAAAATAATTAATTGAAAATTGGGCCGCTTCTATGAGTGAAAGAACATTGATTATTTCGGACATCTAGAATAAATGACAATAATGAGATGTTGTTTTAAGCTGATATCTTTATAGCCCCCCAAGTTGCACCTGGGTGTCATAAAACTTTCGGTCAATAAACATCCTGCATTTTGACAGTCAACTTCAATCACGACTCAGTACCTGTATTTTACCCTTTAGCCCCAGGCAAATGTAAATGGATAATTTACTAGTCCGCCAGATTTGTTATGTTCAAACTGAAAAAAAAATATATGGAATAAGGAAAATTTGAAGAAATAGAAAAAAAGAAACAAAAAAGGTGGATAAGTGTGAAATAGTTACGCGGTACTGATTGGTTGCTTTTGAAACGCGAAGCAGTCTGTGAATGTGCACTATCTGCGTTTTCGACACTCATGTTTGATTGGCTGGTCAACAATCGCGATTTACACGCAATATCGCGTTATTCATAAAAGCAATTGATTGGCTAAAACGTCATTCGCAAGTGAAACGCGTGAATCACGAGTGCGAATCTCGCGCGTTACAAATGCGAAACAAATGCGTGTGCGCTGTAAAGTTCTTCTCAATCTTAACTGTAATATAAACACGATATCCACTGCTCACAGGATGCTTCTTTAGCCTCAGAGCTTTCAATGCACCAGTGTGCATCAATCATTACGCAAACACGCCTATACAAATGCATTGCCACCTTTATCGCCGAAAAAATGAAAATTTTATGATGAAAAATCGTGATATTTTTCTTATTTCTGTTCCAAATATATATTGTGGGCACTCGTTAGAACCACCTCATCGAGGCGGTTCTAACGAGTACCCACAATCTATATTTTAGAGCAGAAATACGAAAAGTAAGGTTTACCCCTATAACCCCCATTTTTACTATATAAAAGTGTGGTTCAAGGGGGGGGGGGGGGGGTTGGGGGGGGGGGCAAAATTATATAGGCGTGTTTGTTTTCTTGATGGGAGTCTTTCAATACTATATATAACCGTCAAAATCCTTAAAGGTCATATACAAAGGTATAGGAATCCATTAAATTTTAAAAGATATTGATTCAAAGAATCGAAGGGCGAAAACCGCATCAAATTATCTTTGGTTGGTTGATTTGAGGTTTAACGTCCCCGTCAACACTGTAAAGGTCATTTTGGAGACGTTGCTTCCAATTTTGTGGGACTTTACCCCGACACTGAGATAAAATGACATCTCAAGCCCAGTCGCCCAATCAAACCAATAGGGTTTATTAGCATGGACCGTCCGCCTCGCACCGCGGTTCCTGGGCAGGCTTAGATCCTCTTAGCGGTTTACCAGTACTAGTGTGTGGGCCGGATTCAGCTCTGCGTGGAAGCATCATGCAGCCCATATATTTCTTCAAGCCCCTATTGGCGGGGGCCGGATATCAAATTATCTTCATAAGCAACATTTAGCTTCCGTTTAAATCCTTTAACATATTGTAAACATTATCATTTGTCGATGCATGTACATGTATTGCTTCAACTAATAAATGTGTTTAAACCGAATTGCACGACCCGCAGAAAAAGCGACCGACTGAAGTCGGTTGATTTTGTAAGAGTGCCCTAAAATCACCGTGTCATTCTGTCATTCGGTCATTCTGTCAGTCTGTCTGTCGTCCGTAATCCGTTTGTGAAAATTGGTGATAATGACTTTACCGCTTGGAATATTTAAACAATTTTTGGCATACTGATAGATATCAATGAGATCTAACCAATGAACTTGGAAATATTACATATCATTTAGTATAGCCTCGCCAATGCGAAAAATGTGAAAATTTTCGAACTGCTTCTCCTCGGAAACCGTTGGGCCGATTGAAGTCAAATTTCATATGGAGCCACAATGGGATGGGGGGAAACCAAAATTTGCTCATGGGGTCCAGGTCACATGACCAAAATAGCCGCCAAGCCATATATGGTATGTCTGTCTGTCCTTCCGTAACCCGTTTGTGAAAATTGGTGATAGTGACTTAACCGCTTGGAATATTTAAACAATTTTTGGCATACTGATAGATATCAAAGAGATCTAACCAATGAACTTGCGAAATATTACATTCCATTTAGTATAGCCTCGCCGAGGCGAAAAATGTGAAAATTTTCGAACTGCTTCTCCTCGGAAACCGTTGGGCCGATTGAAGTCAAATTTCATATGTAGCCTCTATGGGATGGGGGAAACCAAAATTTGCTCATGGGGTCCAGGTCACATGACCAAAATGGCCGCCAAGCCATATATGGTAAAAACCCTTCAAAAATAGTCTTCTCCAGAACCACTGGGCAGATTTCCACGAAACTTTATAAATAGCATCTGGGACGTAGGCCCATCATAAATTGCTAAAATGGTGACCCTGGGTTGACCTTGACCTTCTTTGTGCCTAGGTCAAACTTTGACACATATGTTTTTGTATTGGAAAAGTGAGAATGCAGTTTATCCTGCAAACGATTTAGAATACAGTACTAAAGTATAAGATATATTTTTGCTCCTTACGATAAGGCGCATTTATTGGGGGAACCGTTTTAGGTGCAGGTCACATGTCCAAAATGGCCGCCATACCAATATATGGTAACACTCATAAAGCTAAAAGCATCCGGCGGGTCGTGCACTTCAGCTGAAGCACTGGTTATCTTTATTAGTTTTCAAGATATTACAATTTGAAGTGGGAAATATTTCATGCAAACAAAGCAACGTCAGACTGCCTCATTAATATTCTTGAGGTATTTTATGATGTCATAGATGCATATTGTATTTTTTAAACTTTTTAAATATTGAAATACCTTGGGTTCTCTAGTCCTCAGGAATTTATAATTACCTAATTTGAATTATTGAAACTGGTCTTAATTGATATGCTAAACTAGTTTTCTCATATTTTCAATCGCAAACCTTAAATTCAAATTTTATATATGTATATATACATTTTTTTAAATAATTTAAATTCCAGTTTCTGCATTACGATAACACACCCATGCGACATAGTCTCCAAAATGGCTACTTTTCTGATGAAAATCCCTGATATTTTTCTTATAAATACTGCAAACATAGGTCGTGGATGCTCGTAAGAACCGCCTCATTGGTTCTACTGAGTACCCACAACCTATGTCTTGGAGTAAAAATGAGAAAAATAATGTATACCCCCCTAAACCCCAGTTTTCTCTATATAAAGACTTGGGTATAGGTGTGT
Organism: Lucinisca nassula; assembly: GCA_963580285.1. Classification (NCBI taxonomy): domain Eukaryota; kingdom Metazoa; phylum Mollusca; class Bivalvia; order Lucinida; family Lucinidae; genus Lucinisca; species Lucinisca nassula. The sequence continues at coordinate 73,837,619 of OY757023.1, read as the reverse complement.
GTGTGTGTGGGGGGGGGGGGGGTTCTCATTTCACGGACTAGTTCACGTGATGGTATTTGTACGAGGATGAAATAATGTAAGAACTAACTGATCTGTTTAAAAGGCATGTAAAAACACTTACATTAACTCATCTAAATGAAATTTTGAATTAAATGGTAGTTTTTAACATTTAAAAAAAAAAAAAAAAACACACTTTAAATGTTAATTTAAGTTCAAACTGACGCCACGTAAAATCGATTTAAGCCCCTCAGTGGAATTCATTTCCACTGACCGTTCCAAGGTGGTTCTTCTGTTGCGGTTTATCTTTGTTATGGTTTGTCTTTAGGTGTTTGTGTCGCTTATATTATTTTATTTCGGATAGCCTAATGGCCATTTTCTGGGAAAGTAACTGTCCTTTTGGCTTGCCGCTATTGATGTTTCCATTAGGGTCTGATGTTTCATATTTGTGGTTCTTTCCCTTTGGTGTCTCTGATGGGAGCTATGGGTTAATTGTATCGATTCAAGATCGTTGCCTCCACCTCTATTTGAAATCAAATTTCTCATTTCCAGAATTATTTCTGATATGTTTGCCAATGGAAAGTCATAGGAAGACTTCCAAAATCTCGGACATACCCTTCCCGGCATTTACACCTTTTCTTCGTTCGGGTCGATGGGCATGGTGGGCGAAGCTTGCTTACCAAGTAATGCTTAATATCAGCGGACGCCTGATTACACTCTTCTTGAGTCCATGTCTGTTGATCCGAACATTGATATTTGCCATTTTGTCTACGGATTTACGATTTTGGATTAACGCTTTGGTACTACGACCTAAACTACTATCCTAAATTATGAACAACACACACAGTAATCAAAGAAGATGAGAAAACTTTATAAGGCAACTGCAAAATGGAAACTATGGTAGTTTAAAATTATTTTTAAAAAAGTTTAAAGCCACTATGACATCACAGAATATTGCATTGTGGGTTAAAATCAAAGATTATTCATGGGAGGTTACTCTTAGAGGAAAAAAGGTATGTATCACATATAAATGAGCATCACTTTAGAACGAACCGGAACTTTTTCACGCGGTTTTCAATAAATGACCCTCTTAGTCAGGGGGAACAACCTACGTCAGAGCAGTGACGTCATAACCATTCTTAGGGTTAGTTTAAACTTTTATTTCATTTGTATACTTTAAACAATACAATTCATTACAGTACATATAAAAACAGTACATACAAACGGGATCCAGAAGAAAGTCATTAGACTTTTATTGAATCTGTATCCCATACAAAAGTACATCAGTGCAACTTACTAGTGATTTGAGTCATAATCAGAATATTATGAAAAAAGTTTTGTGATTTGATACTATTTGTAACAACTTTAAGGTCTAAACTTAATAGCTGAAAAAAAAAACATGATAAAACTTATCAATATACATATACATGTATAAGTGTATCAGGCTCCACGGGGGAAGGGTGGAAATAAACTACTATACTAAATGTGGTCTTGGTCTTTATCTCATACTCTTTAATGAGAAAAAAGAAAAGTACGTCGTCAGTCCAAGAAAAGCATTTATTGAAAACGTTTTGACTTCAGTATATAGTCATGCACAGCGAGGACGATAGTGTTGTTTTGATTGAGTGAGAGAGAAGGATCCCCATTCAGCAGGATATTTAAATTTGGATTGCAGATTACTGACACACGGCTGAACAGTTCACGCCTAAGTTCGGTATACTGTTCACATGCTAAGAGATAGTGGTGCGTGTCCTCTACGGATCCACAAACACACCGAGGGCAATCTACAATGTTCTTAGAGAACAAGTGCTGACGTAAGGAACTACATTTAGTTCTTAGCCTAGAATGATAGATCTGACCGCGTCTTTTACCTGTGAAGTAGTATCGAGGTGGTATAGTAACATTCGTGTTTAGCCTAGTTTTAAATATATTTAGACTGGGCGAGTTGCGGGTTTCCTCAGGGAGTTCATTCCATTCTCGCACAGCTGATGGCAAGAAAGACTTATAGTAAAGTTGTGATCTTGTATGTAGAGTATGGAGATCATTAGCATTTCGTAATGGATATGACGATGTACTACCAACGGTAGGTGGAACAAGTGAACAAAGATATTCAGGAGTAATGTCGTTATGCATTTTATAGAATAAAGTGAGTTTGTGCTTTTGCCTCCTGGACGCCAGTGTTTCCCAGCCTGTTTCTAACAAGAGAGAATCAATTGATACCAGTTTCGTTGCACCAGAAACTATTCGTGCAGCTTCGTTTTGAATTTTTTCTAACTCATTCGCTTCGTATTGTGCACAGTTATTCCATACAACGTCGGCATATTCTAAAAGGGGGCGTATAAATGAAAAATATATCGACTGGAGAGATTTCCGATCTAACTGAAATTTTAGTTTCCGCATAACATTTACACGATTCCATGCTTTTGTTTTTATATGTTCAAGATGATCTTGCCAAGTACAATCATCTGAAAAAATAACACCTAAGTGCTTGTGTGTAGTTACTTCAGTTATTTGCTTCTGGTCCATTGAAACAGGTGGGTGATAAGGTTTGTTGTGTTTTCTTGAGAATAGCATAGATTCTGATTTTCCTGGATTAAATGTAACTAACCACCGTTTTGCCCAACGATTTACTTTTTCTAGGTCTGAATTTAATTGTTCAGCTGCTTGAATGGGGTCGTCTACTATTATATACAAGCTTGTATCATCTGCAAACAGTCTTATAGAAGAATTGATATCTTCAACAATGTCGTTAATATATAAGATAAACAACAAGGGTCCAAGAATCGAGCCTTGAGGGACACCGGCGTTAATTGGAGTCCATGTCGAACTAGCACCTGGTATCACAATGCGTTGTTGTCTATCATTTAGGTAGTCAGCAAACCATGATAAAAGATTTCCAGTTATTCCTGCAGATTTGAGTTTGAAAAGCAGACCCCTATGCCATACCCTATCAAAAGCTTTGCCAATATCGCAAAATACTGAACGAACTTCTTTACCGTCATCGAGAGCTTTGCAGAAGGTATTATATAAATCAACTAACTGGTTTACAGTCGAATCGCCAGGAACAAAGCCTGATTGCAAAGTTGAGATTGTATTATGTTCATGGAGAAAGTTGTATAAGTGTTTATGTACAATTTTCTCAAGCACTTTACCGACTGTACTAAGAAGAGAAATAGGTCTGTAGTTTGAAATTTCAGATGGGTCGTTTTTCTTGTGTATTGGCGAGACATTGGCTTGTTTCCAAAGTTGTGGCACTTTACCATGACGTATTGAAAAGTTGAACAAGTCACGAAGTGGATACGAAAGAGGCTGTGAAAGTTCCTTGAGGAGACGATTATTAATCAAGTCTGGGCCGGCTGCTTTACCGAGAGGGAGTGATTTTAAGGTTGATTCAACCTCTTCAGTGGTAATAGAAAGTGAGTCTAAGTTATAATTGGGTATGTTCATAGTTTGCGGAAGTGATGCCGTACTATCATCAAGACGTGTCTGATCTGCAAAATAATCGTTTAGAGCATTAGCTTTTGCATTATCGTCTGAATAAATGGCACCGTCCTTATTCAAGGGTGGTATGGTATTTGCCTGTTCCGGTTTAATAAATTGTTTTAATATTTTCCACCAATCTTTCGGGCCAATTTCAGAGCATGTTAATCGTTCAGATAATTTATCAAATTGTAGCTGTTTTGATTTGCGAATTTCTGTGGTGACATGGTTTCGAAAGCTTTTATATGTCTCCCAGTTGTTGGAGTTATTTGATTTTTTATATTTATCATATAATCTTTTCTTTTTCCGGAGAAGTTTCTTTATATTAGTTGTGAGCCAAGGGGGGGTAAGTTTTACGAATTGTAATTATTTTGTTTGGAATATGCTTATCTGATAAAGTAGTAATCTTTTCCGTTACATTTTCTGCATATGTATCAATATTATTACTTATCAATGCGTCCCAATCAGTGTTTGCCAGGTCATTCGAAAAGGACTGATAGTCACCCCTGTCAAATAAGTAAATTTTTCGCTTGTAAGAAGGGCTTTTTGTTTTCGTGAAATTAAGAACACAATATACAGGGCAGTGGTATCTAATATTCTGTTCGAGGAATGGTTCCCCTACACCACTTAAGACAATATTATTCTTATTTACAGTGAAAATCAGATCAATAATTGATGAAGAATTTTCTGTATAATGAGAAGGTTCATCTATTAGTTGTTCAAGATTAAATTGCATACACAAATCTCTAATCTTCCTGTTGGAATTTTCTTTTAGGGTATCAAGGTTAAAATCACCTGTAAGCAGAATATTTTGAATATCCGTGTCAAATGCTAGACCGACGGAATCCTCAATTGCAGTCCAAGTTGCGTTCATAGAATTTGGAGGCCTATAGAAAGTTCCAATTAATTGTTTTTTATTGCGAATAGAAACTTCAACCCAAATACACTCGATATTTGGTAACTCCAGATCATTTCTTCGTTTAGAAAATAAGTTATTACGAACATAGACGCAGATGCCACCGTGGTGATCACCTGGTCTATCACGTCGAAATAACTTAAAGTTATCAAGGTGTATTTCATTGTCTGATGTTCGAGCGTCAAGCCACGTTTCGGTAATGCATATAACGTCAAAGTTACGAAGCTCTGTTTCAATAATATCAATTTTGTTTGCTATACTCTGAACATTATAATGCACTATTGAAAATTTATCTTCGATGATTTTATCACCATCTGTTAATCCCGGGTGAGAATTAACAGAGTCTTGGGACTCGGGCCCTGGATTACGTTCTATTCCTGCTATTAAAAGCAAGGACATAATTATCAGCAGTTCGAAAAAATTTAAATGTTTGATACCCTTTACTTTCATCTGACGACTATAATGAAGTCCAATCCGTATCCTGTAAACTTCAATCGGAATCATGTTATATTATCAGATAGTGCTAGATGAAGTTTAGAGGATACGAATATGGACCTAGACTGGAGAGGTCGACCAAGTAAAAAAGTTGTTCCCCCGTGGATAGACAAATACATACAAGTATGATACATTGTAGGAAAAAGCAAATATTATCTGATGGAGAAATGGAACATCAAACTAATAACGCAAGATAGATGCTGGTAATGCTGGGACTGGGCGAGAACTCTGTATAATAATTTTCATTATGCGACAGAGAAACAGAGAATATGTTGGTGGAATCTGTTATTATATATAATATTATGAACACGTTCTAACGTTTATGCACTGGCGACCCATATAGACCCCACTTATACACAAAGATTTGGGGTCGAAGCGGGTAAACATAGTTCACATCTCCGCTTAGGTCATCATAATCGCCACCCAGAACAGCCTCGACAAGGCCGCTCCAGCGTGTCCACAGCTCACGATTTAAGCAGAGATGCTAGAAAATCACATGGAAATCATTTAAGTTTACAGAAAATACAGTAATTCGACTAAAAGTGCTATCTTTTGTTGCGCAGTATGCCAATAAGTTGTTTATTTACCTTAGTCACGCACCAGTGCACTATAATTCTGACGTTACATTCTGTCAAGACTGGAGTAGAGCTTCTGTGATAAAAAAGTTGGATATGTAAATTCAGTTCGGCATTACATATATCATGAAATGACCGTCATTATGGGTAAGTTGAAACAATCGTACATGTTCAATATGCGTGTTTCCAAGATTTTTTTTTTATACACACTGACAGAATGTGACTGACTGTGCTTGAAAAGAAAAATAGCAGAAAGACAGTGTCATGCAGGCTTCTAAACTATACATAAATACGTGAATATTGTTATACATACAAGTTAGTCTGAATCAATCCAGGGCCAAGTCGGCATACCTGTATAACCTAAACCTTTCTGTGAATGAAGCAGTGTTTGTATATAATTTTCTCATTCCCAACCCAAAATAAAGACTGCTGGCACCCGCCTGAGTTGTGACAAGGGCGGTTCCAACGGTTACCCACAATCTGCATTCCGAGCATACACACCATGTAAGTGGGAGACCGGCAAGAACTATTGGATCCAGTAGAACTTCAATGGCTCGAATATGGATGACTCGAACCCGTTCTTGAAACCTCCGGGAGATTTTCCTAATACGAAATAGGGATAATTTAGGAAAATTTTATTAGTTTATTTTGCAATTGTATAGTGTATGTTTGATGTGTGTATCCATTAGAATCGCCTCAACGAGGCGACCCTAATGAGTACACACAAACATTTATTTGTAATTACGAAAACCAAAAGGATATTCCAGAATTATCTTCGTTATTCCTCCCGGTAACCCTCCACGGTTCGAAATACCACCCTCTCGAAGCTCATTTTCATCATCCTAAAGGGACTCGAGCCATCGCAGTTCGAATATATATGCTGATTGACAATATGGCATACTGTGCATAGCTAGTATACAAGGACGTGCACAGTCTGGCGCCCCCATGGACATTGGCAAACAGTGCAGGCCCAGAGAAGATGCCATCGGACGCGACACCTGCTCTTGGTCTTCACTGTTTGGATCAAGAACATTCATTCCTGTAAAACTCATCACCAAACAAAAACATACCCGACACCCCTGTATTATAGAATATGGAACATTCCAAAGTTTTAGATGGAAGATCCCATTGTCACATGGGGGTTAAACGTTACTTACGACTAATAAAGTCCATTGGGTACATACTGACGGACAAATCAGCAAAATTAATACAATGATTATTGGCTGAAGATTGGGAAATTAATACATATACATGTAATTCAATATTCAGAAGCCCTACATGACTGGCAAATTGACAACTCATGACTGAAACACAGGCATTGATTCGTTATATTCCACCATCAATGATAATGTAAGAACTTCAATGGCTTGAAATCCGATGGCTCGCTCACAAGTGATGCGCTGAACCTGGCCGCATGGAATCCCTGATACAGTTAGGGGAGAGTTTCCTCATTTGTCTTGCAAATGTATGTCGTGTGTACCCGCTGGAAGTGCCTCGATGAGGCAATTCCAAAGTGTACACACAACACACAGTACTGTTTATACCCACGGCCACCAGAATCGCCACCATGCGGCAATTCTAATGAGCACACACAACATACATTTATAATACAGAACACCGATAGGAAATCCCACAATTACCTCCATTACGCCTACTGATACAAAACTTATATTTCCCATCCGCTGCTCGAACTACAGCTTTCTCAAACAAATGTTCATGGTTCCGAATGGGTTCGAGCCATCGAAGTTCGACTGTGTTTTTCCTGTTATACACATTATACAAAAGCATTTTAAAGATAATAGTGGCATATTTGTAGCATCAAATAAGGATTTTTATAACAGACACGCCTGCAAAATTGGGTTCGCACAATAGATTGTCAGACTAGTAAGACCTCTTACATGTATACTATCTCAGCATATTATCTGTTTGCATTGGTACGTATAGTGTGTGTGTGCGTGTGCGTGTGCGTGTGCGTGTGTGTGTGTGTGTGTGATAACCTTAGTTTACTAATTAGCTATATACAAAGTAAACTTTCTGTAAAGACGAAGTTTGAGACCGAACATTGACATGACATTAGATAGTACAATTAAAAATAAAAAAAATGAGTTCCTTTAAGAGCAATGAAAACATTCATAAGCAAGAAGATGGGTCATACTACGTAGTTTCGGCTAATAAAGCCTCATCAAACCATCAAACCTTCAATGCTTAATATTAATAGATACACTGACGGACAGCAACACGTCACCTAGTTCAGGACCACAAAACAGATAGCACCATTTCTCCAATCTCCTTGACAAAACAACGCAAGGAAACTAGAGAAATGCCTTAATATTTGATGCGTCAGTCATTGTATGGCCGAGCCCCGCCTGTTCTCCCTTGTGACGAAATCGAAAGTTACAAAAGGGAGAACAGAGGCCTAGAGCACTACAAATAATACAGTTATAAGCATTGAAGCGAGCAACAGCCCAAACCGTTGGTTTCTATCAAAATACAGCTAACAGTAAAGATCTAAGTCGCGCCAACCATCCAACAATAAATACGCATGAATCGTAAATCATTCGGTGGTTTTAATGTGAGCCATATCAAGAGAAGATCGGACTTATGCCGTATCGCGCAGATCCATACCTCAATGCGGAGTTCCACCTGAGCCGTGCGGCATAGTGCATTATTTCCTTTCACCAAAATGGTTATATTTCGCGGGTATTTTTGGTGTTTGTCCCTTTTCATATTCTAAACACAGGCCGTGGGCGCCCGCTAGGACCGCCTCATTGAGGCGACCCAAATGAACACCCACAACCCATGCCTTAAAACAGGAATGAAATGAAAGTAGTACAAACAATGTTGGACTAACGTTTGTTTTGCTAGACCATTATAAGGCACAATCTTCTCCATGTAGACCCGGAGCAAGGTCTGCCGGTTTTAACTGATTGATTCGACATGAACATAAAGATTTAACGAAGAAAATCACGTTCAAGTGTCGACTTCTTTTCAGAGATTAATTCAGATAAGGCACCTTTAGCATGCAATGGCGCAACTCTGGGGTCGACTTTGAGCTTATTCAGGCATGGATAATTTGCTGTAAACATTTTAAAGGATTTTGGCCGTAAAGCTAGCTATACTATTCAAAATAATTAACACATTTTTTTTAAGACCAGCACAAATTTGTAGCACAAAATGTTCAGTTTAACACGTTAAACATTTGTAATATTGACCAAGATGAACAAGCAAACAGAATATAAAATGAAGCAACAAACAAGAGTAAACTTCATCATTTTTCAATGCATGTCATGAAATTAATAGTATGCATTTTACACACAAATCAGGAATAGATGTAATGTTTGTGTATATTATCAATCCATTTGCACAGCCACTCCCCTTATTTTGATAGCAAGAGTGGCTAAGCACTTGGATTATATTTAAGTTATATTAATTTTCCTTCCGAAAGGACTTACTCCTAGCTATAGTTACATGTAACAGACATCGTATCGACGTCAACTAATCGTTTTGTTTTCTTGCATCACCAAAAAAACTCGCCTGTTCAAATACAGTGACATTTCGCCATCAAGATCACCTAAATTTAAGCCAAATTATGTTTTAAAAGCACATTTAGAAGGTCCCAAGTACATTTTCTTTGTGTTTTCTACATACAGTGTCTCATCATATGAGCAACCTTAGTGATCGCTCGAAGGTGGTCTTAAAGAACACTTTGTAACAGTCCAAAAGGTGGTCTTGATAGAGGAACAACACTGCATATTTAAGATTTTACCTACCAAATAAGAGGGAAGAGAGGAAAAATGATATTTTTCATATCTCCCCGAAACACAGATCCCGGGTATCCACCAGAACCGCAACACGAGACGGCTCCGACGAGTACCCACAATCTACGCTTCAAAGCAGAAAAAAGAAAAGTAATGTGTATCCCCATTAAACCCCAGTTTTATTACATGAAAGTGGGGTCAGAAATCTATAGGCGTTTTTTGTGATGGATGCACAGACTGTCTAAAGATCCTAAACCTCAGGCGGTTTATAGGGATCAAGGTCTTCAAGACTTGTTATGACAACTTTATTATCCCTGTTGTCCTGAATATACACATTGCCATTGTACACCCAGGTTTTGATAATGGGTGATTTCCTGTCTTTTTTTAACTGACGGCAAACGAATGCTATGGTTTTGCGCGTTTTACACAAGTCTTCATTGATGTAAATTTTCTCATTCTTATTACGGAAGAAGGCCCTACCCTTTAGTAATTGAAGTCTCGCACCATGTGTCCGAAATTTCACAATTATTTCGCGATTCTTGCTCGTTTGCTGGGGCTCGTCCGCGATATCACCGAGGCCATCACGATCCTGTGAGAATGGATTCCTGGGTCCGACTCTGTGTGAGCGATCAATATCATCAATGCCGATTTTAGCACCACAACGTTTTGCTATATCCAATATGATCTGAGTAGTGTCTTCATTCTGCGTTTCGGTAATACCGGAAACTCGCAAACAGGATCGCCTCGAATACTGCTCAAGATCGTCATTACGAACTTGTACTTGTTTAAGTTCTTGTTCTACCTTGGACAGGGACTTCTTCAGACTGTCAACTTCATCTTGAAGGGGTGCCACTCGCAATGCAACTTTTTGCTCTAGCAATTCATTTATCTCATCTTTGAGAAGCTGCTTCATTTTCGTAGCAATGCGTACAATATCATCTTCTGAGAGACGTGGCTGAGGAACCATGTGTGGATGTTGCACATGAGCCTGCATGTTAAACATTTGTTGAGGACTTAGACCTATCTGATTTGCAGGATTCATCGGTTGAGGTCCAGAGGGAGTCACAAGACCTGTGTCCATGTTCAAGTAAGCTGGGACTCCACTATCGTTGTGCAGTATACTCTGGGACATTTGGACAGCATCTTGCTCCAGGTCAGCCGATGTACCCATTGTACCAATCGATTGTGCCATATCTGGTTCTGGCTGTGCTATCGAGTTAAGATTGTCAACAGAATCCGTTTCCAAATCGGTAACTGACCGTATATCAGATAGCACAGACCGATCGCCCACCGATTCAGTGTCTGTGTGATCTGTGTTTTCAAAATGTTTAGAAGTGTCAGTATTACCAGAATCTCTGATTGCAGTCTTAACTATATCAGTTTGTCGATGTTTCTTTGATATTGACACTTGCTGAGGAGATGATTTATTTCTCTGCCGTTTCTTAACTCTCCGTTTCGATGTCATCACAAACGTACATAATATTTAGAAGCATTACAGCTCCCGCTCTTCAAATTTGAATTTTTCTTTTCAAAATACTGAGGGTTGCCGGCGTTTACTACACAAAAGGCATTTGTAACAACACGTAGGCGCAGTCGGTGCATTAGATCGTAAAAGATTCAAACATACTGAAATCTGTCCCAGAAACGTGGCCTTTTGTTTAAATAATTCGACACAAGCTGATTTGGCAATGATGTCGGAACTATAATTGTTTGCAGCGCCGAATCAAATCTTGTGGAGAAGCTATCGAAGCCTTTTCAATGTTTCTAGGTGGAATAAGCTCACTGATGGGATGTAAATATTGTTCGTTACCAGCTGAAGTATGTTTTCTGAAGACTCGTAATGTACAAATCTGGTTTGAAGCATTTTATTTACCCAATTTACACCAATATGGCCGCTTCTGAAATGGGTACGACATCTCTGCTATGACGTAGGTTGTTACCCCTGTTAGTGTCTGCTTTCACCCTGCTTCATACTAAGAATTTTAAAATTTCTCTGTAATTGCTCGTTAAGGACATACTGTTATTCTCCGAAATGTTTTACACATTTGTTTCACGATCCAGCAAGACATTCTAAAGGGTAATAGTTCGTTTGTCATTACTGACAATGACCAATTTAAATCACATTGGAGAAATATTACTGTTTGAGTGTTCTAAGATGGTTGATGAGACCAATTCTAGCTCCGAACAGTCTATTGCGGTTAGAGGAAGACAGCTCTGTTGGTGATGCCTTATTTCTGGCTTTGAGCTGTGTACGTTTCTGCTCAGTTCGCTGAGTCATTTTGCCTCGTATTCACTGGCACCCCATCTGGTGAGGCCTCGCTGTGTCCTGTGCAATTTATTCCGATGACTTTGTTGGAATGTTGAAGTCCCTGGGGGAGGCTTTGAGTGTGTGTCATTGTAGCGCTTCCTTTAACCACCATTGGATCCTCTGCCCATTTCTAGTTCTTTATAGACGAGAATTTTCTTTGGCAAACATTCCTCATGCATTCTGGCAACATGACCTGTCCATCTTAACTGTGCTGTATTCAGAAGAGTATGAACGCTTTGCATCCCTTCCAATTTCAGGGCTTCCGTGTCTGAAATCCTGTGTTGCCACTTAATCTATGACAGTTTTTTAAGACAGCTTGTATGGATGTGATTCAAACTTTAGGCCTGCCGTTGGTAAGCTGTCTTTGTTTCACATGTATACGCTAGTGTTGACAACGCCATAGCTCTGAAGACTTTCAGTTTTGTGTCAAGCCTGATTCTACTTCGGTCCCAAACCATACCATGTAGTCTTCCAAATGCTGCACTATCTTCGGCACTCCTGGCATTGACTTCATCACCAATGTGCATGACTCTTGACATTAACGAACGTGTCTACCACTTGCAATCTTTGGGATTTCACTGTGATGGTGAGCTCTTTGAAAAACTTGCCAGGTGCTGGTTGATAGACTAGTCAGAAGTCAGATACTTGATCTATACTTTTTGCATCTTTTATTGGAGCACCTTTTGCCATATCATCAGCAAAGAGGAACTCGACTAGCACCAGTGAATGCACCTTGAATTTGGCTTGCAACCTTTTTAGATTGAAAAGCTTCCATCAAAGCGATACCTAATAGGTATACCATTGTTTCCATTCTGGAAAGCATCTGTGAGCATGGCAAAGAACATACTGAACAGTGTTGGGGCTAGCACAGAGCCTTGCTTGACTCCATTTCTCACAGGGAATGGATCTGAAAGCCCATTATCATTTTGGACCCGCGCAAGCATACCAGCGTCGAACTGCCTCACCATTGCTATGAACTTGGTTGGACATCCAAACTTCACCATGATTTTCCAACGACTGCGTCAAATGCTTTGGTATGGTCGATAAAGGTCATCTAGGCCCATGTTCTGTTCCTGTCATTTCTCTTGAAGCTGCCTTGCTGTGAAGGTCATGTCAGTTGTTTCTCAGTCTTTTCTGAACCCACACTGGCTTTCTAGTAGAAGCCCTCACGTTCAAGTTGTTAATTCCCAGTAAGCATTCTAAATAAATCTACAGCGGGCCGTTAGCGGCCCGTCAGGGTAGCTGACGGGCCGCTAACGGCCCGCTGTAGATTTATGTAGAATGCTAGCAGGGAAATTCATTCAGTCGGTTAAGCAGGACTCTTGCAAGGACCTTTCCAACAACAAAGAGAGATGACAAGATGATTGTCACAATAGGTACATACGGAATAGCAAACAGTGGAGACCCTGCGATTATATTCATTCACATGTTCCGTATTTCTGCGTCAAATATAATTTGTCCGGAGGCTGATCTATTGAGTATTCACAATCCATGTTTAAGAGCTGAAAGAAGGAAAACAATGTTTTCATCTGATAACCCCACTTTCCTTATAAAAAGTGGGGCTCGCAAGGGTACTCGCCCCACGGACTTGTTAGCGTAATGAGAAAACTGGAGCCCTTGACCAGGTTGCGTGGATGTAAAGTCTGACATGTTGTTAGTCGTACAGGCCTTGTTATGCAGTGCCTAGGCACATTGTATTGGTCCCGCCCATCGGGGTTTGGAAAAATAGATAGGGCTGCATGGTGGGTTCAAACAGAACTGAAACAGACCGCACACGAGTACTGGTAAACCGCTCCTTTAACCCTAGCGGTTTCTTTTTGGCGATAGGGCATGAGATGTCGATGTCGGGAAAAAGTCCCACATAATCGGAAGCAACGTCTCCAAAATGACATAATTAGTGATGACGGCGTAAAACCTCAACAGAAACGCACAATTAAGCAAGTACTCTTAGCGCTGACTCAAACCATAAATCATCACGAAAACACCTCTGTATGATTTTGACCTTCTTGAAACCCAAATTTATATAGTAAAACTGGGGTTTACAGCGGTAAACCTTTTTTTCTTATTTCTGCTCCAAAATATAGATTGTGGGTACTCGTTAGAACCGCCTCGCAGAGGCGGTTCTAACGTGTACCTACAATCTATATTTAGAGCAGAAATAAGAAAAATATATCAAGTTTTCATCTTAAAATTCCTTTTCCCGCCGATAAAATTTACAATGTATTTGTATAGGCGTGTTTTCGTAATGATCTTCGCTATTCGATATTAAGGGTCATATGACCCGGTCAACACTATTTAGGTCATATTGAGTCGGTCATTTCACCAAGCCACGCCTTTCCTCGCTATCTTATGCATGAGCGGTTTACACCTGTCACAAGAAACTGACAACAACCCTTTTTGATTCAGTGAGTAAGAATGCGAAGATGACTCTTGGGGCCTACCTCGCCAGCACACAATCTTGAAACGATGTCACTACTAGCGGCCCCCGCCCATCGGGGCTTGATGAAATAGATGGGCTGCAAGATACTTCCACGCAGAGCTGAAACGGACCCGCACACGAGTACTGGTAAACCGCTTAGAGGATCTAAGCCTGCCCAGGCAAAGCGGTGCGAGTCGTACCATCCCTGCTTATAAACCCTATTGGTTTCATTGGGCGGCAGGGCTTGAGATGTCATTTCATCTCAATGTTGGGTAAAAGTCCCACGAAATTGGAAGCAACGTATCCAAAATGACCTAAACAGTGTTGACGGGGACGTTAAACCTCAAATCAAATCAAAGCCGGTATGACTTGGCTCGTGTAGCATGCAGCCTGTGAAGGATGGAATAGTGCGGCTACATGTACATTAAAAGTGACGCAAACGACCAGCGAAGACTCAGATCAGTCCGTGCAGATGCACAACTTGAGCTGAGTCTTCGCTGTTCGCACATGCCAAAATGTTCAGTGCGACATGTACCGACTCTTTGTTTACCGGGACATCCGCCACTTTTTAGATTACTGGCTTGGCACGATGACTCAGGTGACCACAGGCAAGAGCAGGGTCTTCGCTGTTCGTTGAAACCCAGTTTTATTAATAGATCTGACCCGGACCTTATGTGGTCGCGCAAATTAACGTACGTTGTTTTGTGACCGCAAGCGAATGACACACATTCATGTCATTTTGCGCGCGGTCAAACATCTAGGTAGATAAAAGATGGTACAGTCATGTGACCAGATTTAATGATGAAAAACTTCAGTTTCATTATCAAACAAGGCGAGATAACATTTGAGTCAGAGCACGACAAATCCTACAATAAGACATGTGCGCCCAACGAGGACTCAGATCAGCCTGCGGGTCCGCGCAGTCTGATCAGCGTCTTCGTTGTGCGCTGTAAGAATAGCTAGGTCCCAATGCTCCTTCATGCAACAAGAGAAATCTCTTGTTAGACTATATGGATGCACTGGCTGATCTGGGTCTTCGCTGGGCGCATATGTCTTATTGTAGGTTTTGTCGCGCGCTGGCTCAATTTTGTGATAAGAAACGGACGTAACATAAACAAACTACAAATAAAATGTAGACTGTGACAACCTTGACCAATCTGCGCATGTGCAGTTGATCATGACTTCCTTTCCATATTTGGACATAACAGCAGTGTATTGGAAATTTAGGAACAGAGTGTGTGAACCAGATTTAAACGTAATTATTCATCTGTTTCAGAGTACCTTTTCTGGGCCCAGACTCGATGATAATAGCTGTTATGAAAAGAACAGAGTTGTAATTTTTGTAATTAGTGAATGTGACACGGAATAGGAATGGTATGCAAATTACAGACTGTGGAATAATTGAAATTGGCTAAAGACACATATTAACAGTTTGTCTCCTGGGTTTAATATACTGTCGAGACTGGATACCTGGAAATTTCCGGCAATCGTTTTATCTTAAATATCATGATGGTAACGTCATCGCAACGTTATTAAAGTTCAGCTGGAATGTAAATATGTTCAGGGGTTATCCTTTAGAAGCAAGGAATACACCACAGAAGTGAAAAATATTGAGTGTACATGTTTTCTGGGTCAGACTAGCTAGTTTCGGCCAATTAGGCCTCATTCGTGACCCTCAGATGTAAGCCGTGTCATATTTTGGGTGTTCATGCATATGCATGCATGCACATGTAACATGTGTAATATATTACACACGTGTAAGCGTTTTTCTTTCAGCACGAAAACACGCCTATATAATTTTGACCCCCCTTGAATCCCACTTTTATATAGTTAAACTGGTGTTTACAGGGGTAAACCTTATTTTTCTTATTTCTGCTCTAAAATATAGATTGTGGGTACTCGTTGGTACGATTACCCTCAATCTATATTTGGAGCAGAAATAAGAAAATTATCACAATTTTTTCATCTTAAAAGTTTCATTTTTTCAGCGGTAAAGTTTACAATGTATTTGTATGGGCGTTTTTCGCAATGTAGTCTCTAGACGGTGGGGGCGGTTCTGACGACTTTGAGAACCCACAATCTTTATTTTCGATTTTTTTTTAATTACGCTGAGAATGTAGATGTGGTGTCTCTAACGAGTACCCATATACAATGGTTTTGAGGAAAGACAAAAGGAAAATACATGTATATACCCTTGCAAACCACATTTTCCATTACGAGAGTGTTTACTTTACATATTCCCAGCCAGCAAAGCATGTCGGGTGAACGTCGGGCCGACAGCGATACGACGTGTCAACGTCGTATCGCTGTCGGCCCGACGTTGTCAACGTCGTATCGCTGTCGGCCCGACGTTGTCAACGTCGTATCGCTTTCGGCCCGACGTGTCAACGTCGTATCGCTGTCGGCCCGACGTTGTCAACGTCGTATCGCTGTCGGCCCAACGTTGGCCCGCTTTTTTGTGCTAGCTGGGTTTATTCAATAAAGTAGTAAATAATATGCACCCAATTGTGACACAAGCAATATCAGGATAAGAATGAGAGCAAAAGTGGCCTTAAAGGTGGTCTCATACTGTAGGCCACTGGGTGTACACAAAGTCTGACAAGTACGCTTTTAAGTCTTAATTTTATTTGGTCTGATATTGGAAGTTCTCTGCACATGTACGGTCATCCACGTATCCCACCTATTTGATAAAGTATATGTAATATGTTGAACAACCAAGAACATAAGAAAACCGCACGTGAATATATTACAAATAACTGTGATTACAATATATTAGTGCAGTTGGATTGTGTCTTTGTTCAGTGTGAAAAAGTGAAAATCGTGCACCAGGATATGATTCATTCGAAGATAAAAAAAGAAATAAAAACGGATTTGAAAAACATCTTTTGTCACCGCGAAAACACGCCAATATAATTTTGAACCCCTTGAACCCCACTTTTATATAGTAAAACTGGGGTTTACAGAGGTAAACCAAAACAACTGAGGTTTACAGGGGTAAACCTTATTGTTCTTATTTCTGCTCTAAAATATAGACTGTGGGTATTCGTTAGAATCGCCTCGATGAGGCGGTTCTAACGAGTACCCACAATCTATATGTTGAGCAGAAATAAGAAAAATATCACATTTTTTCGTCTTAGAGTTATCGTGTCTTTTTTCGGCGGTTAAGTTTACAATGTATTGTATAGGCGTATCTTCCTATCAAAATTCACATTTTCTGTACATGTAGTAGAAAGGGACCACTTATGGTTAAAAGTTCTTGACCTGATTGACACATCCTCAGCTACTCAAGCACATGTACATGTATTTACAAAAACAAGAGGATGACATCATTTTGACTTCCACGCGTAATTTATACTTTGCGGATAGGCTTATATGACTGTACATGTAACGATATAAAGGACAAAAATACGCACAGGACGCATGTGCTTGGTATATTTCAGATGAAAATTTGTGGTATTTGCTTTTATTTATACTTCAAATATAGACTTGGGTGCTCATTAGACTCTCACCTGATTTAGGCGTTTCTAACGAGTGTCCACAATATATGCTTTTAAAACGAATGGTATACCCATACCCCAGAAAAAACACGTGTTACACATTTTTATAGCCGCTTTTTCAAACAAAAATCGGGTATATTGTTTTCGTACCACAGTTCACTGCGGCGTCAGTCCGTCCGTCAGTCCGTCTGTCCGTCACGTTTCTTGTAAATGGATCTCCTCTGCAACCACTGAAGTAACACTTTTGAAACTTTGCATGTGGATAGTACATGGAATGTAGATGGCAGTGGGGAACTTTTTGGTGACATTGACCTCAACATGACCCCAAGGTCAAAGGTCAAAAATTATGATTTGCCATATCTCCTAAACTATTGGAGTTACACCTCGAAACTTTGCTTATTGGATGGTCCTTGGAATATAGAATATGTCAGGTTACTTTTGGTGTGACCTTGACCCCAAGGTCAAAGGTCAAAAAGTATGATTTTGCCATATCTTCTAAACTATTAGAGTTACACTTCTAAAACTTTGGTTATTGGATGGCCCTTGGAATATAGACTAAATTTGGATACTTTTGGTGTGACCTTGACCTCAACATGACCCCAAGGTCAAAGGTCAAAAATTATGATTTGCCATATATCTCCTATACTATTGGAGTTACACTTCTGAAACTTTGCTTATTGGATGGTCCTCGGAATATAGAATATGTTGGGTTACTTTTGGTGTGACCTCGACCCCAAGGTCAAAGGTAAAAAAAGTATGACTTTGCCATATCTTCTAAACTATTGGAGTTACACTTCTGAAACTTGGTTATTGGATGGCTGTTGGAATATAGAATAAATTGGGATACTTAAGGTGGACCTCAACATAACACTAGGGTCAAAGGTAATAAAGTATGACTTTGCCATATCTTCTAAACTATAAGAGTTATACTTCTGAAACTTTGCTGATCAGTTAGAATCTTCTTTGCAATTTTTTTAACTTACATGTAGTTTTGGCTAGCTAATACATAGTCATTAGTGTTATTAATATAAAAAGCAGGTATTTGCGATGGTTTACCATCGACTGTAGCTCTAGTTATGAATAAAACGGGGTTTGTTGGGATATTTATAACATGGACTTCTTACATGGTCAAGTGGAAAACAAAATGTACATTAGGATAACCATATTACCCATTTCATGTGATGCAAGTTCTTCATTCTGCTCAGGATAAATATAGATTGTGATTATGTGCCCCCACTGGAGGGGAGGGGGCATACTGTTTTTGGTGCGGATCCCGTGTGCGTCGGCACCGGCATAGCCTGTTTGAAGCACCATATCTCCTGAACCTAGATTTTGACCAAACTTGCATAGTTACAGGATTAGGATAGGGGAAAACAGTCATTAGTTTATGAGGACCTTGACCTCATTTTCAAGGTCACAGCCCCCCCCCCCCCCCAAAAAAAAAGTCATTTTGGGGCCAAAACTGGCTTGTCTGCACTCTATCTTATTAACGAATTCATTAATTTTAGTCAAACTTGGTATAATATATCATTACATCATACCGCAGATTTTATTAGATTTTGGTGACTTTTACCATGCCCCCCCCCCCCCCCCCCAAAAAAAAAAAACACAAAACAATATAGCTGCTGATCAACTGAAGCCAGCTGATCAGGTTCTGTACTGTTAACTACATGTATTGTGCTTCTGAATTCACGGTAAACGTTGAAATTACAAAATACAACTGGCTAAAAATAGGGAGGAGTGTAACAGCATGGTGATGGTTGACATAGCTTCAAAGTACGCATGAAAACGCAAAAGCTATATTTGGAGCAAAGAACCTTGCTAGAAACGTTTCATACATTTTCAACTGAAAAAATACGTCGTCTATAGAGGCTTGAAAAAAGACATCATTACGATAAAAATTATAGGAATCATGTTGCCCCGATGATGAAGACTGTTCTGCGCCGAAACGGAAATGCAAATAAAGACGGGAACATAATGATCTCCAGCATAGTGTGATTTGAAACAAACCAAAAATGCTGCGGTGGATTTCGTTCATGCCGTTGTTTTGCTTGACCGGAAGTTTGAAATGGGTTCCATCTGCGGATAATTCGGAAGCTTTTCAGCCCGCATTTGTTAACATTACCGGTGACTTTATTATTGGTGCCATGTTTCCCATTCACCATCTGATTGGCGGGGCAAGGTGTGGTAACGATTTGAATGACCAGGACGGGATCCAGAACTTGGAAGCGTTACTGTACAGTCTAAAAATAGCCAACGCCGACATCTTGGGTGATATAAACGTGTCTCTTGGAGTTCTTGCTGTTGATACCTGCTACAGTGACACAGTGGCCCTCGAGAGGGCGCTTGAATTTGTAAAGTGGCAACAAGATGGTTCTGATCTGGGTACTCGGGCCTGGGTCTGTGGTGATGGCTCTAATCCGCGGTTTGTTACTTCCGGTAAATTGATTGGTGTGGTGGGAGCAGCGACGTCTAGTGTGTCTATTCAGCTGGCGAGCTTCCTGCGACTGTTTAAACTACCACAGGTAAATGATAGCTTAACGATCTGCATGCTGGGTATTTTCAAGTCTTCTCATAGCAGACGACATTTTGAAATATTTTTTTTCTTCTAATTTTCCGAGAAAACAGGGTTTGACATCATGATGTCAAATCCTGTTTTCTTGGAAAATAAGAAAAAAAAAACATCATTTGTCATCTGTTGAAGTCGCGTAAAGAGTGGCAAAGGTTGAAATACCTCAACTTTAAGTACTATGCTGTTTCATTTGGTTCTTGTTTATTTTTCTCGTTCAACCTCTTGGTGCAATTTGATTACATGTATATTAAAACGTGCCGTTCTCAAACGTTATGGCAACTATTGTTTTCAGCAAAGCTACATATACTAGAAGCAATTAATGACCTATGCCATGCAGTTTCGGGAAACTTCTGTCCCATGTTACCATGTCACTCATCTGCCTTTAAGCATGTTAAGCCCGCCCAAGAAAAGCATGGCTTGATTCTGACCGGAATAGTTTTGACTAACCCGTTAAATTCCAACTTGAAACCGTGCAAAGAAACAAACGTATTTTTGTTCAATGTTTATATCATTGCATTTTAGAGCATTTTCCTCAGACTATTGATACCTGTATCATTTACATAACCTTCTGACCAGATGTTTGTTTGTTTGTACTGGAGTTAAACGGCCCGGTCAACACCATTTTATGTCATTTTCGAGCCGGTCAGTTTACCTATACACACTTTTCCTGGGCAGGCTTATACGTAAGCGGATAACCAGTACAGCGCACACTTTTTCACCAGAAATTGACAACTACCCTTCTTGAATCTGACCAGATGTATTTATGAGTTCATCTCCATCAGGTTAACACGTCGGTGTAATGAATACCCCTCTAACCCCATCTTATATAGAGAAAAGTGGGGTTTGTGGGGGTATGCATTATTTTCCTGATATCTGCTCCAAGACATACATATGTAGGTGGTGGGTACTCGTCAGAACCGCATCGACGACCTAATGATTTACGTCCCTTTCAAGATTATTTTACTCATATAGAGCCGTAAATCAGAGGTGGGCGAAAACCGGAGTTCCAGGAGAAAAACCTCCTGACCTTCCATTCCAGAACTTGGCGTCTCACATATGACCCGATTCAGGCTCGAGAGATCTAATGATTAAGAGTCAGTGCTCTTATTCACTAGGCTACGGAGACCCGTTATTGCAGAATAAAGCAGAAAAAATACGGATTTTCAACAGAAAAGTAGCCATTTTTGAGATGTGAAAAAATGCACTATGCCGCACGTGTGTGTTGTTGTAGTGTCCCCCTCTGTAATCATTGATTGCTCAGTTGCAGTTTAATGTGTATGGCAAAACCTACAGGAAGCTCCACTCGATAAGGGGTCCTCAAAGAAAAGAGGAGAAATTCTTTCGTTTCCAAGTAGACCCCATTTTCATTTACACAACATTAATTGGACAATTTATTCGTACAATATCAGACGGTTTAGGATCTGGCGATAAGCGTAGCGCTTAATTAGTAGTCGCCTATTTTAACATTATGAATGTATTTTTATTTTTTGTTTTGTTTTTTTGTTGTTGTTGTTGTTTTCAAGAAAAGTAGATCCGGTATTTTCGAAGAGCTTCATTTGGTAGGAAATAAATAGGAAGACCCAAATGTTGACTCCCTTGACGGAAACGACGGTAACATTCAGGATGTACATGCATATATTCCTCTTATGGCAATGTCAGATGGTATTCTGGCATCCAAACTTTTATAATTTCTGTGACTGGTATAGGTGTTCCAAATTTTCGGGCGATTGTTCATCAATCGACCCAAAGTTACTAACCGCGTGAGTTTCCCGCCTGCTACATGTAATGTCAAGGTGACTACAAAATCTAGGTAACTGCTATTTATAGCCGTGCTGTTCCTGTCATGTGACTTCAGAGTGTTATCTGTAAAATATGGACTGAACTGATGTGCTACGATGCTAGCAAACTGTGTAGACCTAGATCAGACGCCGCATACTGCGGCGTCTGATTTGGGTCCGCACTGTTTGCTAAAAATAATAGTACTTAAGGATGGAACCACAAAGTCCCACTCAGCACCGTTTTCCCAGTGTCTTTAGTGTGTATTTGTCAGAAAACCAATTAATGATACATGTAACATTTTACAAAGCGTTCTGATTAACTGTCATTATGGGCCCATCTCCACCTCTGTAATTATTGATTGCTCAAGTGCAATTTAAAGAGATAAAACGAAGATAAAACATTTTAAACACACCTAATATCCCATTGTAACAGATACTTGTGTTTTTGAGGCGTCGGTGCACACATCTAAGGGACACAGCTCTCAGTAAAGCCATAAAATTTCTTTTTTTTTTTTCTTTCTTTTTTTTTTTTTTTTTTTCTTTTTCTTTTTTCACTGGTGTGTACATTATGTTTGTTGAACTGTTTCTAGTCATTGTTTTCATCCTATTATTCTTAATATGTGCATGTATATCGCTTTCTTGCACACCAGACAAAGAAATCCGTGATTTTACCCTGGGATAGATATTTATGTTCTGACCCTGGTTTACGTTTCCAAAATGACCTTTAAAGTGTTGACGGGGACGTTAAACCTCAAATCAAACAAATTCTGACCCTGGTTTTCCGACCCAAAATCGAATATATTCTCGTGTTTGACAAATGCACTGGTTGAATACGACCTTGTATGCGCAGTCGTTAAGGTTGACGTCACAGCATGTTACGTGACGTCACTAAATATTCTTGTAGTGTCATCACACTATGGCGGACATCGGTAACCTAAGTGACTGCAGCATTAAAATCCGAGCTTAGAAATGGAAGCTGTGCACGAAAAAGAATGCTATATGGGTGTGAGGGGTGGATAGAAAAATCCGTCCTTCGGGATCACTGTCCGGCATCACTCGGCAAGCCTGTTGATGCCGGACAGTGACCCTTGGGACGGATTGTTTTACAAAGCGAGTTTCACAAGCGTATTGATGCTTCCGCCCATCGTGGCTTGGAGAAATAGATTGGACTGCATCGTGCTTCTGCGCACAGCTGAAACTGACCAAACATTTTGAGTACCGGTAAACCGCAAAGAAGGTCTAAGCCGACCTCGTAGTCGGACCGCTACTTAAACCCTAGCTATTTCTTTGGATGTCATTTCATATCAGTGTCGGGGTAAAAGTCTAGCAAAATCGGAAGCAACGTCTCCAAAAGACCTAAATAGTGATGATGTGGGCGTAAACCTCAACATAAACAAACAAACAAAATAAGGGTATTGGTTGGATGAACTTGTTAAGGTGATGGCAGGTAATCAGGAATAATTAATAGAAGATTATTGCTATGTCAATGTATCTTGTGCGTATCCTTGAAAAAAAAAAAAAACCGCCTCATTCAGGCGATTCTATTGAGTATACATAGCCTACCATTATTTTAGTGCATATCACTAATAAAACACGTTTTGTTTTCATTGGCTAGAAACGTATAACGTGCAAGTCGCTAATCTGCGACAGATGCAGAGCGGTCCAAGTCCAGTGTGATAGTGCCCGCAACGGAGATAACCGGAAACATATTTTGTTACGGACAATCTCGATTAATTTAAGGAAGGTGAATTTGGTGTGATTTTCGTTTTTCGTTTTTCGATATTCATTTTCAGGTGAAGTTGGTTTGATTTTCGTTTTTCGTTTTTCGATATTCATTTTCAGGTGAAGTTGGTTTGATTTTCGTTTTTCATTTTTCGATATTCATTTTCAGGTGAAGTTAGTTTGATTTTCGTTTTTCGTTTTTCGATATTCATTTGCAGGGGAATTTGTTTTGATTTTCGTTTTTCGTTTTTCGATATTCGAATTGAGGCAGAATATCGTATTTTGACATTCAAAATCCTAGTTTGACATTCGATTTGGCGAAGAAAATCGTATTTTGACATTCAGAATCCTATTTTGACATTCGATTTGGCAAAGAAAATCGTATTTTGACATTCAAAATCCTAGTTTGACATTCGATTTGGCGCTGAATATCGTAATTTGACATTCAAAATCCTAGTTTGACATTCGATTTGGCGAAGAAAATCGTATTTTGACATTCAAAATCCTAGTTTGACATTCGATTTGGCGAAGAAAATCGTATTTTGACATTCAAAATCCTAGTTTGACATTCGATTTGGCGAAGAAAATCGTAGTTTGACATTCAAAATCCTAGTTTGACATTCGATTTGGTGAAGAAAATCGTATTTTGACATTCAAAATCCTAGTTTGACATTCGATTTGGCGAAGAAAATCGTATTTTGACATTCAAAATCCTAGTTTGGCATTCGATTTGGCGAAGAAAATCGTATTTTGACATTCAAAATCCTAGTTTGACATTCGATTTGGCGAAGAAAATCGTAGTTTGACAATCAAAATCCTAGTTTGACATTCGATTTGGCGAAGAAAATCGTAGTTTGACATTCAAAATCCTAGTTTGACATTCGATTTGGCGAAGAAAATCGTAGTTTGACATTCAAAATCCTAGTTTGACATTCGATTTGGCGAAGAAAATCGTAGTTTGACATTCAAAATCCTAGTTTGACATTCGATTTGGCGAAGAAAATCGTAGTTTGACATTCAAAATCCTAGTTTGACATTCGATTTGGCGAAGAAAATCGTAGTTTGACATTCAAAATCCTAGTTTGACATTCGATTTGGCGAAGAAAATCGTAGTTTGACATTCAAAATCCTAGTTTGACATTCGATTTGGTGAAGAAAATCGTAGTTTGGCATTCAAAATCCTAGTTTGACATTCGATTTGGCGAAGAAAATCGTAGTTTGACATTCAAAATCCTAGTTTGACATTCGATTTGGCGCTGAATATCGTATTTTGACATTCAAAATCCTAGTTTGACATTCGATTTGGCGAAGAAAATCGTATTTTGACATTCAAAATCCTAGTTTGACATTCGATTTGGCGAAGAAAATCGTATTTTGACATTCAAAATCCCAGTCTGACATTCGATTTGGCGAAGAAAATCGTAGTTTGACATTCAAAATCCTAGTTTGACATTCGATTTGGCGAAGAAAATCGTAGTTTGACATTCAAAATCCTAGTTTGACATTCGATTTGGCGAAGAAAATCGTAGTTTGACATTCAAAATCCTAGTTTGACATTCGATTTGGTGAAGAAAATCGTAGTTTGACATTCAAAATCCTAGTTTAACATTCGATTTGGCGAAGAAAATCGTAGTTTGACATTCAAAATCCTAGTTTGACATTCGATTTGGTGAAGAAAATCGTAGTTTGACATTCAAAATCCTAGTTTGACATTCGATTTGGCGAAGAAAATCTTAGTTTGACATTCAAAATCCTAGTTTGACATTCGATTTGGCGCTGAATATCGTATTTTGACATTCAAAATCCTAGTTTGACATTCGATTTGGCGAAGAAAATCGTAGTTTGACATTCAAAATCCTAGTTTGACATTCGATTTGGCGAAGAAAATCGTAGTTTGACATTCAAAATCCTAGTTTGACATTCGATTTGGCGCTGAATATCGTATTTTGACATTCAAAATCCTAGTTTGACATTCGATTTGGCGAAGAAAATCGTAGTTTGACATTCAAAATCCTAGTTTGACATTCGATTTGGCGAAGAAAATCGTATTTTGACATTCAAAATCCTAGTTTGACATTCGATTTGGCGAAGAAAATCGTAGTTTGACATTCAAAATCCTAGTTTGACATTCGATTTGGCGAAGAAAATCGTAGTTTGACATTCAAAATCCTAGTTTGACATTCGATTTGGCGAAGAAAATCGTAGTTTGACATTCAAAATCCTAGTTTGACATTCGATTTGGCGAAGAAAATCGTAGTTTGACATTCAAAATCCTAGTTTGACATTCGATTTGGCGAAGAAAATCGTAGTTTGACATTCAAAATCCTAGTTTGACATTCGATTTGGCGAAGAAAATCGTAGTTTGACATTCAAAATCCTAGTTTGACATTCGATTTGGCGAAGAAAATCGTAGTTTGACATTCAAAATCCTAGTTTGACATTCGATTTGGCGACGAAAATCGTAGTTTGACATTCAAAATCCTAGTTTGACATTCGATTTGGCGAAGAAAATCGTAGTTTGACATTCAAAATCCTAGTTTGACATTCGATTTGGCGAAGAAAATCGTAGTTTGACATTCAAAATCGTAGTTTGACATTCGATTTGGTGAAGAAAATCGTAGTTTGACATTCAAAATCCTAGTTTGACATTCGATTTGGTGAAGAAAATCGTAGTTTGACATTCAAAATCCTAGTTTGACATTCGATTTGGCGAAGAAAATCGTAGTTTGACATTCAAAATCCTAGTTTGACATTCGATTTGGTGAAGAAAATCGTAGTTTGACATTCAAAATCCTAGTTTGACATTCGATTTGGCGAAGAAAATCTTAGTTTGACATTCAAAATCCCAGTTTGACATTCGATTTGGCGCTGAATATCGTATTTTGACATTCAAAATCCTAGGTTGACATTCGATTTGGCGAAGAAAATCGTATTTTGACATTCAAAATCCTAGTTTGACATTCGATTTGGCGAAGAAAATCGTAGTTTGACATTCAAAATCCTAGTTTGACATTCGATTTGGCGAAGAAAATCGTAGTTTGACATTCAAAATCCTAGTTTGACATTCGATTTGGCGAAGAAAATCGTATTTTGACATTCAAAATCCTAGTTTGACATTCGATTTGGCGAAGAAAATCGTATTTTGACATTCAAAATCCCAGTCTGACATTCGATTTGGCGAAGAAAATCGTAGTTTGACATTCAAAATCCTAGTTTGACATTCGATTTGGCGAAGAAAATCGTAGTTTGACATTCAAAATCCTAGTTTGACATTCGATTTGGCGAAGAAAATCGTAGTTTGACATTCAAAATCCTAGTTTGACATTCGATTTGGTGAAGAAAATCGTAGTTTGACATTCAAAATCCTAGTTTAACATTCGATTTGGCGAAGAAAATCGTAGTTTGACATTCAAAATCCTAGTTTGACATTCGATTTGGTGAAGAAAATCGTAGTTTGACATTCAAAATCCTAGTTTGACATTCGATTTGGCGAAGAAAATCTTAGTTTGACATTCAAAATCCTAGTTTGACACTCGATTTGGCGCTGAATATCGTATTTTGACATTCAAAATCCTAGTTTGACATTCGATTTGGCGAAGAAAATCGTATTTTGACTTTCAAAATCCTAGTTAGACATTCGATTTGGCGAAGAAAATCGTAGTTTGACATTCAAAATCCTAGTTTGACAGTCGATTTGGCGAAGAAAATCGTAGTTTGACATTCAAAATCCTAGTTTGACATTCGATTTGGCGAAGAAAATCGTAGTTTGACATTCAAAATCCTAGCTTGACATTCGATTTGGCGAAGAAAATCGTAGTTTGACATTCAAAATCCTAGTTTGACATTCGATTTGGCGAAGCAAATCGTAGTTTGACATTCAAAATCCTAGTTTGACATTCGATTTGGCGAAGAAAATCGTAGTTTGACATTCAAAATCCTAGTTTGACATTCGATTTGGCGCTGAATATCGTATTTTGACATTCAAAATCCTAGTTTGACATTCGATTTGGCGAAGAAAATCGTAGTTTGACATTCAAAATCCTAGTTTGACATTCGATTTGGCGAAGAAAATCGTATTTTGACATTCAAAATCCTAGTTTGACATTCGATTTGGCGAAGAAAATCGTAGTTTGACATTCAAAATCCTAGTTTGACATTCGATTTGG
The DNA here is from genome assembly GCA_963580285.1 of Lucinisca nassula. Lineage (NCBI taxonomy): Eukaryota > Metazoa > Mollusca > Bivalvia > Lucinida > Lucinidae > Lucinisca > Lucinisca nassula. The sequence goes on along the minus strand of OY757023.1, from coordinate 73,809,936 downwards.
CGAAGAAAATCGTAGTTTGACATTCAAAATCCTAGTTTGACATTCGATTTGGCGAAGAAAATCGTAGTTTGACATTCAAAATCCTAGTTTGACATTCGATTTGGCGAAGAAAATCGTAGTTTGACATTCAAAATCCTAGTTTGACATTCGATTTGGCGAAGAAAATCGTAGTTTGACATTCAAAATCCTAGTTTGACATTCGATTTGGCGCTGAATATCGTAGTTTGACATTCAAAATCCTAGTTTGACATTCGATTAGGCGAAGAAAATCGTAGTTTGACATTCAAAATCCTAGTTTGACATTCGATTTGGCGAAGAAAATCGTAGTTTGACATTCAAAATCCTAGTTTGTCATTCGATTTGGCGAAGAAAATCGTAGTTTGACATTCAAAATCCTAGTTTGACATTCGATTTGGCGAAGAAAATCGTAGTTTGACATTCAAAATCCTAGTTTGACATTCGATTTGGTGAAGAAAATCGTAGTTTGACATTCAAAATCCTAGTTTGACATTCGATTTGGCGAAGAAAATCGTAGTTTGACATTCAAAATCCTAGTTTGACATTCGATTTGGTGAAGAAAATCGTAGTTTGACATTCAAAATCCTAGTTTGACATTCGATTTGGCGAAGAAAATCTTAGTTTGACATTCAAAATCCTAGTTTGACATTCGATTTGGCGCTGAATATCGTATTTTGACATTCAAAATCCTAGTTTGACATTCGATTTGGCGAAGAAAATCGTATTTTGACATTCACAATCCTAGTTTGACATTCGATTTGGCGAAGAAAATCGTAGTTTGACATTCAAAATCCTAGTTTGACATTCGATTTGGCGAAGAAAATCGTAGTTTGACATTCAAAATCCTAGTTTGACATTCGATTTGGCGAAGAAAATCGTAGTTTGACATTCAAAATCCTAGTTTGACATTCGATTTGGCGAAGAAAATCGTAGTTTGACATTCAAAATCCTAGTTTGACATTCGATTTGGCGAGGAAAATCGTAGTTTGACATTCAAAATCCTAGTTTGACATTCGATTTGGCGCTGAATATCGTATTTTGACATTCAAAATCCTAGTTTGACATTCGATTTGGCGAAGAAAATCGTAGTTTGACATTCAAAATCCTAGTTTGACATTCGATTTGGCGAAGAAAATCGTAGTTTGACATTCAAAATCCTAGTTTGACATTCGATTTGGCGAAGAAAATCGTAGTTTGACATTCAAAATCCTAGTTTGACATTCGATTTGGCGAAGAAAATCGTAGTTTGACATTCAAAATCCTAGTTTGACATTCGATTTGGTGAAGAAAATCGTAGTTTGACATTCAAAATCCTAGTTTAACATTCGATTTGGCGAAGAAAATCGTAGTTTGACATTCAAAATCCTAGTTTGACATTCGATTTGGTGAAGAAAATCGTAGTTTGACATTCAAAATCCTAGTTTGACATTCGATTTGGCGAAGAAAATCGTAGTTTGACATTCAAAATCCTAGTTTGACATTCGATTTGGCGCTGAATATCGTATTTTGACATTCAAAATCCTAGTTTGACATTCGATTTGGCGAAGAAAATCGTAGTTTGACATTCAAAATCCTAGTTTGACATTCGATTTGGCGAAGAAAATCGTAGTTTGACATTCAAAATCCTAGTTTGACATTCGATTTGGCGAAGAAAATCGTAGTTTGACATTCAAAATCCTAGTTTGACATTCGATTTGGCGAAGAAAATCGTAGTTTGACATTCAAAATCCTAGTTTGACATTCGATTTGGCGAAGAAAATCGTAGTTTGACATTCAAAATCCTAGTTTGACATTCGATTTGGCGAAGAAAATCGTAGTTTGACATTCAAAATCCTAGTTTGACATTCGATTTGGCGAAGAAAATCGTAGTTTGACATTCAAAATCCTAGTTTGACATTCGATTTGGCGAAGAAAATCGTAGTTTGACATTCAAAATCCTAGTTTGACATTCGATTTGGCGAAGAAAATCGTAGTTTGACATTCAAAATCCTAGTTTGACATTCGATTTGGCGAAGAAAATCGTAGTTTGACATTCAAAATCCTAGTTTGACATTCGATTTGGCGAAGAAAATCGTAGTTTGACATTCAAAATCCTAGTTTGACATTCGATTTGGCGAAGAAAATCGTAGTTTGACATTCAAAATCCTAGTTTGACATTCGATTTGGCGAAGAAAATCGTAGTTTGACATTCAAAATCGTAGTTTGACATTCGATTTGGTGAAGAAAATCGTAGTTTGACATTCAAAATCCTAGTTTGACATTCGATTTGGTGAAGAAAATCGTAGTTTGACATTCAAAATCCTAGTTTGACATTCGATTTGGCGAAGAAAATCGTAGTTTGACATTCAAAATCCTAGTTTGACATTCGATTTGGTGAAGAAAATCGTAGTTTGACATTCAAAATCCTAGTTTGACATTCGATTTGGCGAAGAAAATCTTAGTTTGACATTCAAAATCCTAGTTTGACATTCGATTTGGCGCTGAATATCGTATTTTGACATTCAAAATCCTAGGTTGACATTCGATTTGGCGAAGAAAATCGTATTTTGACATTCAAAATCCTAGTTTGACATTCGATTTGGCGAAGAAAATCGTAGTTTGACATTCAAAATCCTAGTTTGACATTCGATTTGGCGAAGAAAATCGTAGTTTGACATTCAAAATCCTAGTTTGACATTCGATTTGGCGAAGAAAATCGTATTTTGACATTCAAAATCCTAGTTTGACATTCGATTTGGCGAAGAAAATCGTAGTTTGACATTCAAAATCCTAGTTTGACATTCGATTTGGCGAAGAAAATCGTAGTTTGACATTCAAAATCCTAGTTTGACATTCGATTTGGCGAAGAAAATCGTAGTTTGACATTCAAAATCCTAGTTTGACATTCGATTTGGCGAAGAAAATCGTATTTTGACATTCAAAATCCTAGTTTGACATTCGATTTGGCGAAGAAAATCGTAGTTTGACATTCAAAATCCTAGTTTGACATTCGATTTGGCGAAGAAAATCGTATTTTGACATTCAGTCCAGGTCACATGACCAAGATGGCTGACAGGCCCATACATGGTAAAACCCTTCAAAAATCTTCTTCTCCGGAACCACAGGGCCGATTTCCACGAAACTTGACATGTAGCATCTGGGACGAGGGCCACATAGGCATTTGTATGGAAAAAAATCGAAAATGCATTATATAATACAAATGGTTTAGAATACCACCCCTAAACCAAATATATTCTTGCTCCTTGTGACAAGGCGCATTTAGTGGGGGGGGGGGTGCATTTTGGCCCAGGTCACATTCCCAAGCTGGCCGCCATGTCCATATATGGTAAAATGTTTAAACTTTTACTCCTGAGAAACCGCTGGGCCAACTGAAGTCAAATTTCATGTGGAGCCTCCATGGGATGGGGGAACGAAAGTTTGCTAATGGGTTCCAGGTCACATGACCAAGATAGCCGCCATAATCATATATGGTAAAACACCCTTAAAATCTCCATAACCGCTATGCCGATTTTCATGAAACTTGGTAAGTATTATCTAAGACGTAGGCCCATCATAAATTGTTAAAATGTTGACCTGGGTCGACCTTGACCTATTTTATGCTAAGGTCAAGTTTAGTCACATAGGCATTTATATAGGAAAAAGTGAAAATGCATTATATCTTACAAACGGTTCAGAATACCACTCCCAAACCATACATGTTCTTGCTCCTTACGAATACGGGCATTTAGTCCGGGGACCATTTTTGTCCCAGGTCACATGACCAAGGTGGCCGCCATTTCCATATAAGGTAAAATGCTTAATATCTTGGAAACCTTTCAGATCCCCACCAACCAACCATATATATACTTGTTCCTTGTGAAAAGGGGCATTTAGTGGGGGGACCATTTTTGGTCCAGGTCACATGACCAAGATGGCCGCCGTGACCATATATTGTAAAATGCTTAATATCTCAGAAACCGTTCAGATCCCCACATATGAACTATTTATTAGCTCACCTGAGCCGAAGGCTCAATGGTAAGCTTACAGGGTGGCCAGAGTTTGTCTGTCTGTCTTGTGTCGTGTGTGTATGTGTGTTCACATTTTCAAGCGTCTTCTCCTCTGGAACATGTGGAGCCTCCATGGGGTGGGGGAACGAAAGTTTGCATTTTTGGTCCAGGTCACACGACCAAGATGACCGCCATGCCCATATATGGTAAAAAAACCTTCTAAAATCTTCTTCTCCGGAACCACTGGGCCGATTTGCATTAGACTTGGTATGTAGCATGTGGGACATTGGCCCATTATAAATTGCATAAATGGTGACCCTGGGATGACCTTGACCTATTTTTGCCAACGCCAAATTTGGTCACATAGGCATTTATATGGGAAAAAGTGAAAATGCATGATATCTTACAAACGGTTTAGAATACCACCCCTAAACCATATATTTTCTGGATATGATAAGGAGCATTTAGTGGGGGCCATTTTTGGTCCAAGTCACATGACCAAGATGGCTGCCGTGCCCATATATGGTAAAATGCTTAATATCTCGGAAACGGTTCAGATCCCCACCCATTAGCCATATATATTCTTGTTCCTTATGATAAGGGACATTTAATCCGGAGACCATTTTGGGTCCAGGTCACATGACCAAGATTGCCGCCATGCCCATATATGATAAAATGCTTAATATCTCTGAAACCGTTCAGATACCCACCCATAAACCATATATATTCTTGTTCATTATGATAAGGGCCATTTAGAGGCATGGATCTTTGGACCCTAGAATGTACAACGGGGGCATGCCCCACTCCCTCATTTCATCAATTGCATAATATCTAGTTTTACTACCTTCTTCTTCTTCTTCTTCTTCTTCTTCTTCTGGTGAGCGATTCATGACCAAGAGACATGGATCTTGGGATCCCAGGGTGTCCCTTACCCCTTCAGATCTTGAGCTGTTAGGTGAGCGCTTCAGGACCAACTAGATGTCAGTAAGCAGGGCTTACTAAATACCCCCCCCCCCCCCCCGCAATAGTACAATGGCATGTAAAAATCCCAAGCTATATTTGGTCAACATCAATTCACATACCAAATTAGATCAAAATTCATCATTTCTTTTCTCAAGATATCGAGCAGAAACGAATTTTTGATGCCATTCAGGGGTCATAACTCTGTTAAAAATAGAGACAAAATTTGGCATGACAATCCAAAGCTAACTCTTGTTGATATAAATTCACATATAAATATGATCAAAATTAATTAGACTTTCTGGCATCGGGCAAGGACCATAAGCGCTGACTCTTAGTCATTAGGTCTCTCACCGCCGTGGGTTCGAGCCTCGCTCGGGTCACGTGTGAGACGCCAAGTTCTGCAACGGAAGGTCAGGTGGTTTTTCTCCGGGTACTCCGGTTTTCGCCCACCTATGATTAACGATCGGCTCGATATGAGTGAAATAATCTTGAAAGGGCCGTAAAACCCAAACCAAAAAAAAAAAAAAAAAAAAAAAAAAACCAAGGACCATAACGCTGTTGAAAATTGACGCAAAACTGAGCTGTGTAATAACCCCAAGCTAGAGGTTGTCAATATCAGTTCATATGCAAAAATTGATGAAAATCCATTAATGTGTTTTCAAGATATTGAGCGGAAACAAATTTTTGACATAATTCATGGGCCATTACTCTGCTGAAAATTGACGCAAAATGCCATGTAACAATCCCAAGCTATATTTTGTCAATATAAATTCACATACAAATTTCGATCAAAATTCATCATTTCTTTCTCAAAATATTGTACTGAAGTAAATATTTGATGTCATTCAAGGACCATAATTCTGCTGAAAATAGATGCAAAATGCCGCTTAACAATCCCAAGTTAGATCTTGTTAATATAAATTCATATACCAAATATGATCAAAATTAATCATTTCTTTCTTATGATATTGAGTGGAAACCATTTTCTGGCATCATTCAAGGGCCATAACTCTGTTGAAAATTAACGCAAAAGCCGTGTAACAATCCCAAGCATCAATTCATATGCAAAATTTTATCAAAATCTATCATTTCTTTCTTAAGATATCAAATGGAAACAACTTTCTGGCATCCTTCAAGGGCCGTAACTCTTTTGAAAATTGACGCTAAAAGCTGTGTAACAATCCCAAACTAGAGGTTGTCGATATCAATTCTTATGCAAAATCTGATTAAAATCAATCATTTCTTTCTTAAGATATATGTTGAGCGGAAATCATTTTCTGGCATCATTCTAAGGCCATAACTCTGTTGAAAATTGACGCGAAAAGCTGTGTAACAATCCCAAGCTAGACATTGTCAATATCAATTCATATGCAAAATTTGATCAAAATCCATCATTTCTTTCTTAGACATTTTACACCAATACAGAATACGGATACCGATGCCGATGACGGAGAAAAACGCTAGGACGTTCTCAACGTTGCCTTTAACTGTAATTTATCTATATTAGAAGGCGGATCTAGCGAAACGGAGAAAACAGTGTGTTTTACTCAAAAGTGACAGTTTTGGGACTTTTTCCTTTAAAATGAAATCCTTCAACACAGCAATGCCACCATGTAGGCTTCACATTGGTTAACACAGGGTTCACTGACGCCAACACCGATGCAAACGGAATTCGCACCAAAATTATGTCCTCCCCACCTCTGCTTGATAGAGCGAACTTACTCACTTGACATGAACACATAAGATACTTGCCTAAGGCGAAGTCTCCAAAGAACTCACCAGAGGCAAAGTTTCCACTGAACTCAACTTAAGCCTCATCTGAGGTGAAGTTTCCATTGAATTTAAACGAGACGGAGTCCGTACTAGTCCTTTGGTGAATATCTTGACTCCTCTGCAGTGAACTAACCTGGAGCGTAGTCCGTGAGGACATTCTTTCGCCAGAACGAGAATTGACAACTGTCCTTCTTGAATCAGCGAAAGGGAGATAATGGCGTAATAAAATATTTCATGATCAATTTCCACGAAAGAATGCTGTAGACCCCGGCTAGAATCGAACCAACGTCCTCCTCATCGCCAGTCAGACGCGCACCCGACTGAGCTACCGAGGCCGGACCACATAAGCGAGGCCTCCATTTAATTATTTTTGTTTAAATTTAGATTTAATGGCCAAATAACACTATTTTAATGATTTAGGATATTTTCCAAGCAAACGCCTGACATCGGATCAACATTGGTATTTGTTTGTATTTAGGTCGCAACACAACACAACACAACATCGATACAACGTTGTAACTGCGATGTCAGTTCAAGGTCAGAATGCGACGTTGTAGAGACGTTGTATTTTTGTTGAAATTGGATCGCGACCTACATAACCACACTGCAACGTCGATGCAACGTCAGGCCAACCTCTAAATGAGATGCTGTATAAAAGATGTGTGTTGTCATTTTTTTTCGGCGTAATATTTTTTTTTATTTCTTCTCAAAACATAAATTGCGGGGTTCGATAGAACCGCCTCGACGAGGTGCTCTATCGAGTACCCACAATCTCTGATTTAGAGGAAAAATAAGAAAAGAAGAAATAATGTATACTCCTGTAACCCCCATGGTTTTACCTATGTAAACCTAAGGTTCAAGGGGGGTAAGAGGGGTGTTTTCGTATTGCGAAAAGGCATATTGCATATCATACCCCACATCAACCCTCGAGCTCATATGGGGTATAATATGAAAAAAATGCGTATGATAATCTTTATATAGTACGTCACTGCAGCTGGTGTTAAGGCAGACGTAAAAAAGTCACCCTATCCTACATCATAGCGTAATTTATATTTTCTTGTCCTTTGGGATCATTGTTGCCACTGTTGAATGTTTAATATATCGGAGGGTCACTTATGAGGCCTAAATGGCTAGTCTGCCCAAGGAAACATACACACTTCCATTACGAAAACAGGCCCTGTCTAAATGTATTGGAAATTTAAATCCAAAAGAAATAACTTTTCTTTTGAAAATTCTGATATTTTTCTTATTTCTGCTCGAAACCTAGATTGCGGGGACTCGATAAAACCGACTCGATGGGGCGGTTCTATCGAGTACCCAGAATCTAAGTTTTTTTTATCATAAATAAGAAAAAATAGCGTTTAACCCTATATACCCCAGTTTTGCTGTATAAAAGTGTGGTTCAAGGGGGTCAAAATTATATAGGCGTGCTTTCGTGATGATAATTTCAGTTCTGCGATGTCTTCCTTGATTTCAAAGGATAGACTTTTTATAGAACATACTTTATGGACCGCCTTAGATGAAATTTGGTCGAACTTGGTTCGATATATCATTGCCACTTAAAATATTTTATTTGATTTGGGTGACATTGACCTTAAATATATGAATTTGTCAAGTTAAAACTTTATCTTCTTTGCAGCGTCGTATTCGTGTTCATGTTGATGCGACGTTGCTTAGACGTTGGTCAAGGATTCAGACAAAAAGTCTGGTTCGAACGAACACTAGAAAATCATCTATAATCAACGAGCATAATCAGACACCGCATTGGAGTGTTTTGTTTTGTTTGATTTGAGGTTTAACGTCCCCGTCAACACTGTATAGGTCATTGTGTTTGATTTGAGGTTTAACGTCCCCGTCAACACTATTTAGGTCATTTTGAAGACGTTGCTTCCCATTTTGTGAGACTTCTACCCAAAATTGAGATGAAATGACTTCTCAATCCCTGCCGTCATATAAAACCAAAAGGGTTTATATGCATGGTCGGGCCGACTCGCAGCAGTTTTCCTGGGCAGGCTTAGGCCTTCTAAGCAGATTACCAGTACTAATGTTCGGTCGCGATCAGCTCTGCGTGGAAGCATCGTGCAGCCCATATATTTCTTTAAGCCTCGATGGGTGGGGACTTAATATAGGTCATTTTGGAGGCGTTGTTTCCGATTTTGTGTGAGTTTTACCCGACATTGAGATAAAATGACGTCTAAAAGCCTGTCGTCCGATGTTTATAAGCATGGTCCGTACCGCTTTGCCTGGGCAGGCTTAGATCGTCTAAGCGGTTTACCAGTATTCGTATGCGGTCGGATTCAGCTCTGCGTGGGGGCATCATGTAGCTCATCTATTTCTTCAGTCCCCGGTGGACGAGGGCGACTCATTTGAGTGTGTCCTTTGTGTTGTTACGTTACTATACTTGTTGAACTCTCTCTCTCTCTCTCTCTCTCTCTCTCTCTCTCTCCTCTCTCTCTCTCTCTCTCTCTCTCTCTCTCTCTCTCTCTCTCTCTCTCTCTCTCTCTCTCTCTCTCTCTGTTAAATACAAAACACAATTTTCGCCCTTCTGAAGCGGACGATCGGCTCTACATAACCCTAGGGGGTCAAATCATAATTTGGATACTACACTCCGAATTCCAAAGACCATCCAATGACCAAGTTTCAGAATTGTAACTCCAAAGGTTTAGAAGATCTGACCATGGCCAGCTTTTTGACCTTTGACCTTGGGGGTCAAGGTCACACTTAAAGGGGCCCAGTACACCATACATTCCAATGACAATCCAATGGCCAAGTTTCAGAAGTGTAACTCCACCGGTTAAGAAGATATGACCATGTCCTCCTTTTTGACCCGTGACTTTGGAGATCAAAGTCACACTCAAAAGGGCCCAGTACACTCGACATTCTAAGGACCATCTAATGACCAAGTTTCAGGATTGTAACTCCAACGGTTTAGAAGATATCAACATGTCCTAGTTGTTGACCTTTGACCTTGGGGGTCAAAGTCATACTCAAAGGGGCCCAGTACACCCTACATTTCAAGGACTATCCAATGACCAAATTTCAAAAGTGTAACGCCAACGGTTTAGAAGATATGACCATGTCCTACTTTTTGACCTTTGACCTTGGTGCCAAGCATGCACTCAAAGGGGCCAAGTACATTCTACATTCCAAGGACCATCCAATGACCAAGTTTCAGAAGTGTTATTCCAACGGTTTAGAAGATATGACCATGTACTACTTTTTGACCTTTGACCTTGGGGATCAAGGTCACGCTCAAAGGGGCCCAGTACACTCTAAATTCCAAGGACCATCCAATGACCAAGTTTCAGAAGTGTAACTCCCAACGGTTTAGAAGATATGCCCATGTCCTACTTTTTGACCTTTGACCTTGGGGATCAAGGTCACGCTCAAAGGGGCCCAGTACAGCCAAATAGAATGTCAGAATAGGATTTTGAATTTCAAAATACGATATTCGGACCCAATTCGAATGTCAAACTAGGATTTTGAATGTCAAAACACGATTTTCTTCGCCAAATCGAATGTCAAACTAGGATTTTGAATGTCAAACTACGATTTTCTTCGCCAAATCGAATGTCAAACTAGGATTTTGAATGTCAAAATACGATTTTCTTCGCCAAATCGAATGTCAAACTAGGATTTTGAATGTCAAAATACGATTTTCTTCGCCAAATCGAATGTCAAACTAGGATTTTGAATGTCAAAATACGATTTTCTTCGCCAAATCGAATGTCAAACTAGGATTTTGAATGTCAAAATACGATTTTCTTCGCCAAATCGAATGTCAAACTAGGATTTTGAATGTCAAAATACGATTTTCTTGGCCAAATCGAATGTCAAACTAGGATTTTGAATGTCAAAATACGATTTTCTTCGCCAAATCGAATGTCAAACTAGGATTTTGAATGTCAAAATACGATTTTCTTCGCCAAATCGAATGTCAAACTAGGATTTTGAACGTCAAACTACGATTTTCTTCGCCAAATCGAATGTCAAACTAGGATTTTGAATGTCAAACTACGATTTTCTTCGCCAAATCGAATGTCAAACTAGGATTTTGAATGTCAAACTACGATTTTCTTCGCCAAATCGAATGTCAAACTAGGATTTTGAATGTCAAACTACGATTTTCTTCGCCAAATCGAATGTCAAACTAGGATTTTGAATGTCAAACTACGATTTTCTTCGCCAAATCGAATGTCAAACTAGGATTTTGAATGTCAAACTACGATTTTCTTCGCCAAATCGAATGTCAAACTAGGATTTTGAATGTCAAACTACGATTTTCTTCGCCAAATCGAATGTCAAACTAGGATTTTGAATGTCAAAATACGATTTTCTTCGCCAAATCGAATGTCAAACTAGGATTTTGAATGTCAAAATACGATATTCAGCGCCAAATCGAATGTCAAACTAGGATTTTGAATGTCAAACTACGATTTTCTTCGCAAAATCGAATGTCAAACTAGGATTTTGAATGTCAAACTACGATTTTCTTCGCCAAATCGAATGTCAAACTAGGATTTTGAATGTCAAACTACGATTTTCTTCGCCAAATCGAATGTCAAACTAGGATTCTGAATGTCAAACTACGATTTTCTTCGCCAAATCGAATGTCAAACTAGGATTTTGAATGTCAAACTACGATTTTCTTGGCCAAATCGAATGTCAAACTAGGATTTTGAATGTCAAACTTCGATTTTCTTCACCAAATCGAATGTCAAACTAGGATTTTGAATGTCAAACTACGATTTTCTTCGCCAAATCGAATGTCAAACTAGGATTTTGAATGTCAAAATACGATATTCAGCGCCAAATCGAATGTCAAACTAGGATTTTGAATGTCAAACTACGATTTTCTTCACGAAATCGAATGTCAAACTAGGATTTTGAACGTCAAACTACGATATTCAGCGCCAAATCGAATGTCAAACTAGGATTTTGAATGTCAAACTACGATTTTCTTCGCCAAATCGAATGTCAAACTAGGATTTTGAATGTCAAAGTACGATTTTCTTCGCCAAATCGATTTGTCAAACTACGATTTTCTTCGCCAAATCGAATGTCAAACTAGGATTTTGAATGTCAAACTACGATTTTCTTCGCCAAATCGAATGTCAAACTAGGATTTTGAATGTCAAAATACGATTTTCTTCGCCAAATCGAATGTCAAACTAGGATTTTGAATGTCAAAGTACGGTTTTCTTCGCCAAATCGAATGTCAAACTAGGATTTTGAATGTCAAACTACGATTTTCTTCACCAAATCGAATGTCAAACTAGGATTTTGAATGTCAAACTACGATTTTCTTCGCCAAATCGAATGTCAAACTAGGATTTTGAATGTCAAAATACGATTTTCTTCGCCAAATCGAACGTCAAACTAGGATTTTGAATGTCAAACTACGATTTTCTTCACCAAATCGAATGTCAAACTAGGATTTTGAATGTCAAACTACGATTTTCTTCGCCAAATCGAATGTCAAACTAGGATTTTGAATGTCAAAATACGATATTCAGCGCCAAATCGAATGTCAAACTAGGATTTTGAATGTCAAACTACGATTTTCTTCACCAAATCGAATGTCAAACTAGGATTTTGAATGTCAAACTACGATTTTCTTCGCCAAATCGAATGTCAAACTAGGATTTTGAATGTCAAAACACGATTTTCTTCGCCAAATCGAATGTCAAACTAGGATTTTGAATGTCAAACTACGATTTTCTTCGCCAAATCGAATGTCAAACTAGGATTTTGAATGTCAAAATACGATTTTCTTCGCCAAATCGAATGTCAAACTAGGATTTTGAATGTCAAAATACGATTTTCTTCGCCAAATCGAATGTCAAACTAGGATTTTGAATGTCAAAATACGATTTTCTTCGCCAAATCGAATGTCAAACTAGGATTTTGAATGTCAAAATACGATTTTCTTCGCCAAATCGAATGTCAAACTAGGATTTTGAATGTCAAAATACGATTTTCTTGGCCAAATCGAATGTCAAACTAGGATTTTGAATGTCAAAATACGATTTTCTTCGCCAAATCGAATGTCAAACTAGGATTTTGAATGTCAAAATACGATTTTCTTCGCCAAATCGAATGTCAAACTAGGATTTTGAACGTCAAACTACGATTTTCTTCGCCAAATCGAATGTCAAACTAGGATTTTGAATGTCAAACTACGATTTTCTTCGCCAAATCGAATGTCAAACTAGGATTTTGAATGTCAAACTACGATTTTCTTCGCCAAATCGAATGTCAAACTAGGATTTTGAATGTCAAACTACGATTTTCTTCGCCAAATCGAATGTCAAACTAGGATTTTGAATGTCAAACTACGATTTTCTTCGCCAAATCGAATGTCAAACTAGGATTTTGAATGTCAAACTACGATTTTCTTCGCCAAATCGAATGTCAAACTAGGATTTTGAATGTCAAACTACGATTTTCTTCGCCAAATCGAATGTCAAACTAGGATTTTGAATGTCAAAATACGATTTTCTTCGCCAAATCGAATGTCAAACTAGGATTTTGAATGTCAAAATACGATATTCAGCGCCAAATCGAATGTCAAACTAGGATTTTGAATGTCAAACTACGATTTTCTTCGCAAAATCGAATGTCAAACTAGGATTTTGAATGTCAAACTACGATTTTCTTCGCCAAATCGAATGTCAAACTAGGATTTTGAATGTCAAACTACGATTTTCTTCGCCAAATCGAATGTCAAACTAGGATTCTGAATGTCAAACTACGATTTTCTTCGCCAAATCGAATGTCAAACTAGGATTTTGAATGTCAAACTACGATTTTCTTGGCCAAATCGAATGTCAAACTAGGATTTTGAATGTCAAACTTCGATTTTCTTCACCAAATCGAATGTCAAACTAGGATTTTGAATGTCAAACTACGATTTTCTTCGCCAAATCGAATGTCAAACTAGGATTTTGAATGTCAAAATACGATATTCAGCGCCAAATCGAATGTCAAACTAGGATTTTGAATGTCAAACTACGATTTTCTTCACGAAATCGAATGTCAAACTAGGATTTTGAACGTCAAACTACGATATTCAGCGCCAAATCGAATGTCAAACTAGGATTTTGAATGTCAAACTACGATTTTCTTCGCCAAATCGAATGTCAAACTAGGATTTTGAATGTCAAAGTACGATTTTCTTCGCCAAATCGATTTGTCAAACTACGATTTTCTTCGCCAAATCGAATGTCAAACTAGGATTTTGAATGTCAAACTACGATTTTCTTCGCCAAATCGAATGTCAAACTAGGATTTTGAATGTCAAAATACGATTTTCTTCGCCAAATCGAATGTCAAACTAGGATTTTGAATGTCAAAGTACGGTTTTCTTCGCCAAATCGAATGTCAAACTAGGATTTTGAATGTCAAACTACGATTTTCTTCACCAAATCGAATGTCAAACTAGGATTTTGAATGTCAAACTACGATTTTCTTCGCCAAATCGAATGTCAAACTAGGATTTTGAATGTCAAAATACGATTTTCTTCGCCAAATCGAACGTCAAACTAGGATTTTGAATGTCAAACTACGATTTTCTTCACCAAATCGAATGTCAAACTAGGATTTTGAATGTCAAACTACGATTTTCTTCGCCAAATCGAATGTCAAACTAGGATTTTGAATGTCAAAATACGATATTCAGCGCCAAATCGAATGTCAAACTAGGATTTTGAATGTCAAACTACGATTTTCTTCACCAAATCGAATGTCAAACTAGGATTTTGAATGTCAAACTACGATTTTCTTCGCCAAATCGAATGTCAAACTAGGATTTTGAATGTCAAACTACGATTTTCTTCGCCAAATCGAATGTCAAACTAGGATTTTAAATGTCAAAATACGATTTTCTTCGCCAAATCGAATGTCAAACTAGGATTTTGAATGTCAAACTACGATTTTCTTCGCCAAATCGAATGTCAAACTAGGATTTTGAATGTCAAACTACGATTTTCTTCGCCAAATCGAATGTCAAACTAGGATTTTGAATGTCAAACTATGATTTTCTTCGCCAAATCGAATGTCAAACTAGGATTTTGAATGTCAAACTACGATTTTCTTCGCCAAATCGAATGTCAAACTAGGATTTTGAATGTCAAACTACGATTTTCTTCGCCAAATCGAATGTCAAACTAGGATTTTGAATGTCAAACTACGATTTTCTTCGCCAAATCGAATGTCAAACTAGGATTTTGAATGTCAAACTACGATTTTCTTCGCCAAATCGAATGTCAAACTAGGATTTTGAATGTCAAAATACGATTTTCTTCGCCAAATCGAATGTCAAACTAGGATTTTGAATGTCAAACTACGATTTTCTTCACCAAATCGAATGTCAAACTAGGATTTTGAATGTCAAACTACGATTTTCTTCGCCAAATCGAATGTCAAACTAGGATTTTGAATGTCAAACTACGATTTTCTTCACCAAATCGAATGTCAAACTAGGATTTTGAATGTCAAAATACGATTTTCTTCGCCAAATCGAATGTCAAACTAGGATTTTGAATGTCAAAATACGATATTCAGCGCCAAATCGAATGTCAAACTAGGATTTTGAATGTCAAACTACGATTTTCTTCGCAAAATCGAATGTCAAACTAGGATTTTGAATGTCAAACTACGATTTTCTTCGCCAAATCGAATGTCAAACTAGGATTTTGAATGTCAAACTACGATTTTCTTCGCCAAATCGAATGTCAAACTAGGATTCTGAATGTCAAACTACGATTTTCTTCGCCAAATCGAATGTCAAACTAGGATTTTGAATGTCAAACTACGATTTTCTTGGCCAAATCGAATGTCAAACTAGGATTTTGAATGTCAAACTTCGATTTTCTTCACCAAATCGAATGTCAAACTAGGATTTTGAATGTCAAACTACGATTTTCTTCGCCAAATCGAATGTCAAACTAGGATTTTGAATGTCAAAATACGATATTCAGCGCCAAATCGAATGTCAAACTAGGATTTTGAATGTCAAACTACGATTTTCTTCACGAAATCGAATGTCAAACTAGGATTTTGAACGTCAAACTACGATATTCAGCGCCAAATCGAATGTCAAACTAGGATTTTGAATGTCAAACTACGATTTTCTTCGCCAAATCGAATGTCAAACTAGGATTTTGAATGTCAAAGTACGATTTTCTTCGCCAAATCGATTTGTCAAACTACGATTTTCTTCGCCAAATCGAATGTCAAACTAGGATTTTGAATGTCAAACTACGATTTTCTTCGCCAAATCGAATGTCAAACTAGGATTTTGAATGTCAAAATACGATTTTCTTCGCCAAATCGAATGTCAAACTAGGATTTTGAATGTCAAAGTACGGTTTTCTTCGCCAAATCGAATGTCAAACTAGGATTTTGAATGTCAAACTACGATTTTCTTCACCAAATCGAATGTCAAACTAGGATTTTGAATGTCAAACTACGATTTTCTTCGCCAAATCGAATGTCAAACTAGGATTTTGAATGTCAAAATACGATTTTCTTCGCCAAATCGAACGTCAAACTAGGATTTTGAATGTCAAACTACGATTTTCTTCACCAAATCGAATGTCAAACTAGGATTTTGAATGTCAAACTACGATTTTCTTCGCCAAATCGAATGTCAAACTAGGATTTTGAATGTCAAAATACGATATTCAGCGCCAAATCGAATGTCAAACTAGGATTTTGAATGTCAAACTACGATTTTCTTCACCAAATCGAATGTCAAACTAGGATTTTGAATGTCAAACTACGATTTTCTTCGCCAAATCGAATGTCAAACTAGGATTTTGAATGTCAAACTACGATTTTCTTCGCCAAATCGAATGTCAAACTAGGATTTTAAATGTCAAAATACGATTTTCTTCGCCAAATCGAATGTCAAACTAGGATTTTGAATGTCAAACTACGATTTTCTTCGCCAAATCGAATGTCAAACTAGGATTTTGAATGTCAAACTACGATTTTCTTCGCCAAATCGAATGTCAAACTAGGATTTTGAATGTCAAACTATGATTTTCTTCGCCAAATCGAATGTCAAACTAGGATTTTGAATGTCAAACTACGATTTTCTTCGCCAAATCGAATGTCAAACTAGGATTTTGAATGTCAAACTACGATTTTCTTCGCCAAATCGAATGTCAAACTAGGATTTTGAATGTCAAACTACGATTTTCTTCGCCAAATCGAATGTCAAACTAGGATTTTGAATGTCAAACTACGATTTTCTTCGCCAAATCGAATGTCAAACTAGGATTTTGAATGTCAAAATACGATTTTCTTCGCCAAATCGAATGTCAAACTAGGATTTTGAATGTCAAACTACGATTTTCTTCACCAAATCGAATGTCAAACTAGGATTTTGAATGTCAAACTACGATTTTCTTCGCCAAATCGAATGTCAAACTAGGATTTTGAATGTCAAACTACGATTTTCTTCACCAAATCGAATGTCAAACTAGGATTTTGAATGTCAAAATACGATTTTCTTCGCCAAATCGAATGTCAAACTAGGATTTTGAATGTCAAAATACGATATTCAGCGCCAAATCGAATGTCAAACTAGGATTTTGAATGTCAAAATACGATTTTCTTCGCCAAATCGAATGTCAAACTAGGATTTTGAATGTCAAACTACGATTTTCTTCGCCAAATCGAATGTCAAACTAGGATTTTGAATGTCAAACTACGATTTTCTTCGCCAAATCGAATGTCAAACTAGGATTTTGAATGTCAAACTACGATTTTCTTCGCCAAATCGAATGTCAAACTAGGATTTTGAATGTCAAACTACGATTTTCTTCGCCAAATCGAATGTCAAACTAGAATTTTGAATGTCAAACTACGATTTTCTTCGCCAAATCGAATGTCAAACTAGGATTTTGAATGTCAAACTACGATTTTCTTCGCCAAATCGAATGTCAAACTAGGATTTTGAATGTCAAACTACGATTTTCTTCGCCAAATCGAATGTCAAACTAGGATTTTGAATGTCAAACTACGATTTTCTTCACCAAATCGAATGTCAAACTAGGATTTTGAATGTCAAAATACGATTTTTTTCGCCAAATCGAATGTCAAACTAGGATTTTGAATGTCAAAATACGATATTCAGCGCCAAATCGAATGTCAAACTAGGATTTTGAATGTCAAACTAAGATTTTCTTCGCCAAATCGAATGTCAAACTAGGATTTTGAATGTCAAACTACGATTTTCTTCACCAAATCGAATGTCAAACTAGGATTTTGAATGTCAAACTACGATTTTCTTCGCCAAATCGAATGTCAAACTAGGATTTTGAATGTCAAACTACGATTTTCTTCGCCAAATCGAATGTCAAACTAGGATTTTGAATGTCAAACTACGATTTTCTTGGCCAAATCGAATGTCAAACTAGGATTTTGAATGTCAAAATACGATTTTCTTCGCCAAATCGAATGTCAAACTAGGATTTTGAATGTCAAACTACGATTTTCTTCGCCAAATCGAATGTCAAACTAGGATTTTGAATGTCAAACTACGATTTTCTTCGCCAAATCGAATGTCAAACTAGGATTTTGAATGTCAAAATACGATTTTCTTCGCCAAATCGAACGTCAAACTAGGATTTTGAATGTCAAACATCGATTTTCTTCGCCAAATCGAATGTCAAACTAGGATTTTGAATGTCAAACTACGATTTTCTTCACCAAATCGAATGTCAAACTAGGATTTTGAATGTCAAACTACGATTTTCTTCGCCAAATCGAATGTCAAACTAGGATTTTGAATGTCAAAATACGATATTCAGCGCCAAATCGAATGTCAAACTAGGATTTTGAATGTCAAACTACGATTTTCTTCACCAAATCGAATGTCAAACTAGGATTTTGAATGTCAAACTACGATTTTCTTCGCCAAATCGAATGTCAAACTAGGATTTTGAATGTCAAAATACGATATTCAGCGCCAAATCGAATGTCAAACTAGGATTTTGAATGTCAAACTACGATTTTCTTCACCAAATCGAATGTCAAACTAGGATTTTGAATGTCAAACTACGATTTTCTTCGCCAAATCGAATGTCAAACTAGGATTTTGAATGTCAAACTACGATTTTCTTCGCCAAATCGAATGTCAAACTACGATTTTCTTCACCAAATCGAATGTCAAACTAGGATTTTGAATGTCAAACTACGATTTTCTTCGCCAAATCGAATGTCAAACTAGGATTCTGAATGTCAAACTACGATTTTCTTCGCCAAATCGAATGTCAAACTAGGATTTTGAATGTCAAACTACGATTTTCTTCGCCAAATCGAATGTCAAACTAGGATTTTGAATGTCAAAATACGATTTTCTTCGCCAAATCGAATGTCAAACTAGGATTTTGAATGTCAAACTACGATTTTCTTCACCAAATCGAATGTCAAACTAGGATTTTGAATGTCAAACTACGATTTTCTTCGCCAAATCGAATGTCAAACTAGGATTTTGAATGTCAAACTACGATTTTCTTCACCAAATCGAATGTCAAACTAGGATTTTGAATGTCAAAATACGATTTTCTTCGCCAAATCGAATGTCAAACTAGGATTTTGAATGTCAAAATACGATATTCAGCGCCAAATCGAATGTCAAACTAGGATTTTGAATGTCAAACTACGATTTTCTTCGCCAAATCGAATGTCAAACTAGGATTTTGAATGTCAAACTACGATTTTCTTCGCCAAATCGAATGTCAAACTAGGATTTTGAATGTCAAACTACGATTTTCTTCGCCAAATCGAATGTCAAACTAGGATTTTGAATGTCAAACTACGATTTTCTTCGCCAAATCGAATGTCAAACTAGGATTTTGAATGTCAAACTACGATTTTCTTCGCCAAATCGAATGTCAAACCAGGATTTTGAATGTCAAACTACGATTTTCTTCACCAAATCGAATGTCAAACTAGGATTTTGAATGTCAAAATACGATTTTCTTCGCCAAATCGAATGTCAAACTAGGATTTTGAATGTCAAAATACGATATTCAGCGCCAAATCGAATGTCAAACTAGGATTTTGAATGTCAAACTACGATTTTCTTCGCCAAATCGAATGTCAAACTAGGATTTTGAATGTCAAACTACGATTTTCTTCACCAAATCGAATGTCAAACTAGGATTTTGAATGTCAAACTACGATTTTCTTCGCCAAATCGAATGTCAAACTAGGATTTTGAATGTCAAACTACGATTTTCTTCGCCAAATCGAATGTCAAACTAGGATTTTGAATGTCAAACTACGATTTTCTTGGCCAAATCGAATGTCAAACTAGGATTTTGAATGTCAAAATACGATTTTCTTCGCCAAATCGAATATCAAACTAGGATTTTGAATGTCAAACTACGATTTTCTTCGCCAAATCGAATGTCAAACTAGGATTTTGAATGTCAAACTACGATTTTCTTCGCCAAATCGAATGTCAAACTAGGATTTTGAATGTCAAAATACGATTTTCTTCGCCAAATCGAACGTCAAACTAGGATTTTGAATGTCAAACATCGATTTTCTTCGCCAAATCGAATGTCAAACTAGGATTTTGAATGTCAAACTACGATTTTCTTCACCAAATCGAATGTCAAACTAGGATTTTGAATGTCAAACTACGATTTTCTTCGCCAAATCGAATGTCAAACTAGGATTTTGAATGTCAAAATACGATATTCAGCGCCAAATCGAATGTCAAACTAGGATTTTGAATGTCAAACTACGATTTTCTTCACCAAATCGAATGTCAAACTAGGATTTTGAATGTCAAACTACGATTTTCTTCGCCAAATCGAATGTCAAACTAGGATTTTGAATGTCAAACTACGATTTTCTTCGCCAAATCGAATGTCAAACTAGGATTTTGAATGTCAAACTACGATTTTCTTCGCCAAATCGAATGTCAAACTAGGATTTTGAATGTCAAAATACGATATTCAGCGCCAAATCGAATGTCAAACTAGGATTTTGAATGTCAAACTACGATTTTCTTCACCAAATCGAATGTCAAACTAGGATTTTGAATGTCAAACTACGATTTTCTTCGCCAAATCGAATGTCAAACTAGGATTTTGAATGTCAAACTACGATTTTCTTCGCCAAATCGAATGTCAAACTACGATTTTCTTCACCAAATCGAATGTCAAACTAGGATTTTGAATGTCAAACTACGATTTTCTTCGCCAAATCGAATGTCAAACTAGGATTCTGAATGTCAAACTACGATTTCTTCGCCAAATCGAATGTCAAACTAGGATTTTGAATGTCAAACTACGATTTTCTTGGCCAAATCGAATGTCAAACTAGGATTTTGAATGTCAAAATACGATTTTCTTCGCCAAATCGAATGTCAAACTAGGATTTTGAATGTCAAACTACGATTTTCTTCGCCAAATCGAATGTCAAACTAGGATTTTGAATGTCAAACTACGATTTTCTTCGCCAAATCGAATGTCAAACTAGGATTTTGAATGTCAAAATACGATTTTCTTCGCCAAATCGAACGTCAAACTAGGAATTTGAATGTCAAACTACGATTTTCTTCGCCAAATCGAATGTCAAACTAGGATTTTGAATGTCAAACTACGATTTTCTTCACCAAATCGAATGTCAAACTAGGATTTTGAATGTCAAACTACGATTTTCTTCGCCAAATCGAATGTCAAACTAGGATTTTGAATGTCAAAATACGATATTCAGCGCCAAATCGAATGTCAAACTAGGATTTTGAATGTCAAACTACGATTTTCTTCACCAAATCGAATGTCAAACTAGGATTTTGAACGTCAAACTACGATATTCAGCGCCAAATCGAATGTCAGACTAGGATTTTGAATGTCAAACTACGATTTTCTTCGCCAAATCGAATGTCAAACTAGGATTTTGAATGTCAAACTACGATTTTCTTCGCCAAATCGATTTGTCAAACTACGATTTTCTTCGCCAAATCGAATGTCAAACTAGGATTTTGAATGTCAAACTACGATTTTCTTCGCCAAATCGAATGTCAAACTAGGATTTTGAATGTCAAAATACGATTTTCTTCGCCAAATCGAATGTCAAACTAGGAATTTGAATGTCAAACTACGGTTTTCTTCGCGAAATCGAATGTCAAACTAGGATTTTGAATGTCAAACTACGATTTTCTTCACCAAATCGAATGTCAAACTAGGATTTTGAATGTCAAACTACGATTTTCTTCGCCAAATCGAATGTCAAACTAGGATTTTGAATGTCAAAATACGATTTTCTTCGCCAAATCGAACGCCAAACTAGGATTTTGAATGTCAAACTACGATTTTCTTCACCAAATCGAATGTCAAACTAGGATTTTGAATGTCAAACTACGATTTTCTTCGCCAAATCGAATGTCAAACTAGGATTTTGAATGTCAAAATACGATATTCAGCGCCAAATCGAATGTCAAACTAGGATTTTGAATGTCAAACTACGATTTTCTTCACCAAATCGAATGTCAAACTAGGATTTTGAATGTCAAACTACGATTTTCTTCGCCAAATCGAATGTCAAACTAGGATTTTGAATGTCAAACTACGATTTCTTCGCCAAATCGAATGTCAAACTAGGATTTTAAATGTCAAAATACGATTTTCTTCGCCAAATCGAATGTCAAACTAGGATTCTGAATGTCAAACTACGATTTTCTTCGCCAAATCGAATGTCAAACTAGGATTTTGAATGTCAAACTACGATTTTCTTGGCCAAATCGAATGTCAAACTAGGATTTTGAATGTCAAAATACGATTTTCTTCGCCAAATCGAATGTCAAACTAGGATTTTGAATGTCAAACTACGATTTTCTTCGCCAAATCGAATGTCAAACTAGGATTTTGAATGTCAAACTACGATTTTCTTCGCCAAATCGAATGTCAAACTAGGATTTTGAATGTCAAAATACGATTTTCTTCGCCAAATCGAACGTCAAACTAGGAATTTGAATGTCAAACTACGATTTTCTTCGCCAAATCGAATGTCAAACTAGGATTTTGAATGTCAAACTACGATTTTCTTCGCCAAATCGAATGTCAAACTAGGATTTTGAATGTCAAACTACGATTTTCTTCGCCAAATCGAATGTCAAACTAGGATTTTGAATGTCAAAATACGATTTTCTTCGCCAAATCGAATGTCAAACTAGGATTTTGAATGTCAAACTACGATTTTCTTCACCAAATCGAATGTCAAACTAGGATTTTGAATGTCAAGCTACGATTTTCTTCGCCAAATCGAATGTCAAACTAGGATTTTGAATGTCAAACTACGATTTTCTTCACCAAATCGAATGTCAAACTAGGATTTTGAATGTCAAAATACGATTTTCTTCGCCAAATCGAATGTCAAACTAGGATTTTGAATGTCAAAATACGATATTCAGCGCCAAATCGAATGTCAAACTAGGATTTTGAATGTCAAACTACGATTTTCTTCGCCAAATCGAATGTCAAACTAGGATTTTGAATGTCAAACTACGATTTTCTTCGCCAAATCGAATGTCAAACTAGGATTTTGAATGTCAAACTACGATTTTCTTCGCCAAATCGAATGTCAAACTAGGATTTTGAATGTCAAACTACGATTTTCTTCGCCAAATCGAATGTCAAACTAGGATTTTGAATGTCAAACTACGATTTTCTTCGCCAAATCGAATGTCAAACTAGGATTTTGAATGTCAAACTACAATTTTCTTCACCAAATCGAATGTCAAACTAGGATTTTGAATGTCAAAATACGATTTTCTTCGCCAAATCGAATGTCAAACTAGGATTTTGAATGTCAAAATACGATATTCAGCGCCAAATCGAATGTCAAACTAGGATTTTGAATGTCAAACTACGATTTTCTTCGCCAAATCGAATGTCAAACTAGGATTTTGAATGTCAAACTACGATTTTCTTCACCAAATCGAATGTCAAACTAGGATTTTGAATGTCAAACTACGATTTTCTTCGCCAAATCGAATGTCAAACTAGGATTTTGAATGTCAAACTACGATTTTCTTCGCCAAATCGAATGTCAAACTAGGATTTTGAATGTCAAACTACGATTTTCTTGGCCAAATCGAATGTCAAACTAGGATTTTGAATGTCAGAATACGATTTTCTTCGCCAAATCGAATATCAAACTAGGATTTTGAATGTCAAACTACGATTTTCTTCGCCAAATCGAATGTCAAACTAGGATTTTGAATGTCAAACTACGATTTTCTTCGCCAAATCGAATGTCAAACTAGGATTTTGAATGTCAAACTACGATTTTCTTCGCCAAATCGAATGTCAAACTACGATTTTCTTCACCAAATCGAATGTCAAACTAGGATTTTGAATGTCAAACTACGATTTTCTTCGCCAAATCGAATGTCAAACTAGGATTCTGAATGTCAAACTACGATTTTCTTCGCCAAATCGAATGTCAAACTAGGATTTTGAATGTCAAACTACGATTTTCTTGGCCAAATCGAATGTCAAACTAGGATTTTGAATGTCAAAATACGATTTTCTTCGCCAAATCGAATGTCAAACTAGGATTTTGAATGTCAAACTACGATTTTCTTCGCCAAATCGAATGTCAAACTAGGATTTTGAATGTCAAACTACGATTTTCTTCGCCAAATCGAATGTCAAACTAGGATTTTGAATGTCAAAATACGATTTTCTTCGCCAAATCGAACGTCAAACTAGGAATTTGAATGTCAAACTACGATTTTCTTCGCCAAATCGAATGTCAAACTAGGATTTTGAATGTCAAACTACGATTTTCTTCACCAAATCGAATGTCAAACTAGGATTTTGAATGTCAAACTACGATTTTCTTCGCCAAATCGAATGTCAAACTAGGATTTTGAATGTCAAAATACGATATTCAGCGCCAAATCGAATGTCAAACTAGGATTTTGAATGTCAAACTACGATTTTCTTCACCAAATCGAATGTCAAACTAGGATTTTGAACGTCAAACTACGATATTCAGCGCCAAATCGAATGTCAGACTAGGATTTTGAATGTCAAACTACGATTTTCTTCGCCAAATCGAATGTCAAACTAGGATTTTGAATGTCAAACTACGATTTTCTTCGCCAAATCGATTTGTCAAACTACGATTTTCTTCGCCAAATCGAATGTCAAACTAGGATTTTGAATGTCAAACTACGATTTTCTTCGCCAAATCGAATGTCAAACTAGGATTTTGAATGTCAAAATACGATTTTCTTCGCCAAATCGAATGTCAAACTAGGAATTTGAATGTCAAACTACGGTTTTCTTCGCGAAATCGAATGTCAAACTAGGATTTTGAATGTCAAACTACGATTTTCTTCACCAAATCGAATGTCAAACTAGGATTTTGAATGTCAAACTACGATTTTCTTCGCCAAATCGAATGTCAAACTAGGATTTTGAATGTCAAAATACGATTTTCTTCGCCAAATCGAACGCCAAACTAGGATTTTGAATGTCAAACTACGATTTTCTTCACCAAATCGAATGTCAAACTAGGATTTTGAATGTCAAACTACGATTTTCTTCGCCAAATCGAATGTCAAACTAGGATTTTGAATGTCAAAATACGATATTCAGCGCCAAATCGAATGTCAAACTAGGATTTTGAATGTCAAACTACGATTTTCTTCACCAAATCGAATGTCAAACTAGGATTTTGAATGTCAAACTACGATTTTCTTCGCCAAATCGAATGTCAAACTAGGATTTTGAATGTCAAACTACGATTTTCTTCGCCAAATCGAATGTCAAACTAGGATTTTAAATGTCAAAATACGATTTTCTTCGCCAAATCGAATGTCAAACTAGGATTTTGAATGTCAAACTACGATTTTCTTCGCCAAATCGAATGTCAAACTAGGATTTTGAATGTCAAAATACGATTTTCTTCGCCAAATCGAATGTCAAACTAGGATTTTGAATGTCAAACTACGATATTCAGCGCCAAATCGAATGTCAAACTAGGATTTTGAATGTCAAACTACGATTTTCTTCGCCAAATCGAATGTCAAACTAGGATTTTGAATGTCAAACTACGATTTTCTTCGCCAAATCGAATGTCAAACTAGGATTTTGAATGTCAAAATACGATTTTCTTCGCCAAATCGAATGTCAAACTAGGATTTTGAATGTCAAACTACGATTTTCTTCACCAAATCGAATGTCAAACTAGGATTTTGAATGTCAAAATACGATTTTCTTCGCCAAATCGAATGTCAAACTAGGATTTTGAATGTCAAACTACGATTTTCTTCACCAAATCGAATGTCAAACTAGGATTTTCAATGTCAAAATACGATTTTCTTCGCCAAATCGAATGTCAAACTAGGATTTTGAATGTCAAAATACGATATTCAGCGCCAAATCGAATGTCAAACTAGGATTTTGAATGTCAAACTACGATTTTTTTCGCCAAATCGAATGTCAAACTAGGATTTTGAATGTCAAACTACGATTTTCTTCGCCAAATCGAATGTCAAACTAGGATTTTGAATGTCAAACTACGATTTTCTTCGCCAAATCGAATGTCAAACTAGGATTTTGAATGTCAAACTACGATTTTCTTCGCCAAATCGAATGTCAAACTAGGATTTTGAATGTCAAACTACGATTTTCTTCGCCAAATCGAATGTCAAACTAGGATTTTGAATGTCAAACTACGATTTTCTTCGCCAAATCGAATGTCAAACTAGGATTTTGAATGTCAAACTACGATTTTCTTCGCCAAATCGAATGTCAAACTAGGATTTTGAATGTCAAACTACGATTTTCTTCGCCAAATCGAATGTCAAACTAGGATTTTGAATGTCAAACTACGATTTTCTTCACCAAATCGAATGTCAAACTAGGATTTTGAATGTCAAAATACGATTTTCTTCGCCAAATCGAATGTCAAACTAGGATTTTGAATGTCAAAATACGATATTCAGCGCCAAATCGAATGTCAAACTAGGATTTTGAATGTCAAACTACGATTTTCTTCGCCAAATCGAATGTCAAACTAGGATTTTGAATGTCAAACTACGATTTTCTTCACCAAATCGAATGTCAAACTAGGATTTTGAATGTCAAACTACGATTTTCTTCGCCAAATCGAATGTCAAACTAGGATTTTGAATGTCAAACTACGATTTTCTTCGCCAAATCGAATGTCAAACTAGGATTTTGAATGTCAAACTACGATTTTCTTGGCCAAATCGAATGTCAAACTAGGATTTTGAATGTCAAAATACGATTTTCTTCGCCAAATCGAATGTCAAACTAGGATTTTGAATGTCAAACTACGATTTTCTTCGCCAAATCGAATGTCAAACTAGGATTTTGAATGTCAAACTACGATTTTCTTCGCCAAATCGAATGTCAAACTAGGATTTTGAATGTCAAAATACGATTTTCTTCGCCAAATCGAACGTCAAACTAGGATTTTGAATGTCAAACATCGATTTTCTTCGCCAAATCGAATGTCAAACTAGGATTTTGAATGTCAAACTACGATTTTCTTCACCAAATCGAATGTCAAACTAGGATTTTGAATGTCAAACTACGATTTTCTTCGCCAAATCGAATGTCAAACTAGGATTTTGAATGTCAAAATACGATATTCAGCGCCAAATCGAATGTCAAACTAGGATTTTGAATGTCAAACTACGATTTTCTTCACCAAATCGAATGTCAAACTAGGATTTTGAATGTCAAACTACGATTTTCTTCGCCAAATCGAATGTCAAACTAGGATTTTGAATGTCAAACTACGATTTTCTTCGCCAAATCGAATGTCAAACTAGGATTTTGAATGTCAAACTACGATTTTCTTCGCCAAATCGAATGTCAAACTAGGATTTTGAATGTCAAAATACGATATTCAGCGCCAAATCGAATGTCAAACTAGGATTTTGAATGTCAAACTACGATTTTCTTCACCAAATCGAATGTCAAACTAGGATTTTGAATGTCAAACTACGATTTTCTTCGCCAAATCGAATGTCAAACTAGGATTTTGAATGTCAAACTACGATTTTCTTCGCCAAATCGAATGTCAAACTACGATTTTCTTCACCAAATCGAATGTCAAACTAGGATTTTGAATGTCAAACTACGATTTTCTTCGCCAAATCGAATGTCAAACTAGGATTTTGAATGTCAAACTACGATTTTCTTCACCAAATCGAATGTCAAACTAGGATTTTGAATGTCAAACTACGATTTTCTTCGCCAAATCGAATGTCAAACTAGGATATTGAATGTCAAAATACGATTTTCTTCACCAAATCGAATGTCAAACTAGGATTTTGAATGTCAAAATACGATATTCAGCGCCAAATCGAATGTCAAACTAGGATTTTGAATGTCAAACTACGATTTTCTTCGCCAAATCGAATGTCAAACTAGGATTTTGAATGTCAAACTACGATTTTCTTCGCCAAATCGAATGTCAAACTAGGATTTTGAATGTCAAACTACGATTTTCTTCGCCAAATCGAATGTCAAACTAGGATTTTGAATGTCAAACTACGATTTTCTTCGCCAAATCGAATGTCAAACTAGGATTTTGAATGTCAAACTACGATTTTCTTCGCCAAATCGAATGTCAAACTAGGATTTTGAATGTCAAAATACGATTTTCTTCGTCAAATCGAATGTCAAACTAGGATTTTGAATGTCAAAATACGATTTTCTTCGCCAAATCGAATGTCAAACTAGGATTTTGAATGTCAAAGTACGATATTCAGCGCCAAATCGAATGTCAAACTAGGATTTTGAATGTTAAACTAAGATTTTCTTCGCCAAATCGAATGTCAAACTAGGATTTTGAATGTCAAAATACGATTTTCTTCGCCAAATCGAATGTCAAACTGGGATTTTGAATGTCAAACTACGATTTTCTTCGCCAAATCGAATGTCAAACTAGGATTTTGAATGTCAAACTACGATTTTCTTCACCAAATCGAATGTCAAACTAGGATTTTGAATGTCAAACTACGATTTTCTTCGCCAAATCGAATGTCAAACTAGGATTTTGAATGTCAAACTACGATTTTCTTCGCCAAATCGAATGTCAAACTAGGATTTTGAATGTCAAACTACGATTTTCTTCGCCAAATCGAATGTCAAACTAGGATTTTGAATGTCAAACTACGATTTTCTTCGCCAAATCGAATGTCAAACTAGGATTTTGAATGTCAAACTACGATTTTCTTCGCCAAATTGAATGTCAAACTAGGATTTTGAATGTCAAACTACGATTTTCTTCGCCAAATCGAATGTCAAACTAGGATTTTGAATGTCAAACTACGATTTTCTTCGCCAAATCGAATGTCAAACTAGGATTTTGAATGTCAAAGTACGATATTCAGCGCCAAATCGAATGTCAAACTAGGATTTTGAATGTCAAACCACGATTTTCTTCGCCAAATCGAATGTCAAACTAGGATTTTGAATGTCAAACTACGATTTTCTTCGCCAAATCGAATGTCAAACTAGGATTTTGAATGTCAAACTACGATTTTCTTCGCCAAATCGAATGTCAAACTAGGATTTTGAATGTCAAACTACGATTTTCTTCGCCAAATCGAATGTCAAACTAGGATTTTGAATGTCAAACTACGATTTTCTTCACCAAATCGAATGTCAAACTAGGATTTTGAATGTCAAACTACGATTTTCTTCGCCAAATCGAATGTCAAACTAGGATTTTGAATGTCAAACTACGATTTTCTTCGCCAAATCGAATGTCAAACTAGGATTTTGAATGTCAAACTACGATTTTCTTCGCCAAATTGAATGTCAAACTAGGATTTTGAATGTCAAACTACGATTTTCTTCGCCAAATCGAATGTCAAACTAGGATTTTGAATGTCAAACTTCGATTTTCTTCGCCAAATCGAATGTCAAACTAGGATTTTGAATGTCAAACTACGATATTCAGCGCCAAATCGAATGTCAAACTAGGATTTTGAATGTCAAACCACGATTTTCTTCGCCAAATCGAATGTCAAACTAGGATTTTGAATGTCAAACTACGATTTTCTTCGCCAAATCGAATGTCAAACTAGGATTTTGAATGTCAAACTACGATTTTCTTCGCCAAATCGAATGTCAAACTAGGATTTTGAATGTCAAACTACGATTTTCTTCGCCAAATCGAATGTCAAACTAGGATTTTGAATGTCAAACTACGATTTTCTTCACCAAATCGAATGTCAAACTAGGATTTTGAATGTCAAACTACGATTTTCTTCGCCAAATCGAATGTCAAACTAGGATTTTGAATGTCAAACTACGATTTTCTTCGCCAAATCGAATGTCAAACTAGGATTTTGAATGTCAAACTACGATTTTCTTCGCCAAATCGAATGTCAAACTAGGATTTTGAATGTCAAACTACGATTTTCTTGGCCAAATCGAATGTCAAACTAGGATTTTGAATGTCAAAATACGATTTTCTTCGCCAAATCGAATGTCAAACTAGGATTTTGAATGTCAAACTACGATTTTCTTCGCCAAATCGAATGTCAAACTAGGATTTTGAATGTCAAACTACGATTTTCTTCGCCAAATCGAATGTCAAACTAGGATTTTGAATGTCAAAATACGATTTTCTTCGCCAAATCGAACGTCAAACTAGGATTTTGAATGTCAAACATCGATTTTCTTCGCCAAATCGAATGTCAAACTAGGATTTTGAATGTCAAACTACGATTTTCTTCACCAAATCGAATGTCAAACTAGGATTTTGAATGTCAAACTACGATTTTCTTCGCCAAATCGAATGTCAAACTAGGATTTTGAATGTCAAAATACGATATTCAGCGCCAAATCGAATGTCAAACTAGGATTTTGAATGTCAAACTTCGATTTTCTTCACCAAATCGAATGTCAAACTAGGATTTTGAATGTCAAACTACGATTTTCTTCGCCAAATCGAATGTCAAACTAGGATTTTGAATGTCAAACTACGATTTTCTTCGCCAAATCGAATGTCAAACTAGGATTTTGAATGTCAAACTACGATTTTCTTCGCCAAATCGAATGTCAAACTAGGATTTTGAATGTCAAAATACGATATTCAGCGCCAAATCGAATGTCAAACTAGGATTTTGAATGTCAAACTACGATTTTCTTCACCAAATCGAATGTCAAACTAGGATTTTGAATGTCAAACTACGATTTTCTTCGCCAAATCGAATGTCAAACTAGGATTTTGAATGTCAAACTACGATTTTCTTCGCCAAATCGAATGTCAAACTACGATTTTCTTCACCAAATCGAATGTCAAACTAGGATTTTGAATGTCAAACTACGATTTTCTTCGCCAAATCGAATGTCAAACTAGGATTTTGAATGTCAAACTACGATTTTCTTCACCAAATCGAATGTCAAACTAGGATTTTGAATGTCAAACTACGATTTTCTTCACCAAATCGAATGTCAAACTAGGATTTTGAATGTCAAAATACGATATTCTTCGTCAAATCGAATGTCAAACTAGGATTTTGAATGTCAAAATACGATTTTCTTCGCCAAATCGAATGTCAAACTAGGATTTTGAATGTCAAAGTACGATATTCAGCGCCAAATCGAATGTCAAACTAGGATTTTGAATGTCAAACTAAGATTTTCTTCGCCAAATCGAATGTCAAACTAGGATTTTGAATGTCAAAATACGATTTTCTTCGCCAAATCGAATGTCAAACTGGGATTTTGAATGTCAAACTAAGATTTTCTTCGCCAAAT
Organism: Lucinisca nassula; assembly: GCA_963580285.1. Classification (NCBI taxonomy): domain Eukaryota; kingdom Metazoa; phylum Mollusca; class Bivalvia; order Lucinida; family Lucinidae; genus Lucinisca; species Lucinisca nassula. Next base: position 73,778,402 of record OY757023.1, on the reverse strand, counting down.
CGAATGTCAAACTAGGATTTTGAATGTCAAACTACGATTTTCTTCACCAAATCGAATGTCAAACTAGGATTTTGAATGTCAAACTACGATTTTCTTCGCCAAATCGAATGTCAAACTAGGATTTTGAATGTCAAACTACGATTTTCTTCGCCAAATCGAATGTCAAACTAGGATTTTGAATGTCAAACTACGATTTTCTTCGCCAAATCGAATGTCAAACTAGGATTTTGAATGTCAAACTACGATTTTCTTCGCCAAATCGAATGTCAAACTAGGATTTTGAATGTCAAACTACGATTTTCTTCGCCAAATTGAATGTCAAACTAGGATTTTGAATGTCAAACTACGATTTTCTTCGCCAAATCGAATGTCAAACTAGGATTTTGAATGTCAAACTACGATTTTCTTCGCCAAATCGAATGTCAAACTAGGATTTTGAATGTCAAACTACGATATTCAGCGCCAAATCGAATGTCAAACTAGGATTTTGAATGTCAAACCACGATTTTCTTCGCCAAATCGAATGTCAAACTAGGATTTTGAATGTCAAACTACGATTTTCTTCGCCAAATCGAATGTCAAACTAGGATTTTGAATGTCAAACTACGATTTTCTTCGCCAAATCGAATGTCAAACTAGGATTTTGAATGTCAAACTACGATTTTCTTCGCCAAATCGAATGTCAAACTAGGATTTTGAATGTCAAACTACGATTTTCTTCACCAAATCGAATGTCAAACTAGGATTTTGAATGTCAAACTACGATTTTCTTCGCCAAATCGAATGTCAAACTAGGATTTTGAATGTCAAACTACGATTTTCTTCACCAAATCGAATGTCAAACTAGGATTTTGAATGTCAAACTTTGATTTTCTTCGCCAAATCGAATGTCAAACTAGGATTTTGAATGTCAAACTACGATTTTCTTCGCCAAATCGAATGTCAAACTAGGATTTTGAATATCAAAATACGATATTCTTCGCCAAATCGAATGTCAAACTAGGATTTTGAATGTCAAAATACGATTTTCTTCGCCAAATCGAATGTCAAACTAGGATTTTGAATGTCAAAATACGATATTCAGCGCCAAATCGAATGTCAAACTAGGATTTTGAATGTCAAACTACGATTTTCTTCGCCAAATCGAATGTCAAACTAGGATTTTGAATGTCAAACTACGATTTTCTTCACCAAATCGAATGTCAAACTAGGATTTTGAATGTCAAACTACGATTTTCTTCGCCAAATCGAATGTCAAACTAGGATTTTCAATGTCAAACTACGATCTTCTTCGCCAAATCGAATGTCAAACTAGGATTTTGAATGTCAAACTACGATTTTCTTCGCCAAATCGAATGTCAAACTAGGATTTTGAATGTCAAACTACGATTTTCTTCACCAAATCGAATGTCAAACTAGGATTTTGAATGTCAAACTACGATTTTCTTCGCCAAATCGAATGTCAAACTAGGATTTTGAATGTCAAACTACGATTTTCTTCACCAAATCGAATGTCAAACTAGGATTTTGAATGTCAAACTACGATTTTCTTCGCCAAATCGAATGTCAAACTAGGATTTGGAATGTCAAAATAGGATTTTCTTCGCCAAATCGAATGTCAAACTAGGATTTTGAATGTCAAAATACGATTTTCTTCGCCAAATCGAATGTCAAACTAGGATTTTGAATGTCAAAATACGATATTCAGCGCCAAATCGAATGTCAAACTAGGATTTTGAATGTCAAAATACGATTTTCTTCACCAAATCGAATGTCAAACTAGGATTTTGAATGTCAAACTACGATTTTCTTCGCCAAATCGAATGTCAAACTAGGATTTTGAATGTCAAAATACGATTTTCTTCGCCAAATCGAATGTCAAACTAGGATTTTGAATGTCAAATTACGATTTTCTTCGCCAAATCGAATGTCAAACTAGGATTTTGAATGTCAAAATACGATATTCAGCGCCAAATCGAATGTCAAACTAGGATTTTGAATGTCAAACTACGATTTTCTTCACCAAATCGAATGTCAAACTAGGATTTTGAATGTCAAAATACGATTTTCTTCGCCAAATCGAATGTCAAACAAGGATTTTGAATGTCAAAATACGATTTTCTTCACCAAATCGAATGTCAAACTAGGATTTTGAATGTCAAACTACGATTTTCTTCGCCAAATCGAATGTCAAACTAGGATTTTGAATGTCAAACTACGATTTTCTTCACCAAATCGAATGTCAAACTAGGATTTTGAATGTCAAACTACGATTTTCTTCACCAAATCGAATGTCAAACTAGGATTTTGAATGTCAAACTACGATTTTCTTCACCAAATCGAATGTCAAACTAGGATTTTGAATGTCAAACTTTGATTTTCTTCGCCAAATCGAATGTCAAACTAGGATTTTGAATGTCAAACTACGATTTTCTTCGCCAAATCGAATGTCAAACTAGGATTTTGAATGTCAAAATACGATATTCTTCGCCAAATCGAATGTCAAACTAGGATTTTGAATGTCAAAATACGATTTTCTTCGCCAAATCGAATGTCAAACTAGGATTTTGAATGTCAAAATACGATATTCAGCGCCAAATCGAATGTCAAACTAGGATTTTGAATGTCAAACTACGATTTTCTTCGCCAAATCGAATGTCAAACTAGGATTTTGAATGTCAGACTACGATTTTCTTCACCAAATCGAATGTCAAACTAGGATTTTGAATGTCAAACTACGATTTTCTTCGCCAAATCGAATGTCAAACTAGGATTTTCAATGTCAAACTACGATCTTCTTCGCCAAATCGAATGTCAAACTAGGATTTTGAATGTCAAACTACGATTTTCTTCGCCAAATCGAATGTCAAACTAGGATTTTGAATGTCAAACTACGATTTTCTTCACCAAATCGAATGTCAAACTAGGATTTTGAATGTCAAACTACGATTTTCTTCGCCAAATCGAATGTCAAACTAGGATTTTGAATGTCAAACTACGATTTTCTTCGCCAAATCGAATGTCAAACTAGGATTTTGAATGTCAAAATACGATTTTCTTCGCCAAATCGAATGTCAAACTAGGATTTTGAATGTCAAAATACGATATTCAGCGCCAAATCGAATGTCAAACTAGGATTTTGAATGTCAAAATACGATTTTCTTCACCAAATCGAATGTCAAACTAGGATTTTGAATGTCAAACTACGATTTTCTTCGCCAAATCGAATGTCAAACTAGGATTTTGAATATCAAAATACGATATTCTTCGCCAAATCGAATGTCAAACTAGGATTTTGAATGTCAAAATACGATTTTCTTCGCCAAATCGAATGTCAAACTAGGATTTTGAATGTCAAAATACGATATTCAGCGCCAAATCGAATGTCAAACTAGGATTTTGAATGTCAAACTACGATTTTCTTCGCCAAATCGAATGTCAAACTAGGATTTTGAATGTCAAACTACGATTTTCTTCACCAAATCGAATGTCAAACTAGGATTTTGAATGTCAAACTACGATTTTCTTCGCCAAATCGAATGTCAAACTAGGATTTTCAATGTCAAACTACGATCTTCTTCGCCAAATCGAATGTCAAACTAGGATTTTGAATGTCAAACTACGATTTTCTTCGCCAAATCGAATGTCAAACTAGGATTTTGAATGTCAAACTACGATTTTCTTCACCAAATCGAATGTCAAACTAGGATTTTGAATGTCAAACTACGATTTTCTTCGCCAAATCGAATGTCAAACTAGGATTTTGAATGTCAAACTACGATTTTCTTCACCAAATCGAATGTCAAACTAGGATTTTGAATGTCAAACTACGATTTTCTTCGCCAAATCGAATGTCAAACTAGGATTTGGAATGTCAAAATAGGATTTTCTTCGCCAAATCGAATGTCAAACTAGGATTTTGAATGTCAAAATACGATTTTCTTCGCCAAATCGAATGTCAAACTAGGATTTTGAATGTCAAAATACGATATTCAGCGCCAAATCGAATGTCAAACTAGGATTTTGAATGTCAAAATACGATTTTCTTCACAAAATCGAATGTCAAACTAGGATTTTGAATGTCAAACTACGATTTTCTTCGCCAAATCGAATGTCAAACTAGGATTTTGAATGTCAAAATACGATTTTCTTCGCCAAATCGAATGTCAAACTAGGATTTTGAATGTCAAATTACGATTTTCTTCGCCAAATCGAATGTCAAACTAGGATTTTGAATGTCAAAATACGATATTCAGCGCCAAATCGAATGTCAAACTAGGATTTTGAATGTCAAACTACGATTTTCTTCACCAAATCGAATGTCAAACTAGGATTTTGAATGTCAAAATACGATTTTCTTCGCCAAATCGAATGTCAAACAAGGATTTTGAATGTCAAAATACGATTTTCTTCACCAAATCGAATGTCAAACTAGGATTTTGAATGTCAAACTACGATTTTCTTCGCCAAATCGAATGTCAAACTAGGATTTTGAATGTCAAACTACGATTTTCTTCACCAAATCGAATGTCAAACTAGGATTTTGAATGTCAAACTACGATTTTCTTCACCAAATCGAATGTCAAACTAGGATTTTGAATGTCAAACTACGATTTTCTTCACCAAATCGAATGTCAAACTAGGATTTTGAATGTCAAACTTTGATTTTCTTCGCCAAATCGAATGTCAAACTAGGATTTTGAATGTCAAACTACGATTTTCTTCGCCAAATCGAATGTCAAACTAGGATTTTGAATGTCAAAATACGATATTCTTCGCCAAATCGAATGTCAAACTAGGATTTTGAATGTCAAAATACGATTTTCTTCGCCAAATCGAATGTCAAACTAGGATTTTGAATGTCAAAATACGATATTCAGCGCCAAATCGAATGTCAAACTAGGATTTTGAATGTCAAACTACGATTTTCTTCGCCAAATCGAATGTCAAACTAGGATTTTGAATGTCAAACTACGATTTTCTTCACCAAATCGAATGTCAAACTAGGATTTTGAATGTCAAACTACGATTTTCTTCGCCAAATCGAATGTCAAACTAGGATTTTCAATGTCAAACTACGATCTTCTTCGCCAAATCGAATGTCAAACTAGGATTTTGAATGTCAAACTACGATTTTCTTCGCCAAATCGAATGTCAAACTAGGATTTTGAATGTCAAACTACGATTTTCTTCACCAAATCGAATGTCAAACTAGGATTTTGAATGTCAAACTACGATTTTCTTCGCCAAATCGAATGTCAAACTAGGATTTTGAATGTCAAACTACGATTTTCTTCGCCAAATCGAATGTCAAACTAGGATTTTGAATGTCAAAATACGATTTTCTTCGCCAAATCGAATGTCAAACTAGGATTTTGAATGTCAAAATACGATATTCAGCGCCAAATCGAATGTCAAACTAGGATTTTGAATGTCAAAATACGATTTTCTTCACCAAATCGAATGTCAAACTAGGATTTTGAATGTCAAACTACGATTTTCTTCGCCAAATCGAATGTCAAACTAGGATTTTGAATGTCAAAATACGATTTTCTTCGCCAAATCGAATGTCAAACTAGGATTTTGAATGTCAAAATACGATTTTCTTCGCCAAATCGAATGTCAAACTAGGATTTTGAATGAAAAAATACGATATTCAGCGCCAAATCGAATGTCAAACTAGGATTTTGAATGTCAAACTACGATTTTCTTCACCAAATCGAATGTCAAACTAGGATTTTGAATGTCAAAATACGATTTTCTTCGCCAAATCGAATGTCAAACAAGGATTTTGAATGTCAAAATACGATATTCGGCCTCAATTCGAATATCGAAAAACGAAAATCAAAACAAATTCTCCTGCAAATGAATATCGAAAAACGAAAAACGAAAATCAAACTAACTTCACCTGAAATTGAATATCGAAAAATGAAAAACGAAAATCAAACCAACTTCACCTGAAAATGAATATCGAAAAACGAAAAACGAAAATCAAACCAACTTCACCTGAAAATGAATATCGAAAAACGAAAAACGAAAATCACACCAAATTCACCTTCCTATTAATTTACTGGTTTTAATTTTTTGGTTGTCGCTTCGTTGAATTACAGGAATCCAGCGTTCTTCACTGAGGAAATTATAAGATGTCAGTTTTGTTCTGTCGTTAGTATATACGTGCCAACCCGACACATACAGCTGAATTACCGGAAAATCCTAATATTGAGACGGAATGGTCTGGACATATTCAGATTGTTCAAAATTTAAATTTATGACTGCCAGTTAATATAACAGTAGTTGTTCAACGCACTAACAGCAACAGAAATCAAAGCTTCGGGCACTTTTAAGGTTTATGGACTGCCCTCGGGCCAGAGCATGGACCGCTGGGTTGATATGGTTTCGCCTGCGGTTCGGGCCATATCAACCCGGCGGTCCAGGCCCTGACTCTCGGGCAGTCCATAAAACTTGATAGTGCCCTCAGCTAAGACCACTATTGCCTAAATAGAAGACCCAAGGAATATCACTAGATTATCCATACCATGCCTCCCTGCCTTATACTTTGTATACCGTAACCCTTATCCTGCTGAATAGATTAATTTAGCCGCACCTATTTCTGATTATCCACCAATCAAATCACTTGATATAACGTATGCATTCAGTTCCCAAACTGCATCACAAACAGTGTAGATCCTGATCAGATGGCTTCTTCAGAAGCCATCTGATCAGGATCTACACTGTTTGCAAAGATTGAGGTTTTCGTGTTCAGTGGGATAAGGGTAAAACAGCAGTGGTTCAAACCATCCCTATATGGAGCAAAATTTCACAGTCTCGACGTTTGCCTCTGTTTGTATTCTCCAGATAAGCTATGCCTCCACCAGTCCGGAACTAAGTGACGTGAAGCGGTACGACTACTTCATGCGGACGGTACCGTCAGATATCCATCAGGCACACGCTATTGTCCAGATACTCAGGTGAGATACATTAGCATAACACACTTATGTCAGTTAGTGTTTTCTTGCACACCAGATAATCGGACTAAAGAGTCAACATTGTTTGCGAGTTTGGGCTTATCTTTGAGTTCTAGCTTTTATACCGTATTTTCATCAAGCACTGTTTATACTTTTACTTTGCCTAAACACGTCATAGGTCCTCTCATCCATCGCAAAAACGGCCCCGCCCATTTGGGCTTGAAGAAATAAATGGGCTGCATGATGCTTCCACGCAGAGCTGAAACCGACCGCACACGAGTACTGGTAAAACGCTTAGAGGATCTAAGCCTGCCCAGGCAAAGCGGTGCGAATCGGGACCGTCCATGCTAATAAACCCTATTGGTTTCATTGGGCGGCAGGGCTTGTGATGTCATTTCATCTCAATGTCGGGTAAAAGTCCCACACATCACGCTAACAACACCCCCTTACACCCCACTTTATAAAGAGAAAACTGGGGTTTACGGGGGTATACATTATTTTCCTTATATCTACTCCTAGACATAGGTTGTTGGTACTCGTTAGAACCGCCTCAACGAGGCGGTTCTAACGAGTACCTACAACCTATGTTTTGAGTATAAATAGGAATAATATCACAAATTTTCTTCAAAAAATTGACCGTTTTGGAGATGTAAAAAAAAATGGACCAAGACGCACGGGTGTGTTGTCGTAAGGAAATTGGAAGCAATGTCTCCAAAATGACATTTACAGTGCTGACGTGGACGTTAAACCTCAAATCAAACAAAATCCTTCGCAAAAATATACTCCTGAAAAAGGAGGAAGTTAGGACATCTCTCTGACTGGAAATCCATTCTCACGAAAGATTATTATACACAATTCATATCCACAAAGATGACCTTTTTCTTTTCAAGAAATTGTGCTCTCTTTTTTTTCCTATTTCTGCCTCAAACATAGATTGTTAGTGCTCTTAAGAACAAGCGGTTGTTAGTACTCTTAAGAACAGGCGGTTGTTAGTGCTCTTAAGAACAGGTGGTTGTTAGTGCTCTTAAGAACAGGCGGTTGTTAGTGCTCTTAAGAACAGGCGGTTGTTAGTGCTCTTAAGAACAGGCGGTTGTAAGTGCTCTTAAGAACAGGCGGTTGTTAGTGCTCTTAAGAACAGGCGGTTGTTAGTGCTTTTAAGAACAGGCGGTTGTTAGTGCTCTTAAGAACAGGCGGTTGTTAGTGCTCTTAAGAACAGGCGGATGTGCTCTTAAGAACAGGCGGTTGTTAGTGCTCTTAAGAACAGGCGGTTGTTAGTGCTCTTAAGAACAGGCGGTTGTGAGTGCTCTTAAGAACAGGCGCTTGTTAGTGCTCTTAAGAACAGGCGCTTGTTAGTGCTCTTAAGAACAGGCGGTTGTTAGTGCTCTTAAGAACAGGCGGTTGTTAGTGCTCTTAAGGACAGGCGGTTGTTAGTGCTCTTAAGAACAGGCGGTTGTTAGTGCTTTTAAGAACAGGCGGTTGTTAGTGCCTTTAAGAACAGGCAGTTGTTAGTGCTCTTAAGAACAGGCGGTTGTTAGTGCTCTTAAGAATAGGCGGTTGTTAGTGCTCTTAAGAACAGGCGGTTGTTAGTGCTCTTAAGAACAGACGGTTGTTATTGCTCTTAAGAACAGGCGGATGTTAGTGCGCTTAAGAACAGGCGGTTGTTAGTGCTTTTAAGAACAGGCGGTTGTTAGTGCTCTTAAGAATAGGCGGTTGCGTTGAGCACCCGCACAATCTTTGGTTTTGAGTGAAAATAAGGAAAACAAGTGTTAGCTTTTACAAAAAACATGAGGAAACCGATGTAGGATAGAGCCTAGCTCGGGTCACATGTGATACGCTTAGTTCTGAATAACCGGTAGTTTTCCCCCGGGTACTCCCGATTATGTCCGCGTCTAATGATGGACCTGCTCGATATACAGGTACGTAAAACGATCTTTAAAGGGCCGTTCAACCGAAACCTTTATAAGAATCATACATGTGCATATATGACTAAAATGCCAGCTAAGGGTTAACATTGAATTTCTTGCGTGTATATTGTCTGTTTTGAAGGTCAGATCTATCCATCACGAAAACACGCCTATTATGTAATATTGACCCCCTTGAACCCCACTTTTATATAGTAAAATTAGGGTTTACAGGGGTAAACCTTATTTTTCTTATTTCTGCTCCAAAATATAGATTGTGGGTACTGGTTAGAATCGCCTCGACAAGGCGGTTCTAGCGAGTACCAACAATCTCTATTTTGAGCAGAAATAAGAAAAATATCACAATTTTTCATCTGAAACGAGGCGGTTCTAACGAGTACCAACAATCTCTATTTTGACCAGAAATAAGAAAAATATCACAATTTTTCATCTGAAAATTTTCATTTTTCGGTTGTAAAATTTACAATGTATTTGTATAGACGTGTTTTCGTGATGGGTGTGATAACAGCAGTTGCTCATCTGATTGGCGCTGATTTTCATTAATAGATACAATTGCAAATGAATGCTTTCGAATTACTTCTTAATTAATACGTTTTCATATTTCCTGCATTTGTACCTTGGAGAATACAACAAAATCGTTAACCTTCTCAGCACAGAAAAATGCGATATCTCTTACACGAATGGTGGTTTGATTTTATCGCAAGAAGACACCGGACCTCGAGTGCTCGTTTCTGTTTGTTCATTCCGGCTCTTAACTTATTTCCCGCGAGACTCGAGAACAGGAAGTTTTAGTGTGTTTGATTAACCCGTTTATGTTGAACAGGCTGTTCTAAAAACATCATACATGGATGTCAAATACCGGTTCCAGTTCCAATTATAGGTGCTAATGGTTCGTTACTTTGTTGTAAATTGTACAGACATCCTTACTTCCAGTAAAAAGTGTAAATCCTGATCAGAGGCTGCATTATGTGGTGTCTGATTGGGGTGTACTCTGTTTGCCAAAGTCCTTTTTTATGGCACGTTGTGCATTGATGGGGTAATCAAATGCAGCTCGTCTAAGTATAGTTATCAACTCAGATCTAGTTGTCATCAAAAAGTGTTTTTCAAGGATATTTTTATCGTGATCTACGCGTACTTCTACATTTCCAAGAAGCATGACGCAAAAAAGTATATACACGCTAAATATTGTTACAAGTGGACAGTAGTCAGTCCGACCAGTTTCCAACAAAAGCTTATCCCATTCTTTCTCGTACCTATGTTGACTGCTATCCTTGACTGGATATCCGTGTGACCCCGTGCGACATAGTGTATTTTTTTTCAGATCTCCAAAATGGATACTTTTCTGAAGAAAATCTGTGATAGTTTTTCTTATTTATAGTGCAAATATAGGTCGTGGGTGCTCGTTAGAACCGCCTCAGTGAGGCGGTTCTAACGAGTACACACAACCTATGTCTTGGAGAAGAAATAAGAAAAATAATGTATACCCCCGTAAGCCCCAATTTTCTCCATATAAAGTGGGGTTTAGAGGGATGTCTTCATTTCACGGACTTGTTCCCGTGATGAGTGATCATGAGTATGGATAAGATATACACCTGTGGACACAAATCTGTTCCAACTCCTTGAAATACACAGGGGGGGAACAATTCCTACGTCAGAGCAGTGACGTCATAACCATTCGTATGTTTGCCGGCGTTTACTACACAAAAGGCAATTGTCACAAAAAGTAGGCGCAGCCGGTGCATTAGAACATAAAAGAATCAAGCATACTGAAATCTGTCTCAGAAATGTGGCCTTTTCTTTAAATAATTCGACACAAGCTGATTTGGCAATGATGTCGGAACTACCATTGTTTACAGCGCCGAATCAAATCTTGTGGCGAAGCTAACGAAGCCTTTTCAATGTGTCTAGGTGGAATTAGCTTACTGGTGGGATGCAAATATTGTTCGTTACCAGCTGAAGTATGTTTTCTGAAGACTCGTAATGTACATATCTAGTTTGAAGCATTTTATTTACCCTATTTACACTAATAAGGCCGCTTCTGAAATTGGTACGACATCTCTGCTGTGACGTAGGTTGTCACCCCTGAATACATGTACTTTTCTATTAATCTCTTCGCATCAAAAGCTAGTTTGACAAGCAAGTGACATGCATTAAAGAATTCTAAAACTGGATCAAGCGATAAACATTGATTGGTCTCATTTTCACAAGCACTTTTTTTCCATTTTTAGGTCTGATTGACATATGAGATGTATTTGGTTTGGACAGTACTTGAGTCTGCAATGAAATGTACACCACTATGTGTTTTTAATTTATTCCTGGCTGGCAGCTTATGGACATAATGTTAAGATATTTTGAATAATGTTTCAAATCAAGATGAAATGAGGCTCATCAAAGTTTGAACAGATTTTTGTCCACAGGTGTACTGTTAGGCTGTTCCAGCCTAAGGGATGCCCAGCCGATCGTTAGTGAGGCCATTTCGAAAACACGCCTTTATAGTTTTGACCACCTTAAACCCAACTTTTATATAGTAAAACTGAGGTTTACAGGGCTGTACATTATTTTTCTTATTTCTACTCAAAAACATACCTTGTGGGTACTCGTTAGAACCGCATCGGCCGCGTCGCCGAGGCAGTTCTAACGACGATTACCCACAAGCTATGTTTTGAGCAGAAATAAGAAAAATGTCAGATTATTTTTTATAAAAAAAAATAAGTTTTTGGTAGTAAAATTTCAATATATTTGAATAGGCATGTTTCCATAATGCAAAAACTAGCTTCTGATGGGCGCAGGCATCCCCAAGTTTAGAAACGCCCATATCAGATCCATAGGAATAGAAACTTTTCGAGTTCTTCATTACTTGTTTGGTTTGGTTTTGGTTTTACGACCCTTTCAAGATTATTTCACTCATATCGAGCCGATCGTTAATTAGAGGTGCATGGCGAAAACCGGAGTACCCGGAGAAAAACACCTGACATTCCGTTGCAGAACTTGGCGTCTCACATGTGACCCGAGCGAGGCTCGAACCACAGCCGTGAGAGACGTAATGATTAAGAGTCAGCGCTCTTAACCACTAGGCCACGGAGGCACGTTTCTTCATTACTTTACTAGCGATCAACAGTTTTTGTGCGAATGAACATCTCTGTCTTATCCAGTAATTTTCAGCTGTACTAACTGCCCACATTACGGAAACACGCCTATACCAATACATTGTAACCTTTATTGCCGAAAAAATGAAAATTTTAAGATGAAAAATTGTGATTTTTTCCTTATTTCTGCTCAAAATATAGATTGTGGGTACTCGTTAGAACCGCCTCATCGAGGCGTTTCTAACGAATACCCACAATCTATATTTTAGAGCAGAAATAAGAAAAAATGTTTGTTTGTTTTGTTTGATTTGAGGTTGAGCGTCCCCGTCAACACTGTAAAGGTCATTTTGGAGACGTTGCTTCCAATTTTGTGGGACTTTTACCCGACATTGAGATGAAATGACATCTCAAACCCTGCCACCCAATGAAACCAATAGGGTTTATAAGCCTGGACGGACCGACCCGCACCGCTTTGTCTGGGCAGGCTTAGATCCTCTAAGCGGTTTACCAGTACTCGTGTGGGGGGTCGGTTTCAGCTCTGCGTGGAAGCATCATGCAGCCCTTATATTTCTTCAAGCCCGATGGGCGGGTGCCCTGTAAACCCCAGTTTCACTGTATAAAAGTGGGGTTCGAGGGTGTCAAAATTATATAGGCGTGTTTTCGTGATGAGAACTGCCTTTGCAGTTATAAAAATAGCTGGGCAGATGAAGTCAATTTTTGAGTAAAATCTTGCTCTTAGTGAAACAAGCATGAACTTTTGCATGAATATTCAAAGCCCATTGACCACCAAAAAATCTAAATGGTGGCCATTTTTCCAATATGGATTCCATTGTTGTTCTTTTTTAATACTGCTATTTTTTATTTAAGTGGAAAATTTCTTGTTTTTGTTTGTTTGATTTGAGCCTTAACGGGCCGATTCACACCGCTTTGCCTGGGCAGACTCAGATACACTAAACGGTTTACCAGTACTCGTGTGCAGTCGGTTTCAGCTCTGCGTGGAAACATCATGCAGCCCATCTTTTTCTTCAAGCCCCGATGGGCGGGTGCCAGAAAAATTTCTTGTAGCAAAAAGCTAGTCTGATTACTTTGATTATTTTGTTATGAGGCGGTTCTAACGAGCACCCACAATCTATATTTTGAGCAGAAATAAGAAAAATATAATAATTTTTCATCTTAAAATTTTTGTGTTTTTTTTTTCCGGCGGTTAAATTTACAATGCATTTGTATAGGCATGTTTTCGTAATGCGCTTGCAAAGTTTGTTTGTCAGGCGGAAATTCGTGGCAGATGCAAAAGTTACATAATCACCCTTCCGTGCACAGAATTGTGTAGATTTCAAATATGAAGATATGCATCAATACATGTAAGTGTGTTCCGTTAAACAAATGATCCACCATTCATGTATTTGTCTGCTTCAGCAACATCTTCGTGCATCAGAATTTACACTAATAATCGATGCCATTACGAAAACACGCCTATACAAATGCATTGTAAATTTTACCGTGCAAAAACGAAAATTTTCAGATGAAAAATTGTGATATTTTTTCTCATTTCTGCTCAAAATATAGAGTGTGGGTACACGTTAGAACCGCCTCGGCGAGGCGGTTCTAACGAGTACCCACAATCTATATTTTATAGCAGAAATAAACAAAATAAGCTTTAACCCCTGTAAACCCCAGTTTTAATATATAAGAGTGGGGTTCAGAATTATATAGGCGTGTTTTCATGGTGCAAAATAATTGCAAATTTAGTTTCCTTGAGATTTTAAACACCTTGTTTGAAACAAAAGTCATAAAAATCGGTCGTTTTTGTCAAATCAGTAGTTCTGGGACTTTTAAAAATTCTTTGATAGTTCCAGTGAGTTGCCTCAGCATTTGAAATAACGCTGACGAATAAGGAAAATGGCTGCCGTTTGTCCCCCATTATTAGCTCACCAGAGCCGAAGGCTCCTTGGGAGCTTATAGTATAAGCAGTGGTATGTCGTCCGTCGTCGTCGTCTGCGTCTGCGTCGTCAACATATTCAAACGACATCTCCTCTGAAACTACTGGCCCAACTGAAACCAAATTACATGCGGGGCCTCTATGGGAAGGGGAAACGAAAGTTTGTTCGTAAGGACTGGGTCACCTGACCAATATGGCCACCATGCCGAATATGGTAAAATCCTTTAAAATCTTCTTCTCAGGAAGCGAATGGCCCATGAGCTTGAAACTTGGTATGCAGCATCAGAGACGCGGGCCCTATCAAGTTGGTTCAAATGATTATGCTGCTTTTACACTAGGGCGAATATCCTTACGAATATGAAAGAATATGAAACAAGAGGACCAAGCTAGCTTGGTCCTGTATCTGTATCGCTCACCTGAGCTAACAGATTCAAAGTTTAAGGAAGTGCCAACCTTTACTGAAGGCTTTATGGGAGGACATGGTGATGACAGGGTATGCATTTTCTGAAAATCAAGTAGAATTTAACTCTATGATAAACAGGCTGACCTCACCGGTTTTCAAACTCATTCAAGCTTTTATTCCTGACTTGCTAAGAAGATCCTATCTAAACTGAAGTGGCTATGGTGATGACAAGTTCAAAAACAAGAGTTTTCAAACTCTTCCAAGCTTTCTGCCTGACTTCCTTGTTTGTAAGTTTCATGAAGATCCGTTCAAAACTAAAGGGGCAGCAGTGATAACAATGTCGAAAATAGGCATTTTCAGCAATCAAAGGCACGTCACTCTATGATAAATGTGCCGACTTGGCCGGTATTCGAACTCACCTCAGGTTTTATTCCCAGCCACCTTACATGTAAGTTTCAGAAAGATCCGATCAGACTTGGCCAGTATTCAAACTCATCCAAGATTTTATTCCCAGCCACCTCACATATAAGTTTCAGAAAAATCCGATCAAAACTGAAGGGGCTACAGTAATGACAAGGTCAAAAATCAACATTTTCAGCCATCAAAGGGACAGAACTCTACGATAAATGGGCTGACTTGGTCTGTTTTCGAACTCATCCAAGATTTCATCCCCAGCCACCTTACATATAAGTTTCAGAAAGATCCGATCAAAACTGAAGGGGCTATGGTGATGACAAGGTAAAAAATCGGCATTTTCAGCAATCAAAGGGAAGTAAATCAATGATAAATGGGCCAACTTGGCCGGTATTGAAACTCATCCTAGGTTTTATCTCCAGTCACCTTACATATAGGTTTCAGAAAGATTCGATCAAAACTGAAGGGGCTACGGTGCTGACAAGGTAAAAAATCGACATTTTCAGCCATCAAAGGGACATAACTATATAGTTAATGGGGCAACTTGGCCGGTTTTCGAACTCATCCGAGGTATTATCCCCAGCCACCTTACATATATGTTTCAGAAAGATCCGATCAAAACTAAAGGGGCTACAGTGTGGACAAGGTCAAAAATCAACATTTTCAGCAATCAAAGGGACCTAACTCTATGATAAATAGGCCACCTTTGCCGGTATGCGAACTCATCCGAGGCTTTAACCCCAGCCACCTTGCATATAAGTTTCAGAAAGATCCGATCAAAACTGAAAGGGCTACGGTGATGACAAGGTCAAAAATCGGCATTTTCAGCAATCAAAGGGACGTTACTCTGTGATAAATGAACCAACTTGGCTGGTTTTCGAACTCATCCAAGATTTTATCCCCAGCCACTTTACATATAAGTTTCAGAAAGATTCGATCAAAACTGAAAAGGCTACAGTGATGACAAGGTCAAAAATCAGCATTTTCAGCAATCAAAGGGACGTTACTCTACGATAAAAGGGCCGCCTTGGTCGGTTTTCGAACTCATCCGAGATTTTATCCAGAGCCACCTTACATATAAGTTTCAGAAAGATCCGATCAAAACTGAAGGGGCTACGGTGATGACAAGGTCAAAAATCGGCATTTTCAGCAATCAAAGGGACGTAACTCTATGATAAATTGGCGGACTTGGCCGGTTTTCGAACTCATCCGAGGCTTTATCCCCAGCCACATTACATATAAGTTTCAGAAAGATCCGATCAAAACTGAAGGGGCTACGGTGATGACAAGGTCGAAAATGGGCATTTTCAGCAATCAAAGGGACGTAACTCTATGATAAATGGGCCGACTTGGCTGGTTTTCGAACTCATCCGAGTTTTTATCCCCAGTCACCTTACATATAAGTTTCAGAAAGATCCGATCAGAACTGAAGGCGCTACGGTGATGACAAGCATTTTCCCATAGTAAGTCTATGGGACCTTGTGGTTGCCATAGGAACCAAAGTTTTAGAGCGATTTCAAAAAAAAGTTTATGTCATCAATGCCCCACCAGAGGCATGCTACAGGTGAGAAATGATTGAGATCAGCCTGCAGGATACAGAGATATAGCTGCTCAAAAGTGTGGACGGACGACGGACGGACGGACGGACGACGGACGACGGAGGACCCACTATACTATAAGCTACCCTGGAGCCTTCGGCCCAGGTGAGCTAAAAATACGAGAAATTTGAAATTCGCGGCAAAATTGCCGAATTTGATACGATTGGTCAGAAGAAAAACTAAGAAAAAGTGTAGCCTTATGAATGTTTGCGAATATGTTATGAATCCTTACCAATCCTAAGAATTTGTTATGAATTTTAAATGTACAAAAACGCTGTTGCAAATTTTGCCCATGCTTACGAATGTATTATGAATAAAATGTTTATGGATAAAACGATTACACTGCGTGGGCTTGCCAATATTGTCTCTTCGGCAGTTGTTCGTCGGGATCCAGCATGACCTTTGCCATCTTTGTCTGCGTCGCAGTCTGCGCTAGAGTTACCGCAGCTGTTGCCTTTGTTGTTCTCACTGCAGAGCAACAACTGCATTGTGTGTCATAACAGCATGTTGCTAGTGTTACCACTTGCCTCGTCACAGCATCGGCCATTGTCAAACTAGCAATGTATATCGGACAAGGGGAATAACGTCTTTTATACCGTTGTGATGACCCCGACAAGGAAATCATTTGTAAGACAATCGTGATATTTGTAAGCCATTCTGAAGCATTTGCAAGTACTCGCAATCATTGGCAACCCGTTCGCATACATTTGCAATTTATCTTCAGAAAACTTCAAAAACACCCTTATAACATTCGCTTTATTCGCAATGGATTTACAAGTATTCGTTAGCATTTTGCAAGGTATTCGCAAGGGAAAACCTCTGCGAATTCTTGCAATTGTCTTACGATGAATGCAAATGCCTTGCCATCAATAAGAATGGCTTCCGATTGCTTAAGAACTTTTTTTGCGAAAACAATGAGAATACGCTTTTCTTGCAATATTAGGAGCATGTTTCTAATATTCGTAACACCCCAAAAACGTCGGCGAATGCCTACGAACTTACCTTACGATCATTACGAATTGATGAAGAATGGCATTCGTAGGCTCATTCGCAAGTGCATTCGCCATAGTGTAAGAGCGCTATTACCTTTGATTAACTTCGATCTGTTTGACGTCAAGGTCAAATGGTCACTTAAACATTTGTGTGGAAAAAGGCAAAAAAGTGGATTTTCTGGTTGCATGGTAGACTTTGGTATCAGAAATGATATTTGCAATCAACTGAATGGAAGTTTTATCGATTCGAAAGTCAAGGTCATTCACTGACCTTTGTCCTGGATGGCTTAGATTCAGTAATTTTATCTTCTTCTCCACTTAAACTGCTGTGTTGATTGAAACCAAATTACATATGGAGCCTCTATGGAAGGGGAACGAAATTTTGTTCGTAAGGACTGGGTCACATTACCAATATGGCCGCCATGCACTTATATGGTAAAAACCTTTAAAAATCTTCTTCTCAGGCTGATGACCTTGAAACTTTGTATGCAGCATCGGGGACTCGGGTTCTACCAATTTTGTTCAAATGATGACTTTGGTTGACCCTGACTTGTTTTACATCAAAGTCAAATATGCTAACTTAGACATTTGTATGGAAAAAAAGCCAAAGCAGTAGATTGCCTGATTGCATGGTACTCTGTGGCACCAGAAATGATATTTGCAATCAGCTGAATGGAAGTTTATGAATTCCAAAGGTCAAGGTCGTTTAATGACCTTTGTCCTGGATAACTTAGTTTCAGTATTTTTATCGTCTTCTTCGCTGAAACTGCTGTGCTGATTGAAAACAAATTATATGAAGGGCCTCTCTGGGATGAGGCAATGAAATGTTATTCAATTGGCCCTATTTTAAACCTTTTCTTCTCCGTAGTGCAATAACGTCAACCCATCTTTCACTGCAGTACACTTTACATTTCCATTGCTGCTGATGACGAGATTACTGGCCATTTTGAGTAATTTAATTAGTCTATCTTAAAATATTACGATAAATCTGAGCATGTTTGTTATATTTCTACTTCACAGAGCGCTTGACTGGACGTACGTTGTTGGTATCTACGAGGACACGAGTTACGGAGTTCTGGGGTTCGCCGAGGTGACCAAAAAAGCAGAGCTCAGTGGAATCTGTATAGCAAAGGAATTTAAAGTGAAGAGATATTTCAAGACAGATGAAGAAAAATACACAGAGCTTGCAGATGTTATAGATGAGTTAGACGATTTTAACAACACAGAAGGTAGAACAATGAATTGTGCATCACGAAAACACACACGCCTATTCAAATATATTGAAAATTTTGCCATCAGAAAGTGCAAAAATTTTCCGATAAAAAATCCGATATTTTTTATATTTCTGCTCTAAACATATATTGTGGACAGTCGTTTGAACGGTTCTAACGAGCACCCACAACATATGTTCCGAGTGTAAATAAGACAAATATCACAAATTTTCATTAGAAAAATAACCGTTTTGGAGATATGAAAGGTTGCACTATGCCACACGGGTGAGTAATCGTATTTTGTTTGAATTGAGGTTTAACGTCCCCATCACCACTATTTATACCCCCGGCATACGAAGTATGCAATGGGGTTATATAGTTTTCGTCCGTCCGTCCATCCGTCCGTTAACATTATGGTTAAAGTTTTACGTTAAAGTTTCTAAGAGATTGTATCTTCTGAACCCTTCGGTAGATTTAGTTGATACTTACACTGAAGTTACATACTTGTCTAAAGATTTCATTGGTGCAGATCCCAACCCCCACAGTGACCTTAAGGTCACAGACTTAGAAATATTACTTTGAATTAAAGTTTTATGACAAAAATTATAGATGCCTGTATGTTCTAAACGCTAAGACAAATTCAATTGATACTTGCATCAATGTTGCATACCAGTCCAAAGATTTCATTGATGCATACCCACTCTGCTGCTTCAGTAACATTGATGCCCCCACCCGTTCAGTTACTTTGGTGCCGTCACTCCTTTGGTCCATTTAGAAATTTTATGTTTGGTTTAGCTTTCACAAGCACATTTATAGATTCTTATAGCTTCTTGACTTCCTCATACAAGCTCGAAAGATATATCAGACGGTGGCGCTGACCGGGGGTATACGTGATCCACTGGTCGCTTTCTCTACTTAGATTATTTTGGAGACGTGTCTCCTGATTTTGTGGGACTTTTACCAGACACTTAGATGAAATGACATATCAAGCCCTGTCGCCCAATGAAACCAATATGTCATATATGCACTGGACTCGCACCACTTTGCCTGTACAGACTTCGTCGCGGTTTACCAGTACTCATGTGCGGTCAGGTTCAGGTCTGCGTGGAAGTATGCAGCCTAATATATTTCCCCAAGCCCAGAAAGGCGGGGCCCCGCTGTGTTATCGTAATGTGTATATTTTAACCTTTGTCCTGCTGAATACGACAACCCCTACCTTTGCAAACAGTGTAGATCCTGATCAGATGGCTTCTTCACTGTTTGCCAAGCAGTTTTATAATTGAATGAATACGTTACAGTAAGTTGTTTGATTGATGGATAGTCGGAAATGTTTGTGGCTAAATAAATTTATTCACCAGGATAAGGGTTTATGTCCATCCATTGTTCTTGGAATATTCTTTTTAAATGCATCACTTTAAAAAAAAAAAACACCTATATATTTTGACCCCGCCCCTAAACGCCACTTTTATATCGTAAAACTTACGTTTATAAGGGTATGAATTATTTTTCTTATTCCTGCTCATAAACATAGATACAGGCTACTCTTCAGAACTGACTCGCCAAGGCAGTTCTAAAGAGTACCCACTACCAGTTTTTCTAAGTATTTTTATCTAGATTTTTCATATTTGGTGGTACATTTGAAATTTCAAAATATTCGGTTAGGCTTGTTTTCATAAAGGATAAGTGCCTGTAATGTTTGCTCTTGTATACCCCACTTTATTATGCCCCGAACTTTGAAAAAGTTGGGGGCATATTGCTTCTGGCTTGTCCGTTCGTTCGTTCGTTTGTTCGTTCGTATGTTCGTCACGCTGTCTTCTGCATAGCATAACTTAAGAACCATGTATGCAAGTGTTTTGAAATTTCATATATGGTTTCCTTATGAAAAAATAGTAGACCCGTACTTTTTCTTATCCGAATTATCTCCCCTTTTTGCATTATTTCCCTTTTAAATAAATAACATAGAAATCTCGTTAGCAAGATATCTAAAAAGGTATTTGAGCTAGAGCCTTGATATTTGGTATACTGCTTTGGACTGAGGAGGAGATTACCTGATCAAATTTTCAACACATTTAATGGAATTTTGTTAGAGTTATGGCCCTTTGCAATTTATGGCCATTTAATTGTGTTGCTTTCTAGTGCATAGCATAACTTTGTAACCATGTATGCTAGTGTTTTGAAATTTCATATATAGATTTCTCATGAAAAAATAGTTGACCCATATTTTTTTCTTTTCCGAATTATCTCCCCTTTTTGAGTTATTGCCCCTTTTATTAAATAACATAGAAATCTCGTTAGCAAAATATCTCAGAAAGTATTGTAGCTAGAGCCTTGATGTTTAGTATACTGATTTGGACTAAGGAGGAGATTACCTAATTAAATTTTCATTCAATTTAATGGAATTTTGTTAGAGTTATGGCCCTTTCCAAATTCTGGCCATTTATTTGTATTGCTTTCTGGTGAATAACATAACTTTAAAACCATGTATGCTAGTGTTTTGAAATTTCACATTTGGTTTCCTCACGAAAAAAAAGTTGACCTCTGTTTTTTTTTCTTATCTGAATTATCTTTCCTTTTTGCATTGTTTCCCTTTTAATTAAATAGCATAGAAAGCTTGTTAGCAAGATATCTCAAAAAGAATTTGAGCTAGAGCCTGGATATTTGGCATACTTATTAACCCTTTACCACTCAGGGATTTTGTGAATTTCGCTGATTTTCACAGTGTTGCACCTTACAGCAGCTTCAACTAGCCATTGTTTCATAATGGATGGTCTGTTTTACACCAAACTCGGTATGAGTGTTCATTGGGCAGTAGCCTTTCAAATGCAACCTTTCATGACTTGATCGTTGTTGTCATGGTAAAGAGGGGGCATCTCAAAGTTGGCAAAAAGTGTGTTTTCACATGAATTTTTGACCACATTTTAATCTTCACACAGCTGTCAAGGCAACAATTAAGGTGTTTGGCACTGGCCATTTTCACTGTTTGCAGCATGTTTTATCAGCATCAATTTTCAGGCATTTTTAACCCCAGACACCCTCAGATATAAATTTTAGCGGCCGGTTGGGCCATACACCCAAAATTTTTTGGGATGTGAGGGGGGCGTTGCCCCCCTTCAATCCCCACCCAGAATAATTTTAGTGGGGAGGCGCGCGAAAAAAACAGGTCACTTTTTTGCCCAACAAATCCTAAAGCAAACATAACTATCCAGGGCTAGAAATGCAGATTTTAGGTGCTTCTGGGGCTCAAAATGGGGAGGGGGATGCAGACACGTAAAAACACGTATCTGAGTGGTAATGGGTTAACTGAAATCTGGGAACATACTGAATTTTAGCCTAAAATGCATTAATTATATCTGAAATATTGTTGCTTGCAATAAAATGATGAAAAAAAAATTATTTTGGTCAGTTGGGATTTTCTTCATTAACTGAAATCTGGGAACATACTGAATTTTAGCCTAAAATGCATTAATTATATCTGAAATATTGTTGCTTGCAATAAAATGATGAAAAAACATTATTTTGGTCAGTTGGGATTTTCTTCATTAACCCTTTACCACTCAGGGATTTTGTGAATTTCGCTGATTTTCACAGTGTTGCACCTTACAGCAGCTTCAACTAGCCATTGTTTCATAATGGATGGTCTGTTTTACACCAAACTCGGTATGAGTGTTCATTGGGCAGTAGCCTTTCAAATGCAACCTTTCATGACTTGATCGTTGTTGTCATGGTAAAGAGGGGGCATCTCAAAGTTGGCAAAAAGTGTGTTTTCACATGAATTTTTGACCACATTTTAATCTTCACACAGCTGTCAAGGCAACAATTAAGGTGTTTGGCACTGGCCATTTTCACTGTTTGCAGCATGTTTTATCAGCATCAATTTTCAGGCATTTTTAACCCCAGACACCCTCAGATATAAATTTTAGCGGCCGGTTGGGCCATACACCCAAAATTTTTTGGGATGTGAGGGGGGCGTTGCCCCCCTTCAATCCCCACCCAGAATAATTTTAGTGGGGAGGCGCGCGAAAAAAACAGGTCACTTTTTTGCCCAACAAATCCTAAAGCAAACATAACTATCCAGGGCTAGAAATGCAGATTTTAGGTGCTTCTGGGGCTCAAAATGGGGGGGGGGATGCAGACACATAAAAACACGTATCTGAGTGGTAATGGGTTAAGACTGAGGAGGAGATCACCTGTTTAAATTTTCAACCAATTTAATGACATTTTGTTAGAGTTATAGCCCTTTACAATTTCTGGCCATTTAATTGTGTGGATTTCCTGTGGATAGTATTACTTAAGAACTATGTATGCTAGTGTATTGAAATTTCATATATGGTTTCCTCAGGAATCAAAGCGCCAAAAGGCACTGAAATGACAGATTCTGTGAAAAACCAGTGCTTCAGCTGAAGTGCACGACCCGCCGGATGCTTTTAGCTTTATGAGTGTAACCATATATGGGTATGGCGGCCATTTTGGTCATGTGACCTGGACCTAAAACGGCTCCCCCAATAAATGCGCCTTATCGTAAGGAGCAAAAATATATCTTATACTTTAGTACTGTATTCTGAATGGTTTGCAGGATAAAATGCATTCTCACTTTTCCAATACAAAAGCATATGTGTCAAAGTCTGACATAGGCACAAAGAAGGTCAAGGTCAACCCAGGGTCACCATTTTAGCAATTTATGATGAGCCTACGTCCCAGATGCTATTTATCAAGTTTCGTGGAAATCTGCCCAGTGGTTCTGGAGAAGACTATTTTTGAAGGGTTTTTACCATATATGGCTTGGCGGCCATTTTGGTCACGTGACCTGGACCCCATGAGCAAATTTTGGTTTCCCCCATCCCATAGAGGCCCCATATCAAATTTGACTTCAATCGGCCCAACGGTTTCCGAGGAGAAGCAGTTCGAAAATTTTCACATTTTTCGCCTCGGCGAGGCTATACTAAATGGAATGTACTACTTCGCAAGTTCATTGGTTAGATCTCATTGATATCTATCAGTATGCCAAAAATTGTTTAAATATTCCAAGCGGTTAAGTCACTATCACCAATTTTCACAAACGGGTTACGGACGAACAGACAGACAGACAGACAGACCATATATGGCTTGGCGGCCATTTTGGTCATGTGACCTGGACCCCATGAGCAAATTTTGGTATCCCCCATCCCGTAGAGGCTTCATATGAAATGTGACTTCAATCGGCCCAACGGTTTCCGAGGAGAAGCAGTTCGAAAATTTTCACATTTTTCGCCTCGGCGAGGCTATACTAAATGGAATGTAATATTTCGCAAGTTCATTGGTTAGATCTCATTGATATCTTTCAGTATGACAAAAATTCTTTAAATATTCCAAGCGGTTAAGTCACTATCACCAATTTTCACAAACGGGTTACGGACGGACAGACAGACTGACAGACTGACAGAATGACACGGTGATTTTAGGGCACTCTTAGAAAATCAACCGACTTCAGTCGGTCGCTTTTCTGCGGGTCGTGCAATTCAGATTTACTTTCTTAAGTGATAAGGACAATGGCGCTGGAGTGCTGATTTTTAGTTTGGTTCACAAAACTGAGGTGAATCGGCTGTTAAACACTTTCAACTTCATTTTACTTGGACATTATAAATAAAGCAACATGCAAATGACTTCCCAGCAGGCACACGTCGCTAGGGCAACGTCAAATCAACGTCGATGCAACGTCATGACGTTGCACCGACGTTGGTGTGACGTCACAATTACGTCATGTGCCTGCTGAGATAGTTGCCAGTTTTATGACAACACATAGCCGCAACTTTCTTGTAAAAGCTTACACTTGTTGACTGAGATGTGTTTCGCGGCTTAGTCAAGAACCTGCCTTATGTCGTGCGCTACAATAAAGGAAAACACTTTTTGTGCGATGTTTGAAGTTTTGCGGCATGTGACTAATTATTTATCACAATATTGTGCTTACATATTCAGTTATTTAGACCTATACAACAGAATTGGACAGTGATAACTGTTAGGAGTTTATTATTGCGGGCTTGCTACCGTACGGTGAAGTTTCTAGCGTCACGTACTTCGCATTTAATTAGGTCATGTAAGTGTTATGAGTCTGTACCCTTTTCAGTCCTTTATAGCCAAGTACAGATACCTACAGATGCAAACAGTGTAGAACCAGGTGAGATGGCTCATAATGATACACCGCATTCGGTTCTACATGGTTTGACATGCTATTGACGACTATTGACTAGACACCCAATTTACATGTGTTGGATGGACGCGTACAAATTCAGTGACGGAAGAGTGAACTGGAGAAACTCGTGGGTTGAAGGGGTAAAATCTTAACCTGGCCTGTAACTGTTGTGTGCGGGTCAGGACCAGACAAAGCGGCTTGGCCGATAATCAAAAGTTAAATACAGCTTATTATACGGTCTATTTTCTTTATTTTTCAAAGTTTATCTAGATACTTAAATGGTGTGCACTGATTGTAGCTCTATATAATATTTTTATTTTTTTCTTTTCTTAAAATATACAAAGGTACTTTAATGACGTATTGATACAAATATAATTAATCATAACCCATTCTGTACTGAATGTAATATTATCACTTATCTGACGAAGATTTCATTTCGAAATCCCGGTTCAAAATTAAGGGGCGTCAGCTAGAAATATAGGAATTAATTTAGGAAAAAAAATGGGCTAACTTTCGACAACAGTGCAGCCCGCAGTGAAGGCCGTGGTTAGACGCCGCTTCCAAGATTCGCCAATGACCCATTATGCGGTCGTCTGTATAAAATGGGAACTTTCCTTATGCATATTCAATTAACTTTTCTCGTTTTGTTTGTAATTTAAGAAAGATCATTTTTCTATTTTGATTACAAATGAAACAAAACATGTAATCAAAATGCGGAAATAATGCCATATGAGAAATTAGTTTTGAGACAGCGAGCTTGAAAAGTCAACAAACAACGGACTATTTGCGCGGAGTCATATTTCAAAAGTAGTGGAAGCCGGAAGTTCGGACGTTAAAATTGTAAACATGCAGCACGACGAAGAATGACAGAAAGAATCTGTCATTAAAAATTAGTTGACCCGTATTTTTATGCGAATGGTGGAAAGGGCATATAGCGTTGCCCATGTCCGTCCGTCCGTTCGTCCGTTCGTCCGTCCTTGCGTCCGAAACTTAAATGCGGTCAATTACTTTCTTAATTCTTGATGGATTTTAAAATTACTCGGCAGAAATGTTAACCATCATGAGCCCACGTGTCACGTGCAAAAATCAGGTCCGTACCTCCAAGGTCAAGGTCATACTTAGAGGTCAAAAGTCACAAAAGGGTCGGAAACTTAAACGCAGTCAATAGCTTACTTATTTCTGGATGGATTTTGAAATTACTTTGAAGAAATGCTAACCATCATGAGACGATGTCCCGTGCAAACCGAGATCCGTACCTCCAAGGTCAAGGTCATACTTAGAGGTCAAAGGTAAAAAAGATGGTCCGAAACTTAAACACAGTCAATAACTTTCTTATCTCCGGATGGAGTTTGAAATTACTTGGCAGAAATGTTGGCCATCATGAGACAATCTGCCTCACACAAAACCAAGGTCCTTACCTCCAAGGTCAAGGTCATACTTAGAGGTCAAATGTGAAAAAGGGTCCAAAACTTAAACACGGTCAATAACTTTCTATGGATGAATACGAACATAGACATATTTTCAGGTGGAGGCATCCGTGTCCTATGGACGCATTTCTAGTTTCTTATCTGACTTATCTTGTTAAAGGTGTTTTGGGTGGGGAAGAACTGGGCTGGACCAGTTCTTCCCTACCCTTGGGTATTCTTAGTCAGTTATATCAATTATATCGTTGAAGATTACTGGAGTGGGGAAGAACTGGGCCGTTTCTTCCCCACCCTTGGGTAGTGTTGAACTGTTAAGTCAATTATGACGTTGAAGCTGTCTGGGGTGGGGAAGAACTGGGCCAGCCCATTTCTTCCCCGCCCTTGGGTAGTGTTGTACAGTTATATCAGTTATATTGCTGAAGATGTCTGGGGTGGGAAAGAACTGGGCCGGCCTGTTTCTGATAATGATTTACAACCTTACACTTATGACGTTCAATGTGTCTGGGGTGGGGAAGAACTGGTCAGTCAGTTATTATGTTGAAGGTGTCTTGGGTGGGGAAGAACTGGGCCGGCCCGTTTCTTCTCCACCCTTGGGTAGTGTTGTACAGGTATGTGAATTATATCGCTGAGATGTCCGGGTGGGGAAGAACTGGGTCAGCCCGTTTCTTCCCTACCCTTAGTAGTGTTGTACTGTTAAGTCAGTTTCGACGTTGAAGGTGTTTGGGGTGAGGAAAAACTGGGTTGGCCTGTTTCTTCCCCACCCTTCAGTAGTGTTGTAAAGTTAAGTCAGTTTTATCACCACCCCTAGTCTCCAAATTCTATTCTGTTTAGACTTGAGCTCCAAGCATTTGTTGCTTATTATTTCTGTTTAGTTTATACCAATTTTTGTCTTTAAAAGCAAAGGAAGTTTATCACAAGAATTTTTTAGTGAACAGATACATCTGGGGTGGGGAAGAACTGGGCCGGCCCAGTTCTTCCCAGCCCCCAGTTTCCAAATTCTATTTAGATTTGAGTGCCAAACATTTGTTGCTTAAAATATATGTTTAGTTATGCCCCCAACTTCGAAGTTGATGGAGCATATTGGTTCTGTCTTGTCCGTCTGTCCATTACGCCTTCACCCTGTAGGAAACTCAAGAATGGTTTGGGCTATAGGATCTCGAAATTTCATATATGGAATGTGCATGAAAAATAAACGGACACGTATTTTTTTCGCCGGACTTGTCTTTGCAGAGTTTCGGACTTATACATTGTGGCTATAGGGAAACCTTGTGAGCAAGATATCTGGAGAACCACTTGAGCTAGGCTCATGATATTTAGTAAACAATTTGGGTCTAAGGTGTAGATGGCCTGATTAACTTTTGACGAAATTCCGAAAATATTTAACGGAGTAACGCCCCTTTTCAGACTTATGCATTGCGGCTATGGGGAAACCTTGTGAACAAAATATCTGAAGAACCGCTTGAGCTAGGCTCATGATATTTAGTAGAGAGTTTGGGTCTAATGTGTAGATGACCTGATTAACTATTGATGAAATTCCGAAAATATTTAATGGAGTAACGCCCCTTTTCGGGCTTATGCATTGTGGCAATGGAGAAACCTTGCGAGCAAAATATCTGGGGAACTGCTTCAGCTAGGCTCATGATATTTAGTAGAGGTATAGATGACCTGATTAACTTTTGATCTAATTCCGAAAATATTAAATGGAGTTACGCTCTTTTTCCGACTTACGCATTGTGGCTTTGGGGAAACTTTGTGAGCAAAGTATCTGGAGAACCGCTTGAACTAGGCTCATGATATTTAGTAGACTATTTAGGTCTAAGGTGTAGATACCTGATTAACTTATGACGAAATTCCGAAAACATTTAACGGAGTTATGCCCCCTTTTCGGACTTATGCATTGTAGCTATGGGGAAACCTTGTGAGCAAGATATCTGGAGAACCACTTGAGCTAGGCTCATGATATTTAGTAAACGGTTTGGGTCTAAGGTGTAGATGACCTGATTAACTTTTGACGAAATTCCGAAAATATTTAACGGAGTTATGCCCCTTTTCGGACTTACGCATTGCGGCTATAGGGAAACCTTGTGAACAAAATACCTGAAGAACCGCTTGAGCTAGGCTCATGATATTTAGTAGAGAGTTTGGGTCTAATGTGTAGATGACCTGATTAACTTTTGATGAAATTCCGAAAATATTTAATGGAGTAACGCCACTTTTCCGACTTATGCATTGTGGCAATGGGGAAACCTTGTGAGCAAAATATCTGGATAACTGCTTCAGCTAGGCTCATGATATGTAGTAGACAGTTTGGGTCTAAGGTATAGATGACCTGATTAACTTTTGATGAAATTCGAAAAAAATATTTAATGGAGTTACGCTCTTTTACGGACTTACGCATTGTGGCTATGGGGAAACCTTGTGAGCAAAATATCTGGAGAACCGCTTGAACTAGTCTCATGATATTTAGTAGACTATTTGGGTCTAAGGTGTAGATGACCTGTTTAACTTTTGACGAAATTCCAAAAACAGTTAACGGAGTTATGCCCCTTTTCGGACTTATGCATTGTGACTATGGGGAAACCTTGTTTAATTATGTGTCTATTAGTG
This sequence comes from Lucinisca nassula, assembly GCA_963580285.1. Classification (NCBI taxonomy): domain Eukaryota; kingdom Metazoa; phylum Mollusca; class Bivalvia; order Lucinida; family Lucinidae; genus Lucinisca; species Lucinisca nassula. The sequence continues at coordinate 73,749,675 of OY757023.1, read as the reverse complement.
GCAAGCATATGGTTTGGACATAGTATTTCACAAACACATTTTCTAGTATAGGGAAAAGTTGCGTTTTAAAGGTATGAATACTTTCCGAACCTTTGCTCAAGAACAGACTGTGGTTGCACGTGACTCAGTGAGGCTATTCTATGTTTGCAGTAGAAATTAGAAGAAAAAAAAACATGTGTATTTTCATGAGTAAAACTGTCTTTTGTCATAGATAAATTAGAATACACTATGCGATACTTGATTTTTTTTTATTTATATTTTTTTATTTTATTTTTTTTTGTTTGCCTTTATCCGGCCTTAGAGGGTCAGCCGACTGCACGTCTGACTGGTTTCCAGGGGTCTCGGGTTCGATGCCTGCCGGTTCTTTTGTAAAATATTTTGTACGGCCATTGTCTCCCTTTAGCTATTTTTTCCGAAAAATTGACTCCGCACTGTTTCAAACACAAAGCTATGAATCGCGTCCAAATCTGTCCAAACTTGGCACAACACATTACTGCAAACTATATGAGACTTTATTTCATTTTGGTGGTCTTACCTTTAGTTTTAAGGTCAGTCAAATGCAAAGGATTGCCAAAATTTCACGTGACCATGTCTGAACTATATGTCCCGTGCCAATTGATCAATTCCATCTACATGTATATTGTTTCAACATATGAAAAGACTTGAATAGATTTTACACGATCATATAGTTTTTTTTTGTTTTTTTTTTTGTTGTTTTTTTTTAGCTCACCGTCACGTAGTGACCAGGTGAGCTTTTGGGATCACTTTTTGTCCGTCGTCCGTCGTGCGTGCGTGCGTCCGTGCGTCCGTGCGTGCGTTAACAATTTCTTTAAACGACATCTCCTCCTAAACCACTGATCTGATTTTGACCAAACTTCACAGGAATGATCCTTAGGTGGTCCCCTTTCAAAGTTGTTCAAACGGTTCCGGTCCGTTGCACATCTAGGTCACAGGAGCAAAAAATAGATTTTTTTCACCAAAAACTTAAAAAATCTTCTTCTCTGAAACCACAAGGCCCAGGTCTTTGATATTTGGTATGAAGCTTCATCTAGTGCACCCCTACCAAGATTGTTCAAATTATAGTGCTGGGGCCAAAAATGCCCCCGCCCCGGGGCCCTTTGGTTTTACATAGGCTTATATAGGGAAAATCTTTAAAAATCTTCTTCTCTGACACCACAAGGCCCAGGTCTTTGATATTTGGTATGAAGCTTCATCTAGTGGACCCCTACCAAGATTGTTCAAATTACAGTGCTGGGGCCAAAAATGCCCCCGCCCCGGGGCCCTTTGGTTTTACATAGGCTTATATAGGGAAAATCTTTAAAAATCTTCTTCTCTGAAACCACAAGGCCCAGGTCTTTGATATTTGGTATGAAGGTTCATCTAGTGGACCCCTATCAAGATTGTTCAAATTATAGTGCTGGGACCAAAAATGCCCCCGCCCCGGGGCCCTTTGGTTTTACATAGGCTTATATAGGGAAAATCTTTAAAAATTTTCTTCTCTGAAACCACAAAGCCCAGGACTTTGATATTTGGTATGAAGCTTCATCTAGTGGACCCCTACCAAGATTGTTCAAATTTTAGTGCTGGGACAAAAAATGCCCCCGCCACGGGGCCCTTTGGTTTTACATTGGCTTATATAGGGAAAATCTTTAAAAATCTTCTTCTCTGAAACCACACGGCCCAGGTCTTTGATATTTGGTATGAAGCTTCATCTAGTGAACCCCTACCAAGATTGTTCAAATCATAGTGCTGGGGCCAAAAATGCCCCCGCCCCGGGGCCCTTTGGTTTTACATAGGCTTATATAGGGAAAATATTTAAAAATCTTCTTCTCTGAAACCACAAGGCCCAGGACTTTGATATTTGGTATGAAGCTTCATCTAGTGGACCCCTACCAAGATTGATCAAATTATAGTGCTGGGACAAAAATGCCCCCGCCACGTGGCCCTTTGGTTTTACATAGGCTTATATATGGAAAATCTTTAAAAATCTTCTTCTCTGAAACCACAAGGCCCATGACTTTGATATTTGGTATGAAGCTTCATCTAGTGGACCCCTACCAAGATTGTTCAAATTATAGTGCTGGGGCAAAAAATGCCCCTTTCCCGGGGACCTTTGATTTTACATAGGCTTATATAGGCAAAATCTTTAAAAACCTTCTTCTCTGAAACGGCTAGGCCCAGGTCTTTGATATTTGATGTGTAGCTTCATCTAGTGGACCTTTGCCAAGATTGTTCAAATTTTAGCCTTTGTTGATGTTTGGTATGAAGCTTCACCTTTAAGACCTCCCTCAACATTATGCACATTAAAGCCCTGGGGCCAATAATGGCCCTCTCTGGGGCCCACTTGTTACACTATGGATCAGGTGAGCGATCCAGGGCCATCATGGCCCTCTTGGTTTTTTTTGGTCATTTGTTTGCTGAAAAGTATAGTTTTAGACATCATAACGTAAATCAGTCAATGTACATTGTAATGAACACCTCTGTAAGCCCACATTAAATTGAGAAAGGTGGGGTTTACGGGATATAAATAGTTTCCTTATTTCTGCTCCAAGACCATGCATGTATGTATTCGTTAGAACTGCCTCAAGGAGGCGGTTCTAACGGGAATCCTCAACCTTTTTTTGGATTACAAATAAGAAAAATATCACACATTTTCACCAGAAAAAAATGTCATTTTTGAGATGTGAAAAAAATGTACTATACCTCACGGAGGAATGATCGTAACGTTTTTTTTTTTTTTTTGTTTTTTTATTATTATTTCAGGTCAAATTGTAGTGATACTGTACACGTCACAGGGAATTGTGACCTCTCTCTTTGAAATGATAAAAAACCTTAGAAGAGACTATGACAAGTATGTGTGGATCGGAAGTGACGCTTGGAGCGGAAGAACAGTAAAAGCAAGCGTTCGGGATGTTGCAGCAAGCGCCTTGAATGTGCAACCGGAAGTTAGAAAAGTTCCAGCCTTCGACGACTACTTTAAAAGGTACGAATGATTAGTCAAAATAACAACAACAACAACAAAAAACACGTCCATATGTTCATTACTTTCTTACCTGGAAACCCCATCAGTTTACAACTCCGTGAAATAAAGACCCCTCTAAACCCCTCGTTATATAGAGAAAAGTGAGGTTTACGGGGATATTCATTATTTTCCTGATTTTTACTCAAAAAACAAAGACATTGGGTACTCGTTAGGTCCGCCTCGTTGAGGCATTTCCAACGAGTACTCATAATCTATATTTGGACTGGAGATAAGAAATATGTCAAACATTTTCATCTGAAAATAAAATTATTCCAGAGATGAGATAGGCACCATTTTAGCGCACGAGTGTGTTATCGTAATGCGTAGAAGGGGCCTCCGTGAGCGTCGATGCTATGACCAACACGCATGAGGCGTCTGATCAGATTCTCCAGAATTTGCTTGCAGGACATTTCTGTCGAGTGAGTGAGTGTTTGAGTTTTACGTCCCACCAACAGCTAAGGTCACACGGAGACGGGACCTCGGTTTAAAGACTCATCCGAAAGTCTGGAGAAGCCCGGGATCGATCCTGCGACCCCTGGTTTACAAGGCGAGTAGCGTAACCACTGCACCACCACCTTCTAACATTTCTGTCGAACTAGAATAAAATCTAAAAATAGGCTCGACACCCCTTAAATGGATTTGTCCAACATATAACACTGGAGGAGTCTACCAGTATGTAATAGGTCTATCCCTTAGGTACCTCTGTTAAATTCCGGGGCTAACTCCGTCAGTGTAGTTATCGTGTTAACAAGTCCGTATAATGAACACCCCATAAACCCAACTTTTTATAGAGAAAACTGAGGTTTTCAGGGGTATATATTAATGTTCTTATTTCTGCTATAAGACACAGGTTGGGGAATCCTTAGATCTGCATCAATGAGGCAGCTTCTTATGAGCACTTACAACCTATATTTGGAGAATAAATAAGAAACATATCACAAATTTTCAATTTGGAGAAAAGAAATGGTGCACTATGTCTATAAAATGTCACACGTATGTGTTATCATAATGTCCATTTCTCATCTACTCCTGGTATCTTGGCTAATCAGCAGTTGCGACAAAGCCTTCCTATCATTTCTCCTTACTGACTTAGATAAGTCAATGTTATGCCTTTGATTCCGGGGGCATATATTGTTGTTTGTCTGTCTATTTGTTTGTCCTCATAAACTTTAAAATTGGGCCAAACGTTTGATGTTTGACCTACTTTTTAATACTTTATATCATTTGCCATAACTTTCGATTGGTAAGTGATAGGGCGTTCACATTACACATGTGTATTCCTTGTTACAAGACCTTCCCTGCGGTACCATAATTGTTTACCTTGTGTCCTTGACCTTGACATTAGACCTACTTTTTAAAAACTTTAAAATTGGCCATTACTTTCGATTGGCAAGTGATTGGGCTTTCATATTTCACATGTGCATTCCTTGTCACATGACCATTCCAGTTGTGTCATAATTTTTGTCCTTGTGACCTTGACATTGACCTGCTTTTAAAGAACTTTAACTTTGGCAATAACCTTCGATTGGTAAGTGATTGGGCTTTCATATTTCATATGTGCATTCCTAGTCACAGACCTTACCAGTGATACCATAATTTTTGACCTTGTGACCTTGACCTCCTTTTTAAGAACTTGAACATTGGCCATATCTTTTGATTGGTAAGCGATAGGGCTTTCATATTCCACATGGGCTGTCCGGGGGCATCAGTCTTTCACAAACACATCTTGTTTTCCCTATCAATGAATCGGAGGCCGATTAGTCATTTCATTCTTGGATCCCTATGGAATTTCTTACCATAGTTCCACAACAAAGTTTGGGATGGTGTAAGGAGATTTTGTTGTTTTGTCGAGAAAAGTGATATTGTGTGTACTCATTAGAATCGCCTCATCGAGGCGATTCTAATGAGAACACACAACATGCTATCTTGGTTTAGGAAAATCGTAAAGATATCCCTACAATATCCCCATTACATCCCTAATCATGGCGTAAATATTAGCCCTGACTTGTTCGAAATACCCCTGTTTCGCAAAAACATGTGTTTGAGCTGTTTGTTTGTTTGTATTGGAGTTTAACGGCCCAGTCAACACTATTTCAGGTCATTTTTGAACCGGTCACATTTCCATGGTAGGCTTATACGTAAGCGGTTTACCAGTACAGTGCACATTCTTTCACCAGAAATTGACAACTGCCCTTCTTGAATCAGCGGAGCGGAGAGAATGACCATAGAAAAGATTTCATGATCAGTCTCCACAAAAGAATGTTGTCGACCTCGGCAGGTATCGAACCCTCGTCCTCCTGATCACCAGTCAGACGCACATCCGACTGAGCTACCGGCGCCTGCGTTTGAGCCGTTGAAGTTCAATTGTCACAGTATTTGTTCCTTTTCAGTTTAAAACCAGCTACCAATACTGACAACCCTTGGTTTACCGACTATTGGCAGCATATATTTAACTGTAGCTTTGCTGACAGAGTCAACATACGATTGAGAGATCAGTACAGTCTGTGTACCGGCAATGAAACTATGACTGAAACGTCAGGTAAGATGGATCTCGTGCTTTGGATTGAAATGCAGTGTAGGAGGGTACGTCAACATGTTCTTGGCCTCGCTTAGAGTGTGGCAAGGAGATGCCATCATTCGTGCATGATCTTTCAACCAAGTCTTCATGAAGCTCAATGCAGCCATAGCCCATCGATGTTCAATCAAGCTTTGCAGTCTCTTATTGAAATGAAGCTTCATATTGAGCTTTATTATACACTGGAATAGACGTCATCGTCACTTTGGGATATCAATTTAAGGGGAATGGGAACACCTTCAGGAGAGGCAACTCCTGCAAAAGTATGTTTGTCTCCCATGTCAATAGGGGTCAACTCTTCAAGGAAAGAATTTGCTCCTGAGGAGCAAAGTCTTTCCTTTAAGAGTAGACCCCTTTTTCAGTGGGACAGGGCTTATAGAAAAGCTAAGAGTTGAAGGTTAAAGTCGGACAGTGCCAGAGTCGGTGCGTAAGGGTCAAGGGGCAAAAGTTCAAAGCCACCTCTTTCAGCTTCTGTCATTGCACTTGTCCTGTGCATAACAAGATAACTCCATAGGAATTCACTCAATGCAGCTTAAGCGCAATGCATTTCAGCTCTCAAGTACAGTACTATGTCTGGTTGGTTGGTTGGTTGGTTGATTTGAGGTTTAACGTCCCCGTCAACACTGTAAAGGTCATTTTGGGGACGTTGCTTCCAATTTTATGGGACTTTTACCCGACATTGAGATGAAATGACATCTCAAGACCTGTCGCCCAATGAAACCAATAGGGTTTATTAGCATGGACGGTCCGCCTCGCACCGCGGTTCCTGGGCAGGCTTAGATCCTCTAAGCGGTTTACCAGTACTAGTGTGCGGGCCGGATTCAGCTCTGATTGGAAGCATCATGCAGCCCATATATTTCTTCAAGCCCCTATGGGCGGGGGCCGCTACTATGTCTGGACTAGAGCATTGCCATGCAGCAACAAAATGTTTGATCGAAGCTTGCACCTTCTTTTTGTTTCAACTGCTTCTTACAGCTTTTGCAGTTTTAATGCATAAAATGCATCATATATGGTTTGACCTTTTCAAGTCTATGCAATGAACACACCTCTAAGCCCCAATGTATATAGAGAGAAGTGGAGCCTCTTGTCAGAATAGTAAGCATTTTGGCCACTAACGAGCTCGTCATCACGAAAACAAGCCTATATAATTTTGACTCCCTTGAACCCCACTTTTATATATTAAAACTGGGGTTTACAGGGGTATACCTTATTTTTCGTATGTCTGATCTAAAATATAGGGTGTAGGTACTTGTTAGAACCGCCTCGATGAGGCGGTTCTAACGAGTACCCACAATCTATATTTTGAGCAGAAATAAGAAAAATATCACAATTTTTCATCTTAAAATTTTCGTTTTTTTCTGCGGAAAAGTTAACAATGTATTTGTATAGGGATGTTTTCGTTATGTTAAGCTAACAAGTATTTGATTATTGGACCCAGATCTACACTATTTGTCAGAAATTGCTTGTACATGTGAGATCTTTAGCTTCATTACGCTTTGTTTATCAAATTGTTAAGAAGCTTTTTATTTCCGTGGAGTTTAATTTTCGTCGATGATAATCAAGGGGCCAACATCAGTATAGGCGTTGCAGTACTGTTAACTTTGTTTCAATGGACAAAGAGTTTACCCCAAAAAGGACACGTTATGGTTACTCATATAAAGTCCGCTCCGGGGAACGGGAGGTCACGGGTTCGATCCCGGGCCGCGACATACAAAAGTCATTAAGAATGGTACTAGCTGCTCCTCGCTTGGCACTCAGATATACGGGGTAGGGCTAGGACTGGTCGACCCAGTGTCAGGATAATGTAACTGGGTGTGGTTTCATGTAATGTGTCTGGGACATGATACTTCAGTGAGGTAGCACTATAAAATTGAGCATTGAGCTCCCTGTCGCAACCAGACACCGTCGTGATATGAATGAAAAATTGTTGAAAGCGACGTTAAACCCGAATTCACATACATACATACTCATATAAAGTAGGCATGCTTGAGGTGGAATTTAAGTGGAATTTAAGTGGAATTTAAGTGGAATTGCCAACGTATTTACATTTTATGTCAACCACACCACTAGGCTTCCTCGTTTGTTTTCATCCAATACAAAATGCTTTAGATGTATATCCCTCTGCGTTTCCAGGTACCTATATCCCTAACTACAACACCTATTCAACAATGGACGCCGTTTTGGTGTTTGCTCATGCTCTGAGGGACCTGCATGAGGATCTGTGTCAAGGTCGCACCGGAGTCTGCGAGGCGCTGAAGAATATCACTGGTCAGCAACTGTTGCAGTACATGAAAAATGTTACATTCACAGGTATGTTAATTAAACTTTATTCCTGCTGTTCACGACAATCCTTACCTTTGCAAACAGTGTAGATCCAGATCAGATGGCTTCTGAAGAAGCCATCTGATCAGGATCTACACTATTTGGCATTTAGTTGTGGATTTGAACGGAAAATATTATATCATGTAATCTGATTGGCTAAAAATCAAAAATGGGTGTGGCTAATTCAAATATTCAGCAGGATTAGGGTTTAAACGTCAATGGATTAAACAATGGTGGCTCATTTACCAACAAGGTTGTTTGGAACGTAGTTTGAGTCCCTCTGAAATTCCACCAAGAGATTCTGATAAATATTAGGGACAGTTTGGGACACTTTTCCTTAGTTATCCTAATAATTCATCGCTGATGCGATTCTATGAGTATAAAGAGCACACCGTCCATGCTCCAAAGGTGTTCGAGGCATTGAAACTGCAGTATGATAATATCACCAGGACAAGAACCTTAACATTTGTCCTGCTGAATATTTTAATCTGCCACACCCACTACCGATTAATAACCAATCAGATTACTTCATGCAAATTATTGCAACAAATTCACAATCTGAATGGCAAACAATGTAGATCCTGATCAGATGGCTTCTGACGAAGCCATCTGATCTGGATCTTCATTGTTTGGAAAATAAGGCATATACGGGCTCAGCAGGACAAGGGTTAACCTTAGCTTTAAATTTGAAAGCTATACTTTTACTCCATTGAGCTTGTTCACACTGGCTGGTTCGAACTGTTGAGTCCCTACGGAAATCTCCAAATAGCTGCAGATAGGGAACTTAACCCTGGGATAGAATTATTAACCAATCCAGTTTATCTTACCCAGGGTAGGATAAAATAGTATCAACAAAATATGGCGGACGTTGACAATCGAAGTCACTACATTATCCACTCGCAGAAATGATAGGTATGCAGAAAAAATAATCTTACATGGATGCGATGGTTAGTTAGAGAAATCCGTCCCTCTCGAGCCCTGTCCGACAAGCCTCGTGATGCCGGATAGTGACCGTCGGAACGGATTTTTATATCCTCCCCTCACACCCATTTAAGATTCTTATATTCTTGGTAAACAGAAAAGCAGAAAAGATACATGTACGATGAAAACTGTTCACCTTTGAAAAATCTGGTTAAAATATGTCCGGTGTATTAGTGCACTTTGAATGATCACCCAATTCCTGTAACTTTTTACTCATTAGTACATGTACTATACAAGTATTTCTAACTTTTTTTATCTTAAAACTTCGCCTTAGACACATTTTACCTGCTCATCAACAGTGAAGGTATGACACCTAGTTATAATTTATGCTAAAGATATAAAAAATAAAGATAAAGAAGCTTTATTTAACGTCGCATATCCGAAACAAATAACGTAAGCCCTGTAGAGCTTTTATTGCGACAAACAAAGTATCCTCTAACAAATACTTACCTGCCTTCATTTATCTTCCTAAGACTACCCCTGATAATGCGAGCGTCAGCCAAGGGAGCTCCTAGTACCATTTTTCACGCCTTATGTATGGCGCGGCCGGGGATCGAACCCGCGACCTCCCATTCCCGAAGCAGACGCTCTACCACTGAGCTATCGGGGCCGGTTAAAATGCTGCTATTAAAACATTGTGAAACACTTAAATACATGTATAATGTGATGATATTGCCATAAGTTTAGGGACTAAATTCTTTAAACCGATTGTAGGAATTCCATTGTGTACTAAATATGTTCCATTTGTGGCAGTTTTGTTATGCCCACAACATCGGCCGCCCACCCTTTTTTGCGTTTGTCACAGTATTGCGAATATCTTTAGAAACATCCATGGAACGTTGTTTTGAAATTCCATGTATGTATTGCATTTGAAAAATTAGCTGACCCGTATCTGTCCTTCCATCACACTTCTGATCATCATGCTGTTATCTTATTTGCACTATTATTAGCTGGGAGAAGATTGTAGCAAAATATCTCTGGAACCCTTATGAGCTAAGCTCATGAAATTTAAGCAACAATTAGGAATCTATGTACAGATAACGGGATTAACTAAAAAACTATGACTACATGTAAGTCATGTAAAGGAACAGTTTTATTTTATTCAGACCCTTCAGGTGCATATTTCAAGTTCTATGGAACAGATGGGCCAGCAAGTTACAGTATTGTCAAATATTCGCATGGTGAGGGAGGTTATAAATGGCGACGAGTTGGTTTATACAAAGGTATGCAATTCTTTTTCTCTTTTTGTCACGCGTATTTCAAGCAATGTGCGATTAAGGGTTCTATTTTACAATTAACTGTACATAGAAGTCTAAACATTAATTTCACTTAGGCTACACAAAAAGTTCAAAGAACTTGTAGACGTGTTCTACAAGGAGCGGGTCTTGGTGTTTTGAAGGCAAACGTGACGTTCCCGGTTGAAAACGCCGACTTTGTACTGGAGACCACGACTCTGCCAGGGTAGCAGGAGTGTCAAACAAGAAACACGCCTCAGCGCTGTCTAGACCCCACTGAACATAGAAATGAACCCTGCAGAAGCGAAACCGCATTTTTTTACAAAGTTCTTTTATTTTTCGAGTATACTCGAACTTGATCAAAACCATAAACTTGGTGGACTTGCTGAATATCATTATACAAGTGACCATTTTAAAAAACTTGTTTTTTAGTGTATGATTTTAAGACACAGTCTGTATATTTCACGTCTAAAGGCTCTGTTTTTCTGAATCATGTTTGTTTGTTTGTTTGATTAGAGGTTTGATGTCCCGGTCAACATTGTATATGTCATTTTGGAGACGTTGCTTCCAAATTTTTGGGACTTTAACCTGACATTGAGATGGAATGACAACTGAAGCCCTGTCGCCCAATGAAACAAATAGGGTTTATAAGCATGGGCGGTTCGACTTGCACCACTATGTCTGGGCAGGCTTTAATCCTCTTAGTGGTTTACCAATACTCGTGTGCGGTCGGTTTCAGCTCTGCGTGGAGGCATCATGCAGCCTATCTATTTTTTCAAAACCCGATGGGCGGGTGCCGTACTATAATTATGTGACTGAGCAAGTCCTTGAAATGAATACTCATATAAATCCCACATTACATAGAGAAAAATGGGGTTTAGAGAGTGTCTAGTCATTTAACTGACTTCAACACTCGCTGTACATTGTTAACTGTTAAACTTAATAATCAGGGCCATCGGTATCATTAACTTCGCAAAGCCTTTCTAAATTTCATAGATGTCATTTCGATTTAGTTTCAAATCCAATGCTGGAATTAAATCTCCTCTGCAACAAGGCCTATCGGAACCTGAATTTTTGGTGACTTAGTATATAAATTTAGAAACATATATGCTTGCGATGATTTGATACTCTACTTCGTAAAACCATTCATCGATATTAAAGATTGGGTACAAACATAAATGTTGTACGACAGGCTTGAATGCATGGTACATGTAGTATTACGGTTGGTAACTTTGCTTCCCTCTTTAACTGCCCGACGGCGGGTCGGATCTCAGACTCTATGACGGTTCACGCCTTAAAATTTACTAAACCATCTTTAAGTAATGTCGGTTAGTGCTTGATGCTCTGTCTCTGGTCTGGCCTACCGGATTTCAACTGTTGTTTGTCTTTTGCTCCAGCAATTTAGTTATTTCATGCTGTCGAGTCTTCCTCGTTTTATCTCTGTAATCGTTTGATTTTTCTTTTCACTGATGAGCTAGAAATCCTTCATACGGACTGAATAAATTATTTGTCTATATTGTTATAGTTCGTCGTTGCATGTATGTATTGCAACATGACTTTTGTAATGTCTTTTAATTTTGGATGGCGGTTTGGCCTTTTTGTGGAACAGTAACTGTCCTTTTGACTTTCTGCTGTGACGTTTTCATTTCGGTGAAGTTGTTTTATGTGTATGCTTCCTTTCCTTTGGGAGATGTGAGTTAATTCTATCCATTCCTGATCTTGTCCTGCACGTTTTTGTACAAGGGTATACCATTTTACTTTGATATTCATCTTCAAAAGCATGGACTGTGTACACTCGTTAGAGCCGCGTAAATGTGCTGAATCTAACAAGCATAGAAATATAAGCTGGGAGTGTAAATAAGCAAAATATCACAATTTTTCACCGGAAAATAAGTTTTTAAGATGAGAAAAAATCACATGTATTATGTCACGCGGTTGTGTATTAAGTTTTCGTTGTAGCAGCGACAAACGAGATGGTGTCTTCGGAAATGTGCGCACGCGCACAGCGAAGACATAAATCAGCTTGCACATTCACTCAGGCAGAACACAGCCTCCCTTATCTGCACGAAGGAACATCGAGAAGCGCCCCGCCCATCAGGGCTTCGAGAAATAGAACGAGCTACATGGCTATTACAGTAACACATACTTGTGACAATGTGCATCCTTCCATATTTCTAAATGGGTTATTTTTCCGACGAAAACCTGTGATATTTTTCTTATTTATACGCAAAATGTAGGTTGTGGGCGCTCGTTAGAACCGCCTCATCGAGGCGGTTCTAACGAGTACCCATAACCTACGTCTTGGAGCAGAAATAATGAAAATAATAAATGTCCCTGTAAACCCCATTTTTCTATTTAGAGGGGTGCTTAATACACGGACTTGTTAACGTGTTGGTGCTCCTACGCAGAGCTGAAACCAACCGAACTTGAGTACTGGTAAACAGCTTAGAAGGCCTAAGTCTGCCTAGTCAAAGTGATGCGATTGGGATCGCCCCTAGTTATAATCCCTTGAGATGTCATTTCATCTCAATGTCGGGTAAAACTTTGTAAAGTCAGCAACGTCTCCAAAATGACCGAAATAGTGTTGATGGGGAAGTAACTCCTCAAGTCCAACAAACAGCGAGTAAAGCCTCTTCTACAGCCTTGCATCACGAAAACACACCTACATAATTTGACCCCCCACCCACCCACGAAAGTGGGGTTTACAGGGGTAAACCTTATTTTTCTTATTCAGCCTGCTTAAAATATAGATTGTGAGTAGTCGTTAGAACCGCCTCACCGCCTCATCGAGGCGGTTCTAACGAGTACAAACAGTGTATATTTTGAGCAGAAATAAGAAAAATATCACAATTTTTTCATCTTAAATTTTTTTTATTTTTTGGCGGTAAAATTTACGATGCATTTGTAGAGAACTGTTTTCGTAATGGCGAGCACAAAAAGCTCAAGCGAGTCAAGGACATGTTAGAAAATATGTTTCGCTAATAACGGCTCATTGTTTCTTATTTTCCTTTCTTTAGATTTCCAGAACAATTCCGATCATTTTAACTGGACAGATAAACATGTGCTGGGGTCAAGTATGGCTTCTATGTGTTCAGCCCCTTGTAAGAAAGGGGAAGCAAAGTCCAAGAGAAATACGTGTTGTTGGAGTTGTTCCCCCTGTGCATTCTATCAGTATCTGAGAGCCTCTGAAGAGCTGTGCGAAGACTGTCCTAGCGGACAGCTTCCCAATGATACCATGACCGGATGTGTCGCGATTCCGGAAGTAGCAATGAGCTACAGCAATGTGTGGGCGATCATTTCCGTTCTGATTGCTTCAGTCGGTATTGTTGTAACCATTCTAGTCGGCGTTGTGTTCTACAAATACAGAGACACTCCCATTATCATGGCAGCGGGGAAAGAATTAAGCTACGTGTTGCTTGTCGGAATTTTCTTTTCCTACTTATCTAGCTTTGTGTTTGTGGGGTACCCATCGAGATTTACATGTGGAACAACCAGATTTCTTCTAGGAATGTGCTACACACTTTGCTACGCAGCAATATTAGTAAAAACTAACAGAATTTATCGTGTGTTTAACATAAATACTAAAACACCAAAGAGAGTTCGGTTCACCAGCGCCAGATCACAGCTTCTTATTGTTTTTGGAATAATCACTGTAGAGCTGGCAGTATTGGTAGCATGGCTGGTGTTCGATCCTCCTAACTCCGCCCATATCTACCCAACTAAATACGATAATGTTCACGTTTGCGCCGATTCGACAGACTTTTCGTATCTCGGCGCACTTGTTTATCCGTTCTTCTTGATGGTGATCTGTATAGTGTACGCCGTTCGGACAAGAAAGACACCGGATGGGTTTAATGAAACACGCTTCATTGCCTTTGGATCTTACTCTTTCTGCTTAACGTGGATAGCTTTTATACCAATATACTTCACAGTGTCTGACAACACTGTAAGAATTGTTTGTCTCTGTTGGGCATCTTCAGTGAACGCCACAGTAACACTAATCACATTATTTATCACAAAGGCATATATTGCTATTTTGAGGCCAGAAAAGAACACCAAAGAAAACGTGATGAGGAGTAAACGGATGACGAGGAGTTATGATACGATTGATTTAAATAATCTCAGCAATCTCAGTAAAATCGCTAGTGCAGGTACGTTGGACAGTGAAGTATCAACAAACCCTTCCATGTAGCATCCAATTACGAATACATGCCTATACAAATACATTTCAAACTTTGCCTATGAAAAAAAAAAAAACACGAAAATTTAACATGAAAAATTGTGATATTTTTTCTTATTTCTGCTCAAAATATAGATTGTTGGTACAAGTTAGAGCCGCTTCTAACGATTACCCAAAATCTATATTTTAGAGCAGAAATAAGAAAAATAAGATTTACCCCTGTAAACCCCAATTTTACTGTATAAAAGTGGGGTTCAAGGGGGGTCAAAATTGTATAGGCGTATTTTCGTGATGCTTCAACACTCAACACATCTAGTCATCCTATACCTGCCTGGCCCACCTGACTGGTATCTCGTGCATGTTATGAACAGCTAGCTAATTAAATTTCATTCTTTCAAGTGGTTAGTACAAAAACACGCCTATATACATGTATTGGAAAATCATCTAAAAAGCCCATGGCCCCCGCCCATCGGGGCTTGAAGAAATAGATTGGCTGCATGATGCTTCTACGCAGAGCTGAAACCGACCCGCACACGAGTACTGGTAAACCCCTTAGATGATATAAGCCTGTCCAGGCAAAGCGGTGTGAGTGTCGGACCGTCCATGTTTATAAACCCTATTGGTTTCATTGGGTGGCAGGGCTTGAGATGTCATTTCATCTCAATGTCGGGTAAAAGTCCCACAAAATTGGAAGCAACGTCTCCATAATGACCTTTACAGTGTTGACGGGGACGTTAAACCTCAGATCAAACAAACTATATAGAGGGTCAAAATTATATAGGCGTGTTTTCGTGATGATGTCAGCAGGGCCCAGTTGTTCAAAGCACAATGAGCTTAACGAACTTGCTAGTGGGCAAAACGTTGATTGCATGTTCTAGCGAGTACAATATCTCCTACTCTGGTATTTTTTGCTGAAAAAAATGTGAGTATCCCTTTACAAATGCAATAACTATTCAGAACATTAGCCATATATATTGTCTTGTTCAATTTGAACAACTGGGTCCAAGGTTGTATGTTATTCCTTTGTTCGTTTCGCTTTCTGCATATATTTTTGTGTGCTCATTAGAACTGCCTTGCAGAGGCAATTCTAGCATGTGTTCTAGATTTTCCTAATTTATTCAGTTCTAAGGAAATCCTTATGCACAGTACCTACATGTATATTTTAAGAGGAATGGGAACACCTGGCAGATTTTTCCACCATTTTTCAAAGGGAGACAATTTTCGTGACTTTCTGTTCGCTTTTTTTATACACTCTGCCCCACGAAAAAAGGAGTTTACTCTTACGGGAAAGAATTTGCTCCTAAGGAGCAAATTCTTTCTTTTAAGAGTTGATCCCTATTGACATGGTAGAAAAAATACTTTGAAGGAGTTGCCTTCCCTGAAGGTGTTCCCATTCCCCGTAAGAAACCAGATGAAATAATGAGCCGACACTTGAGAAAAGGGCCCTTATATTATCCGATGTGGATGCTGTTTGCAACCAGTTAACAGGACTAGGCATGAAGCTAACCCATTGTCTCAATTGTCTCAACTACATGTCTGCAAAGATCAAAGGCTCTGGCAAGGCTGCGCGTATGGGCAGGCTTGCCTCAGCCTTCCAAGTCAGTAAAGAATGACAGGCCAACGTCCGACCGACAGCGATATTTATAGGTTATTGACTTTATATTGTGAAATATTCGGCACGAGTTCATATGGCGAAGGACGCACGAGCTTGCGAGTGCGTCTTCGCCATATGAACGAGTGCCGAATATTTCACAATATAAAGTCAATAACCTTTTTATTATATACCCAAACTTGGACTCTGTGCCAGAATTCAGGATTGCCTGGCATGGAAATTTGAACGTAAAATAAGGTTAGACATCTTTAAGTGCTTTGAAATGGAAAATAATGCACATTGTTAAGTGTCTTCCTACACTATGAAAAGCCACGCCCAATGGCGCCAAAGTGAAGACGACGTTAACGTCGGTTGACGTGACGTCATTAAAAACATTAATGTTTCCCAACACAGGACGCCATGTTTACCGAAGTGTCAGTTTTGTTTCTTTCAAAATACTCTTGATTTCCTGAAAGAAATTATTGAATATCTGAACAGATTGCAGGTAGGTCATATTTGCTAGCATAAAATGCGCTTTATGCACCCTGTCACAGCCTATATTCATTTTGTTTTAGGTTATTTCAGTCGATACGCACGACAACATGGCTGCCGATTTTTAGTATTGAAGTGGACAAATTTGAAAGTAGTTCTATTTTGAACGTGACTGCTTATCTACGGGCAATATGAACTTGACTACGGGCAATATGGAAAAATATTGACCGGTAACTTCTGTACAAAGTAAACGGGACATTTTCTGGGTATATAATAAGACGTGGTATTGTATAGTTTCTATCGCTGTCGGCTCGATGCTGGCCCCCTGATGCGTGCTAGCTGGGTTTGCTGCAGGTTTATGTAACCAGAACTCGTTTGCCATGAGCTGGCTTTAATATTGTACTTAATTGAAGGAATGGTTTTGATACTGGTAGACTTAATGTTAAAGAGCCCCACTATTTCAAGAAGAAGCCTTTTCTTTTCTACTTGTACATGTTGGTTGGTTGATTTGAGGTTTAACGTCCCCGTCAACACTGTAAAGGTCATTTTGGAGACGTTGCTTCCAATTTTGTGGGACTTTTATCCGACATTGAGATGAAATGACATCTCAAGCCGTGTCGCCCAATGAAACCAATAGGGTTTATTAGCATGGACGGGCCGCCTCGCACCGCAGTTCCTGGACATGCTTAGATCCTCTAAGCGGTTTCCCACTACTAGTGTGCGGGCCAGATTCAGCTCTGCGTGGAAGCATCGTGCAGCCCAAATATTTCTTCAAGCCCATACGGGCGGGGGCGATATTTGTACATGTAGTTGCCTCCAATTAGCCAGTGTCATCTCCTGCTTAGTTTTCCTTCGACGAATGTCCACTTAACCATATACAGTCAAATGTCAATGGCTCAAACACCTTTAGGACCATTAACATTTGTTCGAGGTGGGATAGTTCGTGTCATTAAGGGTTCATCCATCACAAAAACATGCCTATATAATTTTGACCCCCTCTAACCCCACTTTTATATAGTAAAACTGGGGTTTGCAGGGGTAAACCTTATTTTTCTTATTTCTGCTCCGAGATATAGATTGTAGGTACTCGTTAGAACCCCCTCAATGAGTACTCACAATCTATATTTTGAGCAAAAATAAGAAAAATATCACAATTTTTCCATCTGAAAATTTTCATTTTTTTCGGCGATAAATGTGTCAATGTATTTGTATAGGCGTGTTTTCGTAATGAAAGTTCCAGGCCAACAGAGATTTCATAAAGGATGTCTTTTTGATATCTAAATAAATAGTATGGTGTGTGTAGTCATTAGAATCGCCTCATGGAGGCGATTCTAATGAGCACAGACTACATACGTTGTCAAACTCACATACGAACAAAACCTCTATGTTTAATTATATGTAATTATGGAAACATTATTGAAGGAACTGAAGAACGAGCTCTGAGAAGCCTCCGTGGTGTAGTGGTTATGCTACTCGCCTTGTAAACCAGGGGTGGCAGGATCGATAACGGGCTTCTCCAGACTTTCGGATGGGTCTTTAAACCGAGGTCCCGTGTCCGTTGGCGACACGTAAAACTCAAATACTCATTCACTCACTCGAGAACGAGCTCAAAATAGCGTCAGTAAACGAGCTATCAACGGCCCCCGCCAATCGGGGTTTGAAGAAATATATGGGTTGCATGATGCTTCCAGGCAGAGCTGAATCCGACCCGCACACGATTACTGGTAAACCGCTTAGAGGATCTAAACTTGCCAAACCAAAGCGGAGCGAGTCGGACCGTCCATGCTTATAAACCCTATTGGTTTCATCGGGCGGCTGGGGTTGAGATGTCATTTCATCTCAATGTCGGGTAAAAGTCCCACAAAATTGGAAGCAACGTCTCCAAAATGACCTTTACAGTGTTGACGGGGACTTTAAACCTCAAATCAAACAAATAAACAAAAACGAGCTATCAGTGTTCGAGTCATTGAAGTTTCCCTGTCTTAGTGCATGTACCTTTTTACCTTAAAAGTTCATGCTGTTCTCTACTATTTCTATGCACACCTGAGCAGGTAAATTTCCTTTAAAGCATGCATGTTTTCTTGGATTAAATCACCTCCCTTTTGCTTCTCCAACCAAACGAGCCACGTCAAGTGAAAATGTATTAAGGAAGTGTGCACCCAGCGAAGACTCAGATCAGACTGTGCGTATGTTACTTCATTGTATATGACTGTTCGTTGAACCTATGCTTCTAAATACATACACGAAAAGCTGTATGGCAGGGCTAACTGCTAATGTGAGCCGGTGCACGGCAAAACCTAAGGACGTATGCGACCAGAGAAGACCCAGATCAATGCGCGCAGTCTGATCAGAGTCTTTGCTGTTCACACGAGACTTCAGTATAATCTGGACTATTTAAAGAAATACAAGCCAAGATTGGACAGACTTACTTGATGCACAGGTTGATCTCAGTCGCTGGTCTCGCCGGACTTATTGTAGGTTTTGTCGGGCGCTGGCTCATATCCTTAGATACATTTTGCTTGTCGTGGTGCTCTTCCATTCCTCTACAAACCCAGTATTATTATGCTTTTAACTCTTATCTTGCTGTTCACGACAACCCCTATCTTGGCAAATAGTGTAGATCCAGATCAGATGGCTTCTGAAGAAGCCATCTGATCAGGATCTACACTGTTTGACATTCAGTGTATGAATTTGTAGGAAAAATTACATCAAGTAATCTGATTGGTTCAAAGTCAGAAATGGGTGTGGCTAAAATGAATATTCAGCAAGAGACGGGTTAAGTTGCAGCAGTATGCTTATTTGTAAATCCGCACGCTTCTCTATCCAATTTTGTATTTAATTAAATACATGTATGTTTGATTTCATGTTGCTATGTTTTGTTAACTGTTTATTTCTTTGTTTACATATTCGTTTTTAATTATTCGAGTGTTGTTATTTTCTACGCCCACGGGCGTAGACAATCTTAAGGATAACTTTTGCTCTGGAAGCACTGTTTAAGAAAGGTCATGACTAGTTGCATGTTATTTTCTATTAGCATGACATCCGTGTTATTGTCTACGCCTGTGTGTGTAGACTACCTAAGGTTTACTTTTGCTCCAGAAGCATTGAAGAAAAGGTCACTACTGGCTGAATGCTATATTCTTTTGACTGATCGTCGGTGTTATTTGTTATAATGATTAAAACCGGGATTGACCGGAATACTTAAGTTTATCACACCTTCTTCGCATACAAAATAAACATGTTTTCTGGGTTCACACGATTTTGACATCCCTCCGATGATACAGTGAATCTATTTTTGTTTGTTTTCACTAAACGCAGACAGATGCATCTGTTCTACTGGTTTTTCGTCCCTTAGTCCCGAGAGGTTGTCATGGTAAAAGATAAGTAGATTTGTTTATTTATAAAACTGGAGTCAATTTTTGGAATCTTTGGTATTCACACGAATAGCTTTGTCATCAAGTTGACTTTCCAATCCTATGACGACACAAATCAATGTGCGCTAAGCATAGACTCAAGCTTTTTGTGAAAGCTAATACTTGTTGTTAATGTGCTTGTGTTGGAGTTACACTATTGAGTTCGTTAACACACCACCGCTTCTGTTATTCGTTGCGGGTCACCTGCAGGCCTACAATTAACATTTCGTCAATATCCAAATACTGTCCTTCTGCACCCCCACCGATCGGGACATGGAGAAAAAGATTTGGCTACCGAGCTTAGGAGTACTTGTAAACCGTTAAGAAGGTCTAAGCCTGCACTGGCGAAGTGATGTCAGTCGGACTGTCCCTTAAACCTCAGCGGTTTCAAAAGGCGGTGGTGCTTGTGACCCCACAAAATCGGAAGCAACGTCCCCAAAATGATCTGAATAGTGTTGATGCGGACGTAAAACCAACAAACACATTTCCATCTTGAATTAGAAGAAGGAAGCAAAGGGGCGTATTTCATGATTAATCTCCCAGTGGAGAATAACCAGACCTTTTTGAATAACAGTAGTGAATGTCAACCAGTGTAGACTCTAATCAGATGTAAAGGTAGGGGTTGACGTGAACAAAAGGATAATGGTAAAGCAATGTTTTATAGAAACTTTTAGATACAGTTGAACGTCGGTAATTCGAATATATCTTGGACCAAAGAAATTGATTCGGCCGGACAGGGGTACATGTAGTTCCGGGGTTACCCATAGCAACAGGTCAGGAGGAATGATGGGAATAATTTATTCGATCTTCTATAAATATTGTTTTTTATGTGTATTCATCGAGGCGATACTAATGAGTTTGTTTGTATGGAGTTTAACGGCTAGACAACATTATTTAGGTCATTTTTGAGCCGGATCAGGCTTATACGGAAGCGATTACCCAGTACAGTGCCTCTTCTTTCGCCAGAAACTGACAACTAACCTTCTTGAATCAGCGGAAGGGAGAAAATGACTGTCGAAAAGATGGCCTGATCAATCTCCACCAAAGAATGTTGCCGGCCCCGGCAGGAATCGAACCCGCGTCCTCCAGATCACCTGTCAGACACGCATTTAACTGAGCTACCGAAGCCGCCTATACTAATGAGTACACACAACATACATTTCATGATGAAATAAGAAACGTGTCCCCTCAATATTTATTATCTAGAGGTGCGTGAAGAATTATTAGGTTCGAGTAAGACATGGTAAACAACACATCGGTGTTCGAGCAATTAAAGTTTTGCTGTAAATTGCCGATGAATTAACAGTACAACTTCCATTGCTCGAACCTCGATGGCTCGTTTACCATGGATGAGTCAAACCCGTTCTTGGGCTCGCAGTTGATTTCTCCAAAATACGATAAAGGGATAAAGTAGAGATATTATCTTCTTTTATTTTTCAAATGTATGCTATGTATGCTCATTAGAAACGCCTCATCGAGGCAATTCTAATGAGTACACACAACATACATTTTTAATATAGGACACCGAAAAGATTTTCCCAGAATTATCTCCATTATGCCTCCTGATATAACACTGATTGTAAACCTCCGTGGCTCGAACTACCGCTGTCTCGAACAAATTTTCATGGTCCCAAAGGGGTTCGAGCCATCGAAGTTCGACTGAAACCTTATATGGGCCATACCAAGTGAAAATATGCATTCGAGCATGTGCACATAGTTAACATAAGCCCGCGCCTCCACGCAGTCTGATCAGTCTTCGCTGTGTGCTGTCTAGAAGCTCTTTGAGTGTGTTCCGGTTTAACGTCCCAGTTACTTAACAGTTATGATCATACTGGGCATGTCTGCTACATTCACTGTTCCTAGACAGGCTTAAACCCTCTAAGCTGCTTACCAGTACTTAGTGAGATCAACAGACAAAAGCCGTAGGGTCAACGGCTGAACCCTCAAGCAACCGTCTGTCTCAAGCTGTCTCCCAAGAAATTGGCCGGACAGGATAGAGTTGAAAAAAAAAAGAAAGCCCTATGCCGCATCTGCTGCAAGAACATCAGATCATTCCCCTACTGAAGCCAAAGCAGTAGAACGTTACAGCCGTGGGGCTGTGGGGGTACCGTTGTCGACCTTCGCACCGACCCAGCCTCCCACGGAATCACATTGACCCATAGTTTCCATCACGTGAACAAGTCCAGGAAATGAACATATATTCCTCTTAACCCTTGACCTGCTGAATATTTAAATAAGCCACACCCACCGTCGATTATCAACCAATCAGATTAACTGATGCAAATTATTGCATCAAATTCACAATCTGAATGGCAAACACTGTAGATCCCGATCAGATGGCTTCTTCAGAAGCCATCTGATCTGCATCTACATTGTTTGAAAGATAAGACATATCCGGGCTCAGCAGGACCAGGGTTAACCCCATTTTATTTAGAGAAAACTGCGGTTTATAGGGGTATACATTATCTTTCTTGTTTCTGCTCCAAGACATAGGTTGTGGGTACTCGTTAGAACCACCTCAATGAGGCGATTCTAACGAACACCACAACATATGTTTGGAGTATAAATAAGAAAATTGTCGAAAAGTAGCCATTTCGGAGATGTGAAAAAAATGCACAATGTCGCAAGGGTCTATTATCGTTTGTTTGTTTGTTTGATTTGAGGTTTAACGTCCCCGTCAACACTGTATAGGTCATTTTGGAGACGTTGCTTCCAATTTTGTGGGACTTTTACCCGACATTGAGATGAAATGACATCTCATGCCCTGTCGCCGAATGAAACCAATAGGGTTTATTAGCATGGACGGTCCGCCTTGCACCGCGGTTCCTGGACAGGCTTAGATCCTCTAAGCGGTTTACCAGTACTAGTATGCGGGCCGGATTCAGCTCTGCGTGAAAGCATCATGCAGCCCATATATTTCGTCAAGCCCCTATGGGCGGGGGCTGAGGTCTATTATCGTAATGATCGTACTGACAGAGGATACTAAATAATATCTGAATAGGTATGCAGACTGATTGGCGTCTTCGCTGAGAGCCCCCTCCTCGGAAACCCCTTTTAACATGTCACGGCCCATAGAAATGCCGAATTCCATCTGCTTTGTCAACGGGTTGTTTTTGAAATCTTAACCCTTAACCAGCTGAATATTTATATATATCACACCCACTACTGATTATCAACCAATCATATTACTCGATGCAAATGTTTGCAACAATTCACAACCTGGATGGCAAGCAATGTAGATCCTGATCAGATGGCTTCATCAGAAGCCATCTGATCTGGATCTTCATTGTTTGGACAATAAGGCATACCCGGGCTCAGCCGGACAAGGGTTAAAAAGCAAAACACTATGTTTCAAGATTAAATAAATTGAAATTCCGCTATTAAGACCACCTAAAATTAAGGCTAATTCTGCTTTAAAAAGCTTTTTTACATCTAGTAGGCTGCAGTTATTATTTCTTTGTGTTTTCTGCATGCAGAGTCCTCTGGTCAGAGACCACATTTGGGACTGTTCAAAAGTGGTCTTAAAGACCATTTTTGAACAGTCCCAAAGGTTGTCTTAATATAGGAATTATACTGTATCTATCTAAAGACTGAAAGAAGTTTTGTCTTAGAAAATACTCAGAATCTTGCTGGTGTGATTCCAGGCTCCGGGATTATACGAGGGTAGGCTGAGTTCTGAGCATGACCAAGAAGCAGGCATCGAACAGCCATGAAATTTTGTATTCATTAAATCCAAACCTTTATTACTTGATTTGACTCAAATGAGTTCAAATTTACCTGCAATAACGTAGAAATTCTAGACTTTGAAAATTGATACTGGCACGTTTTTGAGAAAATGGAAAAAATCTGGCATCGTGGTGTCATCAAGTACCTCCATAAAAAGGTGTTAGCTCCTAAGGGCATTTATGCCGATATGGTTGCTACATTAGGGGATGATGCTCCTTCGTATGCAACCGTGAAAAGGTGGGCAACAAATTTTAAGATGGGCAAGGACAGCCTTGAAGATGATGACCGGTGTGGACGACCCACATTGGCAACAACTGAGGAAACCATCAACCAAGTGCACAGGGTCGTGATGGATGACAGGCGTTTAACTGTGAATCAGTTAGCTAACACTGTTGGCATCTCCCGTGAACGAGTAGAGAACATTCTACCCAGTGAATTAGGAATGTCGAAGGTTTCCGCCAGATGGATGCCACGGCTTTTGACGCCTGACCAAAAGTTGACCAGACTCAACCTGTCACAAGCCAACTTGGCTATTTTTGAAGCAGACCAAGATGGTTTTCTTGACGGTTTTGTATCAGGATGGGTGTTGGGCTCATCACTTTGAGCCAGAGACCAAAAGACAATCCATGCAATGGAAGCACCCTGGCTCACCCCCTCCAAGGAAGGCAAAGGTCGTCTCCTCTGCTGCAGGGAAGGTGGTGGCATCAGTGTTCTGGGATGCCAAGGGTATAATATTCATAGATTACCTTCAAAAGGGCAGAACAATTAATGGGGAGTATTATGCAGATCTGCTTAAACAACTGCGAAAAGCAATTAAGGCTAAACGACCCGGAAAATTGACAAAAGGGGTCTTGTTCCATCAGGACAATACGCCTGCTCATAAATCGGTTGTCACAATGGCTGCTGTGTATGACTGTGGCTTCACACTTGTCGATCACCCTCCATATTCACCTCCATCAGATTAGTTCCTGTTTCCAAACATGAAAAAGCACTTGGCTGGGCAGCATTATCGGTCAGACGAGGAGGTGATAGGTGCTGTGGGGGAGTTCTTCAGGGACCAAGATGAGACCTTCTATACCACTGGGATCCAAGGACTCCAGCATCGCTGGAGGAAGTGCGTGGACAGGAAGGGAGACTATGTTGAAAAATAAGGCACTTTCAGCATGGACAAACCATTGGATCTTGGTCAGGCTCAGAACCCCTCAGCCTACCCTCCTACAACCTTTTTATGCTTAACTCGATTCAGCATGAAAATGGTCATCCGGGGCGTAACGTCAACGGACCGAACACAATTGGTAGCATACAAATGTTCAAGACAGAGATAGTTTGAGCCATTGGGGATCATGCAGAGCGCCAACTCAATATTATTGTGTTTGAATTTAATTTTTACGTCCACGTCAACGCTGTTTAGGACATTTTGGAGACGTTGCTTCCAATTTTGTGGGACTTTTACCCGATACTGAGAATTAGCTCAAGCCCTGCAACTCGATGAAACCAATAGGGCCTATATGCATTTAATGGTCCGACTCACACTTTGCAAGGGCAGACTTTGTCCTTCTAAACGGTTTACTAGTAATCATGTGCGGTCAGTCTCAGCTCCGCGTGTAAGTACCATGCAACCCAATATATTTCTCCAAGCCCCAATGGGCGAGGCCCTCAATATTATTTAAGGATATTTTGCTGATCGGCATGGTATGTGTGTTTTATTAGAAGTGTATCATTAAGGCGAGTCAAATGAGTGCTAATAACATGCAGACTCAGTACCTTTTCAGGGGGAGCTTATATTTTAGGCTGTGATCCGTCGTCGTCGTCTGCGTCCGTGTCTGCGACTGCATCGTCAACATCTT
Source organism: Lucinisca nassula (assembly GCA_963580285.1). Taxonomy (NCBI): domain Eukaryota; kingdom Metazoa; phylum Mollusca; class Bivalvia; order Lucinida; family Lucinidae; genus Lucinisca; species Lucinisca nassula. The sequence continues at coordinate 73,724,291 of OY757023.1, read as the reverse complement.
CAAACGACATCTCCTCTGAAACTACTCGCCCAAATGAAAATCAAATTACACGTGGAGTCTCTATGAGACTGGGTCACATGACCAATATGGCTGCCATGTCCATATATGGTAAAAAAATAAAAATCTTCTTCTCAGGAACCAAGTTGCCGATGACCTTGAAACTTGGTATGCAGCATCGGAGACTCGGGTCCTACCTAGTTTGTGCAAATGATGACCTTATGTTGACCTTGACCTGTTTTACGTCAAAGTCTAATTTGGTCACTTAGACATTTGTATGGAAAAATGCACAACAGTAGATTTTCTGATTCCATCGTAGCTTGTGGCTTGTGCAATCAGCTTACTGGAAGTCTATCAATTCCGAAGATCAAGGTTATTCATTGACCGTTTGTCCTGGATGGCCCAGAATCCGTATTTTTATCTTATTCTCCGCTTTAACTGCTGGGTTGATTGAAACCAAATTACATGTGGGGTCACTTTGGGAAGGGAGAACGAAAGTTTGTTCGTAAGGACTGGGTCAAACTGACCGATATGGCCGCCATGCCTATATATGGTAAAAACATTTAAAACTCGCCTTCTCAGGAGACAAACGCCCGATGACCTTGAAACTTGGTTTTCAGCATCGGAGACTCAGGGTCTGTACCTAGTTTGTTCAAATGATGATCTTTGGTTGACCTTGACGTATGGAAAAAGGCAAAATTGTGGATATTTCTGACTGCATGTACGAGTGTGGCATCAGAAATGATGCAATCAGCTTTCTGGAAGTTAATCAAGTCCCAAGGGCAAGGTCATTTACTGAGCTTTGTCCTGGATGGCTCAGAATGTTTTTAATCATCTCCACTTAAACTGCTGGGTTGATTGAAACGAAATTACATATGAAGCCCCCTTGGGTAGTGGGGAATGAAATTTTGTTCGCAAGGACAGGGTCACATGACCAACATGGCCGCCATGCTCATATATGGTTAAAACATTCGATTTTTTTCTTCTCAGGAACCAAACGGCCGATGACTCATGCCCCACCAAATTATTCAAATAATGACCTGTTTTACGTCAAGGTTAACTTTGGTCACTTAGACATTTTTATGGAAAAAAAAGCAAAACCGTCGATGGTGGCCTGTCTCATCAGAAATGTTATTTGCAATCAGCTGAATGGAAGTTAATCATTTCCTAAGGTCAATGTCATGACTGACCTTTGTCCTGGATGGCTCAGATTCAGTACTTTTATCTTCTTCTCCACTTAAACTACTGGGTTGATTGAAACCGAATTACATATGGAACCTCTATGGGAAGGGGAAACGAAGGACTGGGACTGGTTCGTAGATTAAATTAAACACATTTTATTGCATAAACATAAAAAGGGATTGGACAAAAGTTATGACAACATTAGATAGTCCTTTCCCTAAACATAACAACAAAACATTTCAATGGTACAATGGTGGATGCAATTTAACATGCGATTTATACCGGCTCAGGTTTAATACACGCACGTGCAAGAATGTAAGCACGTCTCATGCACGCGCATGCGCGCAGGCACTGGTTCCTTAGGACTGGGTCACATGACCAATATAGCCACCATGCCCATATATGGTAAAAACCATTAAAATATTCTCCTCCGGAACCCAACGGCCAATGACCATTGGTATATAGAATTACGGATCCTACCAAGTTTGTTCAAATGATTAACTTTGGTTGACCTTGAAGTGCTTTACGTCAAGGTTAAATTTGGTCACCTCGACATTTGTATGGATTGCATGAGTAATTGTACCCATTGTTTTATTTTGCTTATGAACATAAGCTATGTATAGCCACTGGAACCACTTGCATTATACATGAAGCAAAACAAAACAGGCCTAACAAATAGCTCTGTTTCCGCTAACATGCTGAAAAAAATTTTGGTCGGTAAGTAGGAGAAACTTTTTTATTATTTTATTGTTTCCCCCAAAAATCACAGGGTCGGACCTGTATTTGTATGTGCTTATGTTTTTGTGCATGTTTTTTGTTAATAAAATTGCCATATTGAGACTTGCACTGTATATCATAATTCATTTTAGATGCTCAAAAATGTTATCTCTGTATTTTGGAAGGTACTAAATGCAAAAAAAAAAATACAAAAATGTACGTAAAACGCGAAATTACCATGGGCAAATTAAAAGACGACACTGGGTAGGGTCGGAAATTGAAAATGGTAGGGTCCGTGTTTTATTTTTTATTTTGTTCTTTTATTGATAAACATCACGTGAACAAGTCCGTGAAATGAAGACCCCCCTATACCTCACTTTATACAGAGAAAACTGGGGTTTACGGGGTCAAACATTATTTTTCTTATTTTTGCTCCAAGACATAGGTTGTGGGTACTCGTTAGAACCGCCTCATTGAGGCGGTTCTAACGAACACCCAAAACCTATGTTTGGAGTATAAATAAGAAAAATATCACAAATTTTCATCAGAAAAGTTACCTTATTTTGAGGTTTGTAAAATGCACTATATCACACGGATATGTTATCGTAATGAATGGCGTCTTTAGCATGTATCTTTAGAACTAGCATTTTCTAGATAAAATGTTTTTTTTTTTCCTTATCTCTACATTACGATAACACACCCGTGCGACATAGTGAATTTTTTCACATCTCCAAAATGGCCATTTTCTGATGAAATTCCTTGATATTTTTCTTATAAATACGGCAAACATAGGTTGTGGGTGCTCGTTAGAACCGCCTCATTGAGGCGGTTCTAACGAGTACCCACAACCTATGTCTTGGAGCAAAAATAGGAAAAATAATGTATACCCCCCTACACCCCATTTTTCTCTATATAAAGTGGGGTGTAGGGGGGTCTTCGTTTCACGGACTTGTTCACGTGATGTAGTTCAAACATACATTGTACATAACGGGTGCTCGTTAGAACCACTTTGTAACCTGATAACATTTCACGACGCTGTCCCGAAGGCAAAACTATGTTTTGTGCTCGGGACTGTGACGTGAAAATTATATAGAAACAAATAACACAAGGCACACGAATAAAGAAAAACGAAGCAAACAAGTGGGGGAAAAATATGCCGGCAGGAAAAGATATGTGGACATTGTTATTGCACTAGTGCACTTCTCACGGTGCGTCTCATAAGACCGCGTATACATACGAGTGTGGACATCTGGCACTATTTGGCGCTTGGCAACTTTTTACGCAAACTACATGAAAATCAGACTTACAGCGGCCAACTGTGTGGCGAATAACTTCCCCACAAACCGCGCATGAATACATCGCATGAAATACGCACCATCGGTGCTTGGCAATACATATTTTAACTACCATTCATGTATTTCATCTAAAATACTTTAGTCGCGCTGCTTTCCCATACACCTGCGAAAAATAATTTAGAGGTGCAAAGCATCAGATACGCTTTTATTTAATACAAAGCAGTGAAATCAGTGCATATCTGAAACAAATAAAAGTGATATTTTCACACTGTGAAAATATAAATGATATTTTCACAGTGTGAAAAATAACATGACCATGTTATTTTCACAGTAGCAGCCCGGACTATTTTCTCGACAAAATTCATATGTTATCTACAAAATAATTCTGTAAAATACCTTGAAAAAGCATTCTCTGAACTGTAAAATGCTGTATTAAAAATGGCGACTGTTTATGGTTTGCAACTGACAGTTGTGATGTCATAGCCGAGTCAAAAATTGTGACGTAAGAACCGATTGATCAATTACAGTAAGTGTCCTAAAATATTATCAAATAAAAAGAAAATTTACTTTTTTTCGATAAATATCAAAAATATTTCATCTCGTGTGTTGAAAACATCAGAATTTTCACTCGTGCTTCGCACTCGTGAAAATTTCTGATATTTTCAACACACTCGATGAAATATTTTTGATATTCATCTCAAAAAAGTAAATATCCTCTATCTATTTTATCTTGTAACATCTGTCCCTCACTTTCATTTTTTAATCTACAGTCTCTTCTATCTCTTTTCTCCCCTTCGCTGGGAGACGACACAAAATGACAAGGGTTGACGTATCGCTAAGCCCCAATACAAAAAAAAAAAAAACACTTTTGAACAGATCCAAAGGTTGTCTGAATATAGGCATCACGAAAACACGCCTATATAATTTTGTCCCCCTTGAACCCCACTTTAATATAGTAAAACTGGGGTTTGCAGGGGTGAACCTTATTTTTCTTATTTCTGCTCTAAAATATAGATTGTGGGTACTCAGCGAGGCGGTTCTAACGAGTACCCACGACCTATATTTTGAGCAGAAATAAGAAAAATATGACAATTTTTCATCTTAAAATTTTTCATTTTTTCGGCGATAAAGGTTGCAATGTATTTGTATAAGCGTGTTTTCGTAATCGGAATGATAATTTGTATATGACACACACATGTAATTGACATACATTACGAAAACACGCCTATACAAATACAGTCATTTTTTTTTCGCTGAAAAAATGAAGATTTTATGATGAAAAATTGTCATATTTTTCTTATTTCTGCTCAAAATATAGATTGTAGGTACACGTTAGAACCGCCTCGATGAGGTGGTTCTAACGAGTACCCACAATCTATATTTTAGAGCAGAAATAAGAAAAATAATGTTTACCCCTGTAAACCCCAGTTTTACTATATAAAAGTGGGGTTCGAGGGGGTCAAAATTATATAGGCGTGTTTTCGTGATGCAGGGCCCAGTTGTTCAAAGCATAGTTAGGAAAAAGCTGCTCGGAGCTTTTGCCAAAAGCTGCTCGCATTATTTCAGCAAAAATGTTAACATGTTTGCCATATTAAATTATCAAAGTTTTAGTGATACTTTAACTAAAGATGTCGTTAGTTTTGAACAACTGGCCCCCTGGTGATTTTCCGCAATAACTTATAGAAAAGGATTTCTTATTGTTTATTTCTGTGTTATTTTTACAGTCTCTTCATTCAACACGACGTTTGATTCTGTGGGTCCGCCAAGCCCGATGCGGTCTAAATTTGGAAACAAACTGTCCGTGGCCGCCATTTCCATGAACAACATACACGTATCGGATCACGGCGGCCGATCTACATGTACCAATACAGTTCCGTATTCTAGACCCAAACTCCGCCGTCGAGCCACGGTTGGGGATAGGCTCGACACTGCTGATATTGAAAGTGAAGATAAAAGAAATATAGCAGATTTTAGTGATCTTGCTAAACCCAGCTTTACCGGTCTTCCCAAGGCTAACTATGAAGAACTGTCTAAAAGTACTGACTTCAAGGAGTTAGCAAAAAGTGCGGACTTCAACGAATTAGCTAAAAATGCTGACTTCACAGAACTGTCTAAAAGTGCTGATTTCACACAGTCAACTAAAAGCGACACTGCTACTGAACTTCATATGCCAGATTTTAGTGACTATCGAAAAACAGATTTTTCAGAAACTTTTCATGATAGAAATGACCGAAGCGAAGCAGAAGCCAAATCGCATACTGTTCCGAATGGAATATCGCCTCGCGTGTCCCAAAGGCGGACATTAAAAGCCAAACGCAAGACTTTCTCTACGAGGACTAAAGTTGTCGATCCATACACAGTGCCTAGTATTATTGTAACAGAAGATCGTGTCAGTGAACGACTATAGTTAACTCGAAAGTCCGCCATGCTATGTTAAAGGCATTTATTATTAGACTGTAGCACACCGTGTGTTCATAATTGTTTTATTGCCCCCCCTGTGATATACTGTCTTTAGCAGATCAAAGGCAGCCTTTAATCAGGTCTGAGAGTTTAGCTATTTCTAAAGACTGTCCATAAAAATAAAGACAGTCTTTAAATATATGGACTCACGTGTCTGTAGAAAGCAATGCAAATCGTACAAATTTTCAAAAATTCGAAAATCGCAGAATATGTATTATATAAACTTCTTCGTTACATGATGAATTACATACACATAACATTTTTCTGGAATCTGTTGTCTAATTTTCGAGTATTTATATAAAACGGCTACGGAAGATATTCTTGTTTAGGTTTTCTCCCTTCATATACTTTACAACAAGTGTGCCATGCATAAGTTGACATATTTCATTGTTTATAGTGTAAGGGAGAAAACCTGAACTACACAGAATGAATTATTTAGTTTCTTGAATTATTAATCAACAAGACAACGGATCATACTCAGTTTTCAGCTACACGCAGATTATTATGTAATAAAGAAGGTTGCATAACACATGTCCTGCGATTTTCGAATTTTTGAAAATTTGTACGATTTGCATTGCTTTCTACAGACACGTGAGTCCATAAATTTAAAGACTGTCTTTATTTTTATGGACAGTCTTTAGAAATAGCTAAACTCTCAGACCTGTTAATAGGGTGATAAGTAGCTCCTGTTGAATCCCCTGACTGAGGCACTAAAAGGGAAAATCAATAAGGTACACTGTAGTTAACAGTTAGTCAATTATTGATTTTCCCCAAGAAGGCCCCTTACCTGTTGCAGACAGAGGATTTCTCTATAGTCAACACTGAGGGCTACATAATATTATGTAATGAAATGATAGTCCTCAATAATCAAGAATAAATGCCTTTAATGGATACACCTTCAGGGGAGGCAACTCCTGCAAAAGTATTTTTGTCTCCCATGTCAATAGGGGTCAACTCTTAAAGAAAAGAATTTGCTTCCGAGGAGCAAATTCTGCCCTTTAAGAGTTGAGCCCCTTTTCAGCTGGACATGGCTTATACATGTAGGAAGTCCCGAAAGGTGTCTTTCTCTGAAAAATGGCAGAAAAATCTGCCAGGTGTTCCCATTCCTCTTAAAATGAAGGTAAACAACAGTATAAAGGGGTAATAACCTATGCACAAATAAGAAAAATAATGTATACCCTTGTAAACCCCAGTTTTCTCTCTATAAAATGGGATTGACAGGGGTGTTCATTTCAAGCACTTGGTAATGTGATAGAGTTGAAGTCAATTTATGACTGCATACCGATCACCGAGGCGGTTTTTCATGTCATTCACTTCTATCCAATAACTCCCTAACATCATCTGATTGCGATTTTCGGTTCATGATAGTTTGCGGCCTAGTCAGTAGTATTTAGGACATGCCGAGCCCATTCGTGGACCTAACCATGCCTTTTTGGTCAGTTTATACATATGGTTAACCTTGGCCTCCGCCCATCGGGGCTTGCTTTCCGCTATTGAGGTTTCCATTAGGGTATAATTATTTCATTTTGTGTGTCTTTCCCTTCGGTAACTCTGATGGTAGCTGTGGGTTAATTGTGTCGATTCTTGATCATTGCCTTCACTTATCGTTTGGAGAAACAGACCGGGCTTCATGAAGCTTCCACGCGGAGCTGAAACCGACCGCCCATGAGTACTGGTAAACCGCTTACAAGGCCTAAGCCTGCCCAGATAAAGTGGTGCGAGTCGGTCCGTACAATGCATATAAACCCTATTGATTTCATTGAGCAGCAGAGATTGAGATGTCATTTCATCTCCATGTCGAGTAAAGGTCCATGAAAATTGGAAGCAACGTCTCCAAAATGACCTAGTGTTGACGGGGACGTTCAACCTCAAATCAAAGAAATCAAACAAACATATGGTTAACCAATACGGCGCACGTTTCTTCGCCAGAATCTGACAAACTTCCTTTCTGGAATCGCCATTGAAATTATTCCAGGAAATAGTTAGGCTGCACCCGGTGAGGATCAAACCCATGACCGCACGGGTCTTCAGTTGGTCGTGCACTGGACTGTCACCGAGGCTTTAGAGATTTTAAATAATGGGATTTCATAATTTGTGTTATAAATGGATGGGTTTGTTAATGCGGACAGCAAAAGGTCTAATCTAACTATGTTGTCGCACAGGCTGATCATAGTCTTTCTGGTCACAAGACGAGTATGCATTTTACCCATTTTGTACCAGAAACCCCAAAACGGGTAATTGGCAAACAGTGCAGGCCCAGATCAGACGCCGCAGAATGCGGCATCTGATCAGGGCCTACACTGTTTGCAAAAAAATCAGCCATTTTCCAAATCAATTTTGAAGAAAACACACGGCCCTTTTAAGATTATTTCACTTATTTCAGGGTGATCGTTAATCAGAGGTGGGCGGAAACCGCAGTACCAGGAGAAAAACCATCTGATCTGCCATCGTAGAACTTGGCGTCTCACTTTTGAATATTACTTCATTTCAAACAAACCTGTGTTATTGATGCAGGTCAGAATCACCTCACCAGCCCATAGGGGCTTGAAGAAATATATGGGCTGCATGATGCTTCCATGCAGAGCTGAATCCGGCCCGCACACTAGCACTGGTGAACCGCTTAGAGGATCTAAGCCTGTCCAGGAACCGCGGTGCGAGGCGGATCGTCCATGTTAATAAACCCTATTGGTTTCATTGGGCGACAGGGCTTGAGATGTCACTGCATCTCAATGTCGGGTAAAAAGACCCACAAAATTTGAAGCAACGTCTCAAAAATGTCCTTTACAGTGTTGACGGGGAGGTTAAACCTCAAATCCAACAAACAAAACAAACAGAATCGCCTCAACAAGGCGATTCTAACAAGTACCCACAATATCGGTTTCTGAAGCATCACGGAAACACGCCTATATAATTTCGACCCCCTTGAAACCCCCCCCCCCCTTATATAGTAAAACTGGATTTTAGAGGGGTAACCCTTATTTTCCTTATTTCTGTGCTAAAATATAGATTGTGGGTACTAGTTTGAACCGCCGCCTCGATGATGCGGTTCTAACAAGTATCCACAATCTAAATTTTGAGCAGAAATAAGAAAAATATTTCCTTATTTCTGGGCTAAAATATGGATTGTGGGTACTCGTTAGAACCGCCTCCTCATCGAGGCGGTTCATGAAGAGGCGGTTCTAACAAGTATCCACCATCTACATTTTGAGCAGAAATAAGAAATATATCACAATTTTTCATCTTAAAAATTTCGTTTTTTTCGGCTATTTGTACAGACGTGTTTCGGTAATGAAAATAAGGAAAATTATACATTATTTAAGCTCCGCCAAGCGAATTTGTGTCTTCGAGCATTCCGTCATGACAAATTTAACTGCGCATGCCCAGCCATTCAGAGGGGCCAGGGATATGGCTTTCTGTCTGTAGGTTCCTCTTGATTCACTGCTTGTATGAGCGAGCAGCGAAGGTTCTGGCGAGACTGCGCGGATGCGCAGGCTCGCCTGAACCTTCGCTGCTCGCATAGGCGATAAGTACCAAAATCGCTTGACGGGGCCCATTTATCTTCGTCACTTCCCTTCCCTGGATCTATGAACCTAGGAGATGAAAGTAAGAAATTAAACACAATTTTCATGTATCATTATATTTTATCAGTTACATTGTTTATAAATGATTTATGATTGCACTTATTGCTAATATACCCATTAATCAATAACAGGTTAAAATGCATATTCAATATAAGACCAACTGCAATAACTCTAAAATTTCGAACACTATCTCAATGCTTCTCTTCCAACCCAGCCCTGCCACATACATTCTTTATTATTTGTAAGGTGCTAACGAACATAGAATTAAAGGGAGAAACATCTAAACTGCTTCTCCTTCAAGTTCCATACTGGCCATTCTAATTTACTGTAGAGCCTGTTTGAAGCATTGCGTATACGAATCTGGTTTTCAGTCCGTTCGTTCGTCCATCCGTCAACAGCTGCTTCAACCCAAACGTTCAAGTTGGTGTTCGAACGATTAGAGTAATGTAGCTACTGCATAACAATGCCTGCGGATGACATGGTACACATCAAGTTAACAAGTCCGTGAAATTAACATTCCCGCCCATCGGGGCTTGAAGAAATAATTGGGCTGCATGAGCTGAATCCTACCGCACAGGAGTACTGGTAAACCGCCTAGAGGATCTAAGCCTGCCCAGGCAAAGCGGTGTGAGTTGGACCGTCCATGCTTATAAATCCTATTGGTTTCATTGGGACACAGGGCTTGAGATATAAATTCATCTCAATGTCAGGTAAAAGTCCCACAAAATTGGAAGGAACGTCTCCAAAATGACCAATACAGTGTTGACAGGGACGTTAAACCTTAAATCAAACAAACAATATAGAGAAAACTAGGGTTTCATGGATATATATATCTTCTAATTTCTGATCCAAAACATAGATTGTGGGTACTCGTTATAACCCCCTCATTGAAGGTTGTGGCTACTCATTAGAACCGCCTCGATGAGTACCCACAACCTATGTTAGGGATATTTATAAGAAAATTATCACACATTTTCATCAGAAAAATTACTGTTTTTGAGACATGAAAAAATGCACTATGTCGCATGGGCGTGTTACCATAATCTGCACCAATACACGTGGAAGACGTGCAAACAATTAACAAATCATATTCCTAGATGAGGAGGAAAAGCGATAATGATAATTAAGGAAAATTTTCACTTATTTCTTGCTAGAAGCGTATGCTGTGGGTCTTTGTTAGAATCGCCTCGATGAGGCGATTCTAACAAGTACCCACAACATATGTCTAACAATTTCTCAAAATTATCTCCTAATGATCCTTATCTGTACCTATGAACATATATATATAATCATCCAAAATAAGCTGGCCCATGGGATTTCAACAGTTTAACACGCCAAAACCAGGAACTGCCCAAACTTTCAGCAATTGGTTCGCAAGTTAATAAGCAGCTTGTGTTGAAATAAACACTTTTTTCACCCAGCTAAGAAACATCATCTGAACAAGCAATGTGAATATTATGCATCCTGTGAACCCTGGTAATAAGAAAGGTATGGTTTGCAGGTGACCGCTCTTATTTCAGCTGAAAAGAACGGTATGCAGGTTTATACATCATTTTCTTTTTTATGTAAAAGCGACCAACAATAACAACCAAAAAAATAGGATAGTAGTTAGAACAGTCTTAACGAGCTCTAACAAGCACCCCCAATCTATATTTGGAACAGAAGAACATTTAATTCTTGAAAAGTCCATGAACCATGAAAGTCAGTGAAATATATCACACAGCTAAACTGTGACAATGAAATGAGAGTGTGCTAAATCTCCTTTAAACTGGCAAATCTTCGGTCAGCTTCCTTCGACTAGAAGTGACTCAGCTGGGTCAGGTGCAAAATGTCCATGACATCTTTGCACGTTTTGTAAGAGTAAGTATCCCAAAGTTAAGGGGTGGGAGGGGTGAGGCAAAGGTGACATGTATCTTGCGTCACTGGGGCGTCCAACTGATATTGGCTTACAGTAGGCAAAGTCTACTTTCCTTGCAGTAGGTAAGGGTAGAGAGGGAGTGTTTAAATTTCTTCTGTTTCTACACTTTCATTCACTTCGTCTTTCTCTCCTTTCCATCACTTTCATCTCCTCTACCTCTATCTCTTTTCACCCTTTCTCTGTGAGACGACACAAAAAGACCCACAAGGGTTGACACGTTAAACCAAAAGCAATCAAATCCCAAAGATAAATGTTCTGGCGAGTTCACGCATGACTATTGGATCTCTGGAGTAATGCAATAATAAGGCCCATTTTAGTAGAAAAATCACTAGAATTACACACCCATCTGAGATAATTCTTTCAAGTTGGACAAGGCATTCTCGATTATTTTTGTTTTTACTTTTGTTTGAATATAAAATGTTGGTATTGTTAGAACCGGTTCACAGAGGCGGTTCTAATGAGTACTCACAATCTGTGATGTATTCACATGCAACTCACATTTTTGTATATAAACTGGGAGGCGAGGAGCGTTACATGTACAAGACTTGCTAACCGTGATTGAGAGATGCAGATACATGTGCATTTTACAATGGCTTCCATAATCAATCCTGTGCATGTGTATCAGATCACAGCCAAAATGCCACAGTGAAGTATGGACTGGCTTTTTTTCTCATCACGAAAACATGCCTATATAATGTTGACCCCCATGAACCCCACTTTTATGTAGTAAAACTGGTGTTTACAGGGGTAAACCTTATTTTTCATAATTCTGCTCTTAAATATAGATTGTGGGTATTCTTTAGAACCGCCTCAATGAGGCAGTTCAAACGAGTACCCACAAACTAAATTTTGAGCAGAAAAAAGAAAAATATCACAATTTTTCATCTTAAAATTTTCGTTTTTAGGGCGGTAAAGTTTACAATGTATTTATATAGGCGTGTTTTCGTAATGTGGATATTACAGAAGAGCTGCAAAAAGCAATAGTGTTGGTATGCATAATCTGAGAGTTGACATGCTGTCCTGTGTGTAACAAAACGATAGAAAAAAAAAACACGCATGGGAAAAGCCATATGAAATGGACGGCAACCAGCCAAGCCATTGGTTGGTATTATGCATTCTTAGAACTAATAAAATCAATGTTATTATGTAAAATTAAAATAACGAGTATGTCGTATTACAAACATAGTGACATTGTCAAGTAAAATAGAGTGGACCGCCATATTTGGATGGTTCTACATGTAACAAGCACACGAAATCTGGGTATTGGTCAGAATTAAGGGAAAAATAATTATATAAGAAAATTGGGTTTACAGTTGTAGTCATTGTACGTAGCAATGTATAAGGTAAGTATTGTGTGATAACTGAAGGATAGTTTCCTTATTACTCCATATAAATCTATGTCATCAAGCAAACACGCCTATATAGATTTGACCCCCTTGAACCCCACTTTTATATAGTAAAACTGGGGTTTACAGGGGAAAACTTTTTTTCTTATTTCTGCTCTAAAATATACATTGTGGGTACTTTTTAGAACCGCCTCGATGAGGCGGTTCTAATGTGCATCCACAATCTATATTTTGAGTAGAAATAAGAAAAATATCACAATTTTTCATTTTAAATTTCTTCATTTTTACGGGTGGTAAAAGTTATAAAATACAGTGTATTTGTACAGGCGAGTTTTCGTAATGTATGGAGAATTGACAAAAACGGATTATCCTTCAATTATCCCAAAATACTTACCTTTTATGTTTTTTAATTGTGGGTAGGTCTACTCATTTTAATCGATGCATGAGGGTAGGTCTACTCATTGGAACCGCCTCAATAAGTTGTTCTAAATTAATCACAATCTTATGTCTGCAGCAGTATTTTCTGAGTCATATTTATGTAAATACTGACTGTGCTACACAAGTTTGGTATCATAATGTATGTTGATTTGTTTTCAATTATGATGAGATTATCTTTTATGTTGTTGAATAAATTACATTTTCTACCTCTTTTTGTTCATTATCCATTTCCCCTTTACATCATTACTAGTTTCATTAACAGTTTCATTATGCCATTTTCAATGGAAAATCTACCTTCACATATGTGGGCTAAGCTAAGACTCATTACGGAAACACACCCGTGAGACATAGTACCTTTTTTCACATCTCCGAAATGGCTACTTTTCTGATGAAAATCCGTGATATTTTTCTTATAAATACTCAAAACATAGGTTGTGGGTACTCGTTAGAACCGCCTCATTGAGGCGGTTCTAACGAGTACCCACAACCTATGTCTTGGAGCAAAAATAAGAAAAATAATGTATACCTCCATAAACCCCATTTTTTATGCCCCCGCCAATCGAAGAATGGTGGAAAGGGCATATAGCGTTGCCACTGTCCGTCTGTCCGTCCGTCCGTGCGTCTGTGCGTCCGTCCGTCCGTCCGTGCGTCCGAAACTTAAACGCAGTCAATAACTTCCTTATTTCTTGATAGATTTTAAAATTACTCGGCAGAAATGTTAACCATCATGAGACGACGTGTCACGTGTAAAACCCAGGTCCGTACCTCCAAGGTCAAGGTCATACTTAGAGGTCAAAGGTCAAATAAAGGGTCCGAAACTTAAACACAGTCAATAACTTTCTTATTTCTGGATGGATTTTGAAATTACTTTGTAGAAATGTTAACCATCATGAGACGATGTGTCATGTGCAAAGTTCAGGTTGGTACCTCCAAGGTCAAGGTCATACTTAGAGGTCAAAGGCCAAAAAAAGGGTCCGAAACTTAAATGCAGTCAATAACTTACTTATTTCTGGATGGATTTTGAAATTACTTTGAAAAAGTGTTGACCATTATGAGACGATGTGTCACGTGCAAACCCAGATCCGTACCTCCAAGGTCAAGGTCATACTTAGAGGTCAAAGGTCAAAAAAAGGGTTCGAAACTTAAACGCAGTCAAAAACTTACTTATTTCTGGATGGATTTTAAAATTACTTTGAAGAAATATTAACCATCATGAGACGATGTGTCACATGCAAACCCAGATCCGTACCTCCAAGGTCAAGGTCATACTTAGAGGTCCAAGGTAAAAAAAATGGTCGGTCAATAACTTTCTTATCTCTGGATGGATTTTGAAATTATTTGGCAGAAATGTTGGCCATCATGAGACAATCTGCCTCACACAAAACCAAGGTCCTTACCTACAAGGTCAAGGTCATACTTAGAGGTCAAACGTGAAAAAAGGGTCCAAAACTTAAACACGGTCAATAATTTTCTATTGATGAATACGAGCAGACATATTTTCAGGCGGGGGCATCCGTGTCCTATAGACGCATTTCTAGTCTCTATATGAAGTGGGGTTTGGGGGGGTCTTCATTTCACGGACTTGTTCACGTGATGTTAAGTCAGCCCAAAAATTTAATCTTCGTATCAATTTGGAGAGGTTGCTTCCAATTTTGTGGGACTATCGCTCGGCAATGAGATGAAATGACATCTCAAGACCCGCTGCCCAGTGAAACCAATAGGTTTAAATGCATGGACGGTCTGACTCGCTCCACTTTGCCAGAGCAGGCTTATACCTTATAAGCAGTTTACCAGCACTCATGTGCTGTCAGATTCAGCTCTACGTGGAAGCACCATGCAGCCAATCTATTTCTTCAAGTCCCGATGGGCGGGGCCAGTGGTTTTGAAGTGCATGGTTTACATTATTTTCCTTGTTTTTGCTAAGAACATTGACCCACACTTTAAGCTCAGAGCAGACTGAATACGAACAATATGACAATTTCACAGAAAAAGGGCAATATTATAATTACATGTGGTTGTATGAAAAAACGTATTAAGCCATGTGTGTGTCGTATCCTAATGAAATGCACATCAAGTGCTATGGCGGTCTCACGTGATATAAGGATCGAACATTTTCAGTCATTTATATATGGTTTATGAAAACCACCTAACTATATAGCAGTTTGATCACCAAGGCTTGGAAACAAGGAGCTTATACACTTTTACATATATCTTGCATTTAAAAAACTGGCACCGATTTAAGGGTTAAGAACACCACCATTTTGCAAGTGAGACAATTTTGTGGTAGCCCCCGCTCATTGGAGGCTTGAAGAAATAGATGGGCTGCATGATACTTCCACGCAGAGCTGAAACCAACCCACACACGAGTACTGGTAAACCGCTTAGAGTGTCTAAGCCTGCCCAGGCAATATGCGGTGCGCGTCGGCCCGTCCATGCTTTTGGTTTCATTGGGAGGCAGGGCTTGAAGTGTCATTTCACCTTAATGTCGGGTAAAAGGTCCACAAAATTGGAAGCAACGTCTCCAAAATGACCTTTACTGTGTTGACGGGGACGTTTATCATCAAATCAAACAAACAAACAAAAAAAAAAAAAAACAATTTTGTGACTTCCTGTTTGGTTTCCTATTAACCAAGCCCCTCCGGATAAAGGTTCTGCTCTTAAAGGCTATAGATTGCTGGTGCTCGTTAGAACTGCCACAGCGGATCTAACGAGCGCCCACAATCTATGTTTTTTTTAGAAAACTAAGGAGAATAATAAAACCTCACTTTTCTCTACATATTTATAAACCCTCTTGGTTTCATTGGGTGGCAGGGCTTGATATGTCATTTCATCTCAGTGTCGGGTAAAAGTCCCACAAAATTGGAAGCAACGTCTCCAAAATGACCTTTACAGTGTTGACGGGGACGTTAAACCTCAAATCAAACAAAATTTTCTCTACATAAAGAGTGGTTTAGAGGGGTGTTCATTACACGAATCTGTTAACCTGATAAGACCATTGTATGTCATTGTGAAAAAGTAACAGACCGCATGACCTTACAAAGTACTAGACTGGTCTACCCGGATTCTGCTCATGAAACTCCTCCTGACTCACTAGAAACACTTTTAGCTTTCTTCTCATCTCACTGTGAGACTTGAGTGAGTAAACAGGCTATTTATATCCGAGTCGCCTCTGGGGAAATTCTATGTCATGTGCGTGCAGCATGAGCGCCAAGAAAGTATGACCAGGTCCTAGACTATCTGCCTGATGTAGCAGTGTAGATTCCAAACACAGCATATTTCAGTTCTCTTATAGTACTTCTAACTTACAGCCACTAGCTATTCCATATTCTGTAATCCCCGTGTTAAGGCAATGTCCAGAACAGACAGCATTCGATGTTTTTTCTTAATTATCTTTCAGAGAAAATAAGGCTTGACAGGTCACAGTAAATACAATTTACTCTGAAAATGGAATGAAAAATAAAACATAAAACTTTATGAAAATGTCTACTATCTTGAATGGTGATTCTAATGTTAATCTTCCAAATCAAAGAGTGTTTCATTTTGGCATACGAATCTTCTGTAATATCCTTTAGTGTCGATTATCATTTTGTTTCGAATACTTGAATATGCACCACATTTGTTCAAAAACAATGACATTTGTTCAACTATGTTCTGTAAGTTGTTCATAATAGCACATAATGCTTGATTTACAACAGCACATTGTGGATTGGATTATCTCCCCTGCATAAGCCAACAAAATGGTTGTCACCGCATGTCTTTTGTACAAACTAATGTTGAGGATGCATCATTTAGTGGGCAATTCCTTTGATCTAGCACTAAGAACTTGTCTTGATAATTCTTCAAATGCCTGAAAAAGATATGTATGTAATATTTAATACGAGATGGGGCGCAGCAAACCCTATCATGGTGCTATGCGACCAGGCAGTACACAAACCGGCCAGGCCTCGAGAATATACAATATTTTTCTCTATAAATGCAGCATTGCGTTGTGACGTCGAACAAAAAGTCAGAATTCGATGACAGTATCTCACAGCATTTAACGTTCCTCGTACAGTTCGTTCTTGTTTTTTGGGCAATCGCACCCCACACTGTCAGAGTATAAGAATCTGTTGTAGATGGGCGTTTCCGACCCGAGGGATAAACCAAGGCTACGCCGAGGTTCCGCTCAGCCGGGTCATCCCGGGAGTTGGAAACACCCATCTACAACAGAACACTATATTAGATTCTTTTTCTTGCACAAAACCACCAAAAAGTTTCATTTTACTTTATTTATTTATTTACATATTATTTTTCGTGCATTGGGATTTGTATGATTTTGCTTCTCAGGGGCTGCAGGAAGAATTTCCCAGGGACTCAAGAACGAATTGGAGTCAGCCGGGTTAAATGAGCTATTGGAGTTCGAACCATCGAAGTTTCACTGTGCTGTCAATTATGATAACAGACCTGTGCGACATAGTGCCAAAACAGCTACTTTTCTGAAGAAAATATGTGATATTTGTCTTATTTATACTGCAAACATAGGTTGTGTGTGCTCGTTAGAACCGCCTCATCGAGGCGGTTCTAACGAGTACCCACAACGTATGTCTTGGAGCAGAAATAAGAAAAATGATATATACCCCCGTACACCCAAGTTTTCTCTATATAAAATGGGGTTTAAGTGGGTGGAATTGTTAACGTGATGCAAAGAAGCAATACTTACGTCAATTTCAGCTAGCACAGATGGATTTATCTCCCTTCTTGGGGAAGATAAATTCGATAACGTTGACGTCCGACTGTTGCTTCGATCGTAACGCAATGACGTCGGTGAGCTGGACCCGTTGTGTGATGACGCCAAATCTAATGTAAGATCTGCAGGACGCGTTAAATCCGTAACACTACTGTCGGAAGACAAACAATCTTCGGCACTTATATCACGTTCACGGTCAAGATAGTGTCCGTTTGTAATATCACCATTTAGTTTTAAAGTCAAATCTGGCATACTTCCACTATTATGGGGTGATTTTGATCTCTTTTTATTTTTCACCGAATTCTTTCCGAATGGTTTATTCGTCAGTTTTTGCATTCTCGATTTTATGCTATTTGTTCTACCCATATTATTGTCATTTTCGAATACTTCATTATTATCCATGCTAACTCCATCAACAGAATCTAGTCCACTGCGGACTTGTTGCTTATTTTGATTCAGATCATAAGTATCAATGATCTTATCTTGCTCCACCTGACTTAAATCAGTGTCAATTCTGTTTAGTTTGTCACTTAATTCCTTCAGTTGGTCCTGAAGGAAAACGTTTTTGTTTTCGTCTAACTTCTTTGGTTTTCCAAATCCAAACAGACCTCGTTTTGGATTGACGGTAACATGCATCTGTTTCTGAATGGTATCCATCTGAAAAACACAAGCATAAGAATACAAAAATACATTGTGTTGGAATAAAAACTTATCCACTCCCCGTGGAGCCTGCATCAGATTATGTAATTCCTAAAGAAGGGTGAAACACATGTACATGAAATACTGAAATCAGTATTTTGGTCTTGTTTACAAACTAAAAGCAAAGTTGGATACAGATTTCTTTCAAGTCGAGTGACTTTCCCTGAATCCCTTTGTACTTGTTTTTATGTTTATTTTGATCTGCAAATTAATGTCCCCGTCAACACTGTATAGGTCCTTTTCGAGACAATGCTTCCAATTTTGTGACACTTTTACCCAACACTGAGATAAAATGACATCTCAAACCCTGTCGCACAATGAAATTAATAGGGTTTATAAGCATGGACGGTCCAATTCACACCACTTTGCCTGGGCAAGTTCTAACTTCAGAACTTATTAGATCCTCTAAGTGGTTTACCAGTACTAGTGTGCGGTCGGTTTCAGCTCTGCGTGGAAGCATCATGCAGCCCATCTATTTCTTCAAACCCCGAATGCGGGAGCCGATTTGTACTTGTGTAGCTTTTATGTGCTTGAATGTATTAGTTCTACAAATATAGAGGATCTTACATGAGTGTTCATGTATTATTGAATTTATTAAACGAGTTGAGGAAAAGGATAAAATGCGAGGCTCTGCCGAGCATTTTATCCCTTTTCCTCAACGAGTTTAATAAATTCAATAATACATGAGCAAGAGCCTCGCATTTTATCCTTTTCCTCAACTCGTTTAATAAATTCAATAATACATGAGCACGAATGCAAGATTCTATTTATCATACGACATTTAAAACGCATTTTATTCACGATTGTTTCACAAAAATGTCACTATTCCGCCATAAGTAAACGCGACGTCGTTAAAGACGTCGTACATGTAACGTTACGGGACGTATGTAGCTAATTTGCATATTTAATCCACTAGTGGATTATCGAAAATATTACATGGCGTTATTATACTCTCAGACGCGACGTCATATGATAAAAGACAATGTTTAAACCAAACCATTTTAATGGCTAAAATCTATGAGTGGCGTCATGAAAAACCATGCTTTTGCCATTTATGAACAGCAAAGGTGCAGATCAACTGTGCATTCGCACAGTCTGAAATGCACAGTCTGATCAGCGCCTTTGTGTTCTCTGCTTGTATAGTACAATACATCTAGGTTTTATATTTTAAGTTTCAAGACTCTTGCTAGTCTGTGCAGCTGAGCTGACTGGTTTATATTTTACCTGGAACAGGTTTTCTCATGACAGTAATTAAGGGGAATGGGAACACCTTCAGGGGAGGCAACTCCTGCAAAAGTATTTTTGTCCCCCAAATCAATAGGGGTCAACTCTTTAAGGAAAGAATTTGCTACAGAGGAGCAAATTCTTTCCTTTAAAGGTAGACCACTTTTTCAGTGGGTTAGGGCTTATAGAAAATCGATCAGGAAGTGCCGATAGTTGTCTCCCTTTGAAAAATGATGGAAAGATCTGCCTGATGTTCCCTTTCCCCTTAAATATGGAATTCTATACAGCCCGACCTGCAGAAAGCATGCATCTAAGGAATTATCAAAATGTGTTTGCTAAGACAGGTATTTGTTAGTACCTTTGTATATCACAAGGGGCAATCAAACAATTATGAACACACAGTGTGTGCTACTGTTACAAGAATAAATGCCTTTAAATACATGTCTTTTGCTGGGAACTGAATAAAGCTTACTTAAAGCAAATAGGTGGCCACTGTAACATGTCTTTACAAATAGGTTTTTGAACCCAGGTAATTGTTTTATTTGGTTGGTCTTGTGGTCATATTTTTTTCAGAAAGAACCTGTCCCTTTGGGTTTCTACGTCTACCGTTTCATAGCTTTATGGTGTGTTTAATCGAAAAGTGTATTGATTCCTGATCACTGCCTTCTACTTATAGTGTATGAGACCAAAATAAAATATAGTGTGTGCCCTACATATGGCAACATTTCGAAGGAACTCGGAAAAGGATGTATGAAAGGCCAGACTAGACAGCCTATGTAGCTGCCTTGTTCCCTGTATATATGGATGGTCTTTTCTAACAAGTGTTTATCATCACGAAAACATGCCTATATAATTTTGACCCCCTTTTATAGGGTAAAAGGATAAACCTTATTTTTTTCTTATTTCTGCTCTAAAACAGAAATATGAAAAATATCGATTTTTCACCTCATTTTTTTATTTTCGGTGATATTTGTATAGGCGTGTTTTACAGTCCCTAATTTGTAGGACCTACCATTCATTTTTATAAACTAGCAAACACATTTTAAACTAGAATTTAGTTTTCTATAAAAACACAGATGTCTCCTCCCCTTCTTGTCCTCGATATATGACCTTGACATTGGAGGTACTGACCTGTATGTTGTGTGCAACACATCCTCTAATGAAGGTGAACATTTCTGCAAGGTTACTTTAAAAGGTCCCGATACATACATACCCGATTTTGTAACCGACAAACTTCCAAGGGAGATAACTCAAAAAGTATAATTGCGAGAGTTATACTTCTTGCGCTCTGCACATGTCTAATTTTGATTAATATTGATACCTTGCACGGTTTTCAAGTTATAGAGCGGACACGATTTTGTGACACACAGACGGACAGACAGACGCCCGGGAGAAAAACAATATGTCTCCCCGAAATAGGCGGGAGACATAATTATAAATATTAATTATAAACCTTTTTATTTAACGTCAATAAGTAACAGGTAAATGTATGTTTACCTTTAACTGTGTTGAGAGACGTCTCTGACGCAATCTCGTGACATCACTTGTTCGTTGTGTTACGTTGTCTTCAGCCATAAAATCTGTCATAAATGAGGAATTTGGAGAGCGGTCTGGGGATTCTGGGTCTTTGTTCTTCTGTCTCTGAAAACGGTACAGTGAGAAGTTTTTTACCGTAAAAATCCTAAAAGTTCGGACACCTTAAGAACTTGCTGTAATTCTCAAAAAAAAAAAAAAAAAAAAAAAAAAATCAGAGGTTTTAATCAGAGGTGTACATTAAGAAAAGACACCTGTGGCCTTCTATTGCAGAACTTGACATCTCGCATGTTACCTGAGCGAGGCTTGAATTACCTGATTTTTTTGCACATTACGATAACACACCCGTGCGAAATAATGCATTTTTCACCCCTCCGAAATGGCTCCTTTTCCGATGAAAATCCATGATATTTTTCTTATTTATACTGCCAACATAGGTTGTGGGTGCTCGTTAGAACCGCCTCATTGAGGCGGTTCTAACGGGTACCCACAACATATGTCTTGGAGCAGAAATAAGAACAATAATGTATATCCCCTTAAACCCCAGTTTTCTCAATATAAAATGGGGTTTAGGGGGGTCTTCATCTCACGGACTTGTTCACGTGATGAAAAGCGGCGCTAGTTAGGCTCAAATGTGATTGTCTCAGTGTACGCACATGTTTCTATTTCGGATGTTCAACCTCTCTAGGTTTATAATATCCGTATTTAAAAATGGGCAGAGTAATAAACTCTATATACTCTTACGACATGAAAGTTGATGCAATGCTGAAATCCTGTGGGATTCGATTCCGGGACGCTCGGGTGAACATCCAGTACTCTTACCACTGAGACAAAGATTCGACTCCATAACGCAGTTGACAAAGGTTGGTTAGACATAACCATATACCCATAGGCTATTATAGGAAATCTACCAAGGCAGCGAGTTGAAGGTAAGAGTTGCTGTCAGAGTGACCGAGAGTGCGTAAGGCGGTACACTGTATATAGAAAAAAAGCTACATATTAACACTTAGCATGTTGTACATGTAGCATTGGCCTTTAAATGTGTAAGCATGTATCAGTGTATATGTAGCATTAGTTTGTTTGATTTTAGGTTTAACGTCCCTGTAAGCACTATTAAGGTCATTGTGGAGACGTTGCTTCCAATTTTGTTGGACTTTTTGAATGCCTCCCAAAGAAACCAAAAGCCTGTTTACATGTATATGCATGGACAGCCAATTCGAACCACTTTGCCTGGGCAGGCTTAGACCTTCTAAGCCGTTTACCAACTCATGCGCAGTCGGTTTCAGCTCTGCGTGGAAGCATCAAGCAGCCCAATCTAATTCTCCAAGCCCTGATGGGCGGGGCCATTTGTAGCATGTAACATTGACCTTTAAAAAAACAAATAGGTCCTTCGGATAGGCCCAGTTACAGCATGAGAGTAATCAAGTTTATTTTATTTGCTGTCAGTTTTACACATTTATGCCTTCTTTGGTGTCTGATCGGGGTCTTCAATGTTTGTCTATGCCAATTTTTGAGACGCTACCCTGCAGAAAGACAACGTTGGTTCGACGAATTGCATGGTTCAACGTTGTATCAACGTTTAAACGTCGTTTCGATTCAACGTTGAGTGCCTTTGGGGTATAGCCGTATAGGGGTAGATTTTAAGAATCTTATATGGGTGTGAGGGGTGGATGGAAAAATCCGTCCCGAGGGTCACTGTCCGGTATCACGAGGCTTGCCGAGTGATGCCGGACAGTGTTCCCGAGGGACGGACTTTTCTATCTACCCCTCACACCCATATAGGATTCTTTTTCTTGCATACCTTCCATTTCTTAGCATGGATTTTTAATGCTGCGGTCATTTGGGTTACCGACGTCCGCCATATTGTGATGACACTGCAGTGATGTTTAGTGACGTCACGTAACGTGCTGTGACGTCAACCTTAACGACGGCGCATATGAGGTCTATTCAACAAGTGAATTTATCAAACTCGCGAGAATATTCGATTTTGGGTAAGAAAACCAGGGTTAGAACAGATTTTCTATCCCAGGCTCTTTGCTTGGTGTGCAAGAATATGTTACTAACCCTCTGTCGCTCTGCCTGCTTTCTCTCCAGCTCGTGTTTCTGTCTCAACATCTCCTCCAGAAGTTTCTGTTTTACTTTCTTTGCCTTCTCTCCAACATCTTCTCTCCTGTTGCTCTCACAGCCTGAAATAAAATAACAATGAATAAAATAGGAATAAAGATGTCTAGTGACAACCGCAATAAAATACATCCCGCAAACTTGCCTATATAGTTTTGATCCCCTTGAATGTGTACTATAAAAGGGTTATCCTTTGGAAGCAAGGAATACACCACAGAACTGAAAAAAATTTGGAGTGTGTATGTTTTCTGGGACAGACAAGCTAGTTTCGGCCAATAAGGCCTCATCAGTGACCCTCAAGTATTTATATAGTAAAACTGGAGTTTACAGGGCAGGGGTAAACCTTATTTTTCTTATTTCTGTCTGAACTATAAATTGTGGGTACTCGTTAGAACCGCCTCGATGAGGCGGTTCTAACGTGTACCCACAATCTATATTTTGAGTAGAAATAAGACAAATCTAACAATTGTTTATCTTATTTTTTTCATTTTTACGGCGGTAAAATTTACAATGTATTTGTATTGGCGTGTATTCGTAATGTCTCAGCTAAGAGGAAGAGCAGTCAATTACGACCCCCTCTCCCCATCACATTAAAATATCTGTCAAATGAATTCCCTTACAAAGGTAGGCCTACTCGTGTGCGGTTCGGTTTTAGCTCTGCGTGGAAGCATCATGCAGCCCATCTATTTCTTCAAGCCCCGATGGGCGAGGGGCGAAACATCGTGAATTAAATGCGTTTTAAATTTCATATGATAAATAGAATCTTGCATTTGTGCTCATGTATTATTGAATTGATTAAACTCGTTGAGGAAAATTGATAAAATGCGAGGCTAACTCCTTGAGGAAAAGGGATATAATGCGCATTTTATCCCTTTTCCACATCTCGTTTAACTAGTGGGTCACGTATACCCCCGGCCAGCGCCACCCTCTGTTAGATCTTTTGAGCTTGTATGTAATATGAATGAAGAAGTCTAGAAGCTATAAGAATCTATAAATGTGCTTGTGAAAGCTAAACCAAACATGAAATTTCTAAATGGACCAAGGGAGTGAGGGCATCAAAGTTACTGAAGGGGTGGGAGCAAAAATGTTACTGAAGCAGAGGGTGGGGTATGCATCAATGAAATCTTTGGACTGGTATGCAAACTCGATACAAGTATCAACTGAATTTTTCTTAGAGTTTAGAACATAAAGGCATCTATAAACTTTGTCATAAAACTTTAACCAAATGTAAAATTTCTAGGTCCATGACCTTGAGGTCAATGTCACCTTGGGTGGGGAAGGGACATACATAAAGCAATCTTTGGACTGGTATGCAACATTGATGCAAGTACCAACTGAATTTGATTTAGAGTTAAGAACATACAGGCATCTATAAACTTTGTCATAAAACTTTAACCAAATGTAAAATTTCTAAGTCTGTGACCTTGACCTCAAGGTCACTGTGGGGGTGTGGGACATGCATCAATGAAATCTAACTTCAGTGTAAGTATCAACTAAATCTATCAAAGGGTTCAGAAGATATAATCTCTCAGAAACTTTGACACACAAGTTTAACCAAAATTTTAACGGACGGACAGACGGAAAGATGGACACACGGAAGGACGGATGGACAGACGAATGGACGAACGGCAGGACGAAAACATTATACCCCCATAGCATACTTCGTATGCCGGGGGTATAATAAATTCAATAATACATGAACACGCATGTAAGACCCTGCAGGCACAAAACGTTGACTCAACGTTGAACTAACGTTGAAACAACGTTTTCAACGTTGTTTCAACGTTAGTTCAACGTTGAGTGCCTGCTGGGGATCCTCTATGTAAAACATCTTCGTAGTTTCAGTGCATCACACAGTCTAAATGTAATAACCTTGGGATCCTCTGAAACTTCCACTCATTACGATAACACACCCGTGAGACAAAGTACATTTTTCACTTCTCCAAAATGGCTACTTTTCTGATGAAAATCTGTGATATTTTACTTATAAATGCTCAAAACATAGGTTGTGGGTGCTCGTTAGAACCGCCTCATTGAGGCGGTTCTAACGGGTACCCACAACCTATATCTTGGAGCAGAAATAAGAAAAATAGTGTATACCCCCGTAAACCCCAGTTTTCCCTATATAAAGTGGTGTTTAGGGGGGTGTTCATTTCACGGACTTGTTCAAGTGATGTTTTCTTCATTAATGTGGTTTACCGGATTTTCATGACACGGGAAGTAGACAGACAGTAGAAGTCTTATTTTCGCTAACAGGCAGACATACGTGTGGTTTTATACCAAAGTAGCATTTCAATTAAACGTTCTGACTGTACAAAAATAAAGATACGTCTTCCAGTTGCAAAGTATTGTTTGTTTTTGCTCATTCTTGGTGTTAAATTTGTAGATTTTGGCAGGATAGAAGGAAGCAAAACAAATCAGGAAAAACTTATACTGATAACTGTCTGACATGCACGAGAGTTTCTTTCAACAGTCTGATGTACCACAGACACCAATCAGTACATTACAATGGGGACTGAATGTTGGAAACTGTGGTGCAGTGGTAAAGCATCGGATCTGAGATCAAAAGGTAGCCGATTCGATCCCCGCAAGCGCCAAGTGTTTTTTCTGAGAGCAAGAGACTTTATCCACATTACTTAGTAATGGTCCCTACCCAGGAAAAGAGGGTCACGTGCAAGATTAGAACTAGTAAATACATGTATTGTGTTACCCTCTATAAATAAGGTCGATTATTATTATTATTATTAATCATGTATTAACAATTATCCTGCTGAATAAATTAATTTAGCCATACCAACCAATCAAATTATTTAAAAAATGTATTTATCCAAATTTGCAAACGGAATGACAAACAGTGTAGCTCCTGATCAGATGGCTTCTTCAGATCTACACTGTTTGTAAAGGTAGCGGTTGTTGTGCTTAGCGGGACAAGGGTTATGCTAAGTCAATGACTCATCTACATGTCTGCAAGGCTCTGACAAGACAGGCTCGCGTGGGCCGTTTCTAGATGCCTATCCGTTGCTTATCCTTCACTTATGAGCTGGCTTTAACTGCAAAGCTTGCCTTCCAACACTTTTCACCAAGCTCAAAGAGGAAAAACAAGAGAACTCACCTGCGCATGCTCCGATTTCTTGACCATCCTCAGCCTCTTTAACTAAGCTGGCGGGACGCCCCAGGGCCTTGCTCAGACAGCCCTGCCATTCTTCCAGGTCTTCCCGGGCCTCCATGGATAAATAAAGTGAGGTGAAATTCTGTACAAAAAGAAAGAGAAACGATTATGTTGGTTTATTTTTCGTCTTTGAACTGAACATCTGGGGCCAGTTGTTCAAAGCATCGTTAGCTTAACGAGCTCGTTAGTGGTCATATTGTTAACTCTTCTAGAAAGTACAATATCTAAGATTTTGGTATTTTTGTTGAAAGAATGTGAGCAGCTTTTGCATCTGCAAAAGCTGCTCACATTCTTTCAGCAAACATATTAGCATATTTGCCATATTTAATGATCAAAATTTTAACGATACGTTAACTAACGACGTCGTTAGTTTTGAACAACTGACCCCTGAGCTTTTTTTCTTTCCTATTTATGTTCAATTATGGACAATGAAGAGTAGTTCTACGAGTACCCACCACGTGTCGCTTTACATCACGTCAACAAGTCCATGTAATGATCACCCCCTTAAACCCCACTTTACATAGGGAAATCTGGGGTTTTAATGGGTAAACATTGCTTTCCTTATTTCTACTCCAAGACATAGGTTGTGGGTACTCGTTAGAAGATTCGCATCATAAAAGTACCCACAACAACACATGTTTCCATAGAGAAATACGAATTAATTTCCCATTTTAACCCCAGTACACCTTCTCTGTAGCTATGCCTATATCAGAAAAACGGCCCCGCCCATCGAGGCTTGAGGAAATAGATGGGATCCCAGCAGGCACATGTCGTAATTGTGACGTCACATCAACGTCGGTGCGACGTCATGACTTTTATGCAACGTCATATCAACGTCGGTGCAACATCGTGACGTTGCACCGACGTTGATTTGACGTTGCCCTATCGGCGTGCCTCCTGGGATGCATGATGCTTCCACGCAGAGCTGAAACCGACTGCACACGAGTACTGGTAAACCGCTTAGAGGATCTATGCCTGCCCAGACCAAGTCCATGTTTATAAACCCTATTGGTTTCATTGGGCGACAGGGCTTGAGATGTCATTCATCTCAAATGTCGGTAAAAGTTCCATACAATTGGAAGCAACGTCTCCAAACTGACCTGTACAGTGTTGACGTGGACGTTAAACCTCAAAACAAACAAACTATATGAGAAAAAACGTGGTGCATATCCGTTTATCTATAATGCTTGAAGCGTGTGGTCTGTAGTCCAACTGTCTTCCCTTTCTAACCTGTTTCTCAAAATAACCTTAGAAGCCTCCGTGGTGTAGTTGTAATTCTACTCGCCTTGTAAACCAGGGGTCGCAGGATCGATCCTGTGCTTCTCCAGACCTTCGTCGGAGTCGTTAAACCGAGGTCCCGTCTCCGTATGACGTTAGCTGTTGGTGAGATGTAAAACTCACTCACTCAATGCAACCTTATAATACATGTACCACCGTATGATACCATATCCACGAAATATGTTTTTTTCTGCCACTACTACAGGATACATTATACAATTTTCAATTGAAATTTTGTTGCATAAATCCCAGCTGGAACATAGTGTCTAAGCAACGTCTAATAATGTCTGGGCAACGTCGTATGAACACTGATGCAACGTCAAGACCACTAACTTGTTTTTTTTGTAAAACACAATTTTACCTATATAAAGTGAATAAAAAAGTTCATATTGTCATCTTCACGAAATACTGAAACATTGAATAAAATCCTTCCAGATGAGCACGTAACTTTATTTTCGAAATAAGTACATTTCACTGAACTAAAAGTCAGAAAAACTTGAAAGTTAACTTCATAAAGTGGAAAAATATTCCCTCGAATCTGATCTTGGTAAATCTGTGCAATCAGACAATCTGATTTTGAATGACTCATTCTTTTAAATGAAACAGACATCGAAATCAGACGGAAACCAAATTCCCTGCTTCTGATTGCAGATTCACAAATCACTACATGTAAAACAAACCCATACAATGAACACCCCGACAAAGCCCACTTTATCATGTAATAAGTCCGTGTAATGAACACCCCTGTAACTCGCACTTTATATAGTGAAAACTGTTTTTTTTTTTCAAGGGTATACATTATTTTTCTTATTTCTGCTCCAAGACATGGGTTGTGGATGCTTGTTAGAACCGCCTCAATGAGGCGGTTTCTAACGTGCACCCGCAATCTATGTTTGAAGTATAAACAAGAAAAAAAGACACTTTTTGGAGAAAATAAAGTGTGCACTAAGTCACACGGATGTGCTTGTGATATCGGAGTAATATTTATAGTTTGAATTTCCCGCCCCCGACCGCTTCAAAAGAGACAGGCATTATCACATCCTTGTGACAAAGAGAACTTTGTCACTTCTCCCAAACGGTCAAATTTTCTGGTGAAAATATGTGATATTGTTCCTATTTATACTCCAAACATAGGCTGTGGATGCTGGTTAGAACCGCCTCATTGAGGCGGTTCTAACGAGTACCCACAACATATGTCTTAAAGCAGAAAGAAGAAAAATAATGTATACCCCTGTAAATCCAAGTTTTGTCCATATAAAATTGGGTTTATAGGGGTGTTAAACGAACTTGCTAACGTGATTGAGCCTGTGTACGGTAAAAGGTGCTGCTTGGCAAGTAAGAACAATGATGACTGGAATCAGCCTGTTTGCTCAGCAAGCCATCTTCAGTTTTCTGCTGCAGGTTCGTCAGTATCCACCGCTGACTCTTGCTACATGTGAAGACTCTGATCAGACTGCTCGCATAAGCAGGCTGATCTTGGTCTTCGCTGTACGCGCATGCCAAGCGACACCTTTTCGTGTGCACAGGGACATTCTCAAAGTAAAATATCGCATATTTCATCTGAGATACTAATGCCATATGAGAGAAAGCATTTAATCGCACAATTACAAAATAAAATACTATTATCCTATTAAAATGATTCATAAAGAAACTTTATAAAAACCTTTGAGTTTCGCCAGAATCAAAACGAAAACCTTTCCTAACCGATCACAAGATACTCGGTATTTCGTGATATACGTTCTGTTCTGAGTGTGCTTTTTATAAAATTTCAGGCAGGGAAACTAGTTATGCAAAAATATTCTTTTCTAAAGGTTAGGTCCAAGATCTGAAATGAAGTAACAGTTTTATTTCACAGCATGCTATTACACGCTGCAATAACTATCAATCTGACAGAGCAGGGCGATTTTTTTTTCTTATAGTAAAATACCGCAACCATCTAAAATGATAGGGCTGCAAATCAAGATTACTGGTACAGTAGTCGTTTTAGGGTCGATTGTTTATCAGTCGACCCAATCGACTCGAAGTCACCAACTACAGAAGCTTCCCGACTGCTATTGTCCACGTGACTATCGATGACCATATACAAAATCCAGGTTGCAGCACTAGCTTCATTACGAAAACACGCCTATACAAATACATTGTAAACTTTACCGCCGAAAAATCGAAAATTTGAAGATGAAAAATTGTGATATTTTTCTAATTTCTGCTCAAAATATAGATTGAGGCGGTTCTAACGAGTACCAACACTCTATATTTTAGAGCAGAAATAAGAGAAACTAGAATTTGTTTTTCTACAAAAACACAGATGTCTCCCCCGTTTTTGACCTCTAAGTATGACCTTGACATTGGAGGTATTGAGCTGGGTCTTGTGTGCAACACATCATCTAATGACGATGAACATTTTTGCAAAGTAACTTTAAGAATGTTCATAGAAAAATAAAAAAGTTATTGGCTGTACACAAAAAAAGCCCTTTTTACCTTTGACCTCTAAGTATGGCCTTGACCTATGAGGTAAAACACATCGTCTCATGATGGTTAACATTTCTGCCAATTTATTTCATAATCAATCAAAGAATAAGGAAGTTATTGACTGTCCCTTTTTAACCTTTGACCTCTAGGTATGACCTTGACATTGGAGGTATGGACCTAGGTCTTGCACATGACTCATGGTCTAATGACGGTGAACATTCTGCATGGTTACTTTATATATAAAGTCCATCCAGAAATAAAAAAGTTATTGACTGGACACAAAACAACAAAATTTTTTACCTCTGACCTCTTAGTATGACCTTGATCTTGGAGGTACCGACCTGGGTCTAGCGTGCTCCACATCGTCTCATGATGGTTAACATTTCTGCCAAGTAATTTCACAATCTATCCAGGAATAAGAAAGTTATTGACTGAATACTAAAAAAGGCCCCTTTTTTTCCTTGGACCTCTTAGTACGACCTTGACATTTGAGGTACCAACTTGGGTCATGCACTCAACACGCCGTCTCATAGTGGTTAACATTTCTGCAAAGTAATTTCAAAATCCATCCAAAAAAAGAAAGTTATTGACAGAACACAAAAAGGCCCCCTTTTTTACCTTTAACCACTATGTATGACCTTGACCTTTCAGGTACCAAACAAGGTCATGCGTGCAACATATCATCTCATGGTGGTTAACATATCTGCCAAGCAATTTCAAAATCCATCTAAAAATAATAAAGTTATTGACCAAACACGACAACAAGGCCCCTTTTTGACCTTTGACCTCTATGTATGACCTTGACATTCTAGGTACCAAACTGAATCATGCATGCAACACATCGTCTCATACTAGTTAACATTTTTGCCACGTAACTTCAAATTCTATCTAACAATAACCAAGTTATTGACAAAATCGGAAAAAGGCCCCTTTTTTACCTTTGACCTCTAAGTATGACCTTGACCTTTGAGGTACCAACCTGGGTCATGCACGCAACACATCGTCTTATATTGGTTAACATTTCTGCCAAGTGATTTCAAAATCGATCTCAAAATAAGAAAGTTATGGACCAAACACGAAAAAAGGTCCCTCTTTGACCTTTGACCTCTAAGTATGACCTTGACCTTTGAGGTTCCGACCTGCCTCATGCGCACCACACATCGTCTCATGGTTATTAATATTTCTGCCAAGTAATTTTAAAATCCATCTCAAAATAAGAAAGCTATTGACCAAACACGAAAAAAGTCCACTTTTTTTACCTTTGACCTCTAAGTATGACCTTGACCTTTGAGATACCGACCTGCTCTATGCGCACCACACATCGTCTTAAGGTTTTTAATATTTCTGCCAAGTAATTTTAAAATCCATCTGAAAATAAGAAAGTTATTGACCGGATACGATTTGCCCATACATATATACATACCGACAAACTTCCAAGGGAGATAATTCAAAAAGTATAAATGCGAGAGTTATAGTTCTTGCACACTGCACGTCGTCTAATGCTGATTAATATTTATATGAAGTTTCGTGAAGATAGCTTGAACGGTTTCTAAGTTATAGAGCGGACACGAATGTGTGACAGACGGACGGACGGACAGACGGACGTTCTCACGGATGTATACTTATGTGGCTATTTTTGGCATGATTGATACTTAAGTGGCTACTTTTAGCCACAGAAAAGAAGCATTTTCGGTGTCTAACGGAATAAATCCCATAGACTTACACTGATTCTGTCCATTTACATAGCCACCTAACTATACATTTGTTGGTGCGGACAGACAGACGGACAGACAGACGCCCGGGGAAAAAAAACATTATGTCTGTCCGAAAAAAAAATTTTCGGGGAGACATTATAAGGTATACCCGTGTAAACCCTAGTTTTACTATATAAAAGTGGGGTTCAATGGATCCAAATTATATAGGGGTGTTTTCGTGATGTTTTGTGACGTTATAGCGCTTTGTAAAGGCCTAAAATATGTACTGGGCTTGTGTACCGGAACATTTGCAAACAGTGTAAACCCAGTTCAGACGTCTGATCTGGGTCTACACTGTTTGCTTAAGGCACAGAAATTAAAAACGAAACGGTCCAAGTCCCTAGTTCAGGCCCATATTTCCCCAATCTACAAAGACAAAGACAATCGACCCATAAGGGCTGTTAATGCTTTGATTCAATAAGGAAGAGCTCATAATTTAGTCCCACACGCATTGCATTTATTGATAAACATGTGACCTTTGTTTGTTTGATTTGTGTTTTAACGTCCCAGTGAACACTGTATATGTCATTTTGGAGACATTGCTTCCAATTCTGTGGGACTTTTACCCGACATTGAGATGAAATGACATCTCAAGCCCTGTCGCCCAATGAAACCAATAGGGTTTTATAAGCATGGACTGCTCGCACTGCTTTGCCTGGGCAGTCTTAGATCCTCTAAGGGGTTTACCAGTACTCGTGGGCGGGTCGGTTTCAGTTCTGCGTGGAAGCATCATGCGTACAGCCCATCTATTTCTTCAAGCCCCGATGGGCGGGGGCCGAATTCTGTCTAGTTGCCAGTCCCACACGCATTGCATTTATTGATAAACTTGTGTCATGAACACCCTTGTAAAATATAGAAAAAAATCGGTTTTATTTGAAAGATTTGAAAGGTGTTTACGTCCTTTACGGTAAACTCTAAGGTTGAGATTTTTATATTTTTCTTTATGAAAAATGATGCCAAGAGATAGCTACTGTGTAGATTAAAAACCTGCTGTGATTTACCCATATATGACAAGTTGAATTTTCCATTTAACCCATTTAGTACCAGAAACTCCAAAACGGGTATTTGGCAAACAGTGCAGGCCCAGATCAGACGCCGCAGAACGCGGCGTCTGATCAGGGCTTTCACTGTTTGCAGAAAGTTCAGCCATTTTTCCAATAAATTTTGAAGAAAACACAACCTGACACCCCTAAATTTTGAAATGGACTCCTGCTATATATAAGGAGGAACATTCCATTTGGTTCAAAACGGTTAACAGCGTTAGACTGTTCCATTTCAATTTTGAAGGGGTAAATTTAGTTTCATTTGTTGTTTAATATGCAGCATTCCCAGATTGTTTACGAAACTATGTAGCCCCAGATCAGACGCCACGTTTGTGGCGTCTGATCTTGGACTACACCGTTGGCCAATGTCTCTTTAACGGGACGTTACGCGTGTATGTGCAATTTTATTAACTATCAAATGAAAAGTAAGGTGCTTTTCCCAGTTCATGATTTAGAGGCTCCCATATTATTCTTGTGCTGTTGTTTCAAATAATTTCTTTGAAAGAAATATCTACTTGTGTGATAAAACTTCACCCTGTCTGCCACCTTTCTGTCTTAACAGGGTAGCGATATAAACTTGCAAACTTTGAATGCTTTACCTACTTTTTTATCGAGAGGATAAGATATGGCTCAGTATTTCAATAAATTAAAACAGCAGGAAGACTCATAATGCACTCCAGCAACCTGATAATCTTGCGACACAGACATGCCATTTAAGAAAACATGACATCATTTAATACATGTATAATGGTTTTTGTTTGTTTGTTTGTTTGAATTGATTGTAACGTCCCCGTCAACACTATTTACGTCATTTTGAGAATTGTTTCCTATTTTGTTGGACTTTTACCCGATTTTGAGATCAAATGACATAAGCCCTGCCCCCTATGGAAGCTCTAGGGTTTATACACATGGACGATCCGACTCGCCCGACCTTCTGAGCAGTTTACCAGTTATCATGTGCGGCCGGTTTCGGCTCTGCGTGGAAGCATCATGCAGTCCAGTCTAATTCTCCAAGCCCTGATCGGTTGGTTGGTTGATTTGAGGTTTAACGTCCCTGTCAACACTGTAAAGGTCATTTTAGAGACGTTGCTTCCATTTTTGTGGGACTTTTACCGACATTGAGATGGAATGACATCTCAAGCCCTGTCGCCCAATGAAACCAATAGGGTTTAATAGCATGGACGGTCCGCCTCGCACCGCGGTTCCTGGACAGGCTTAGATCCCCTAAGCCGTTTACCAGTACTCGTGTGTGGGTCGGTTTCAGCTCTGCGTGGAAACATCGTGCAGCCCAAATATTTCTTCAAGTCCCGATAGGCGGGGGCCGAGGTTCTAAAGGGTATCCGAAATCTATGTTTAGGAGCAAAGTCAGAAAACAAATATATACACTGTACACTTTCAGTTCCTTTTGTCTGCATTTACAATGTATATGTAGATGCATTATATATAAACTGCAATAATTTGTAAATTCAAAGAATACAAAGACTTTCTATATTGATATTATATATCAATACATTTATTCTCAATCTTACGGTCTACTTTATTTATTTACTTATTTATTTATTCTTGATCCGCGTCGTGAGAAAACATGTTTATGGCATTTGGGACCAACAAAGGTACACATCATGTTAACAAGTCCCGTGTAATGAACAACCCTCTAAACCCCACTTTATATAGGGAAAATTGGGGTTTACATGGGTATACGTGATTTTTCTTATAATTTTCTGCTCCAAGACATAGGTTGTGGGTACTCGTTAGAACCGCCTCAAAGAGGAGGTTCTAACGAGCACCCACAACCTATGATGGGAGCATTAATAAGAAAAAAAAAACACAAAATTTTACTAGAAAAGTAACACGTTTGCTGATAGGAAAGAATGTACTATGTTTACGAGTGTGTCGTCGTAATGAGATCAGCCTGCGTATCCACTAGTATGTGAAGCTAAACCAGAACGGTGTGTGTCTTACTAGTCAACAAACCCGAATGCAGGCTTACTTGCGATGATGCCTACCTTTACAGCGCGTGGGTCTGCTACAACAGTTTGATAGATGTCCGTATACTTCTGCTGCCTACGCGCGGTGTTCTGGTTCATAAAGAAAAGTAAAAATCAAAGGCTTGAGAAGCCTCAAAGTCGCTTAATTACAGGGTATTTGATCCGGATCTTCACTATTTGCCAGCGTCCAACATTTGTATGGAAGAAACACTATTATAGCGGTTACATTTGTGTAACATGTAACATTTAAAATTATTATCTGATTTTCGTCTAAGATGTCTATTTGACAAAACAGTTGCAGGAATGATTCTGGACTGTTACATGTAGACACATTCTTTTACAGCTCAAACACTTAGGTTTTCCTGGTAATGTTTCTTTTTATATCTGCTTCAAACGTCGATTGTAGGTGCTCATTAGAACTACGTCAATGAATAGGTCCTAACGAGTATCCACAATCCTTGTTTTAGATGAGAAATAAGAAGAATAATGTATGCCCTGCAACCTTATTTTTCTCTGAAAAACGGGGGTATATGGGGGTATTAATTACATAGGCTTGTTGACCTTATGGGTCTTAAAATGTTTGCTCTTTAAATTGGAACCTTGTAAACCACAGGAATCATGCTGGATTACACGTTTATAAAGCAATTATGGACAGCATCTGACAGATGACGTCCAACGGGCATTGGAAACAAACCACAATAGGTCACCTTCAGTTTATAAGAGCAAAGGGATGAAAAAAATGTTACTCCAAAATTTGGCTCCAAAATTTCGCTCCAAACTCCACCCCAAGACTCCACTCCATAGAATACATGGTGCCAATTATTAGCAGATTATCGGGTCATTCATTCTGATAAAGACTGCAGAGGATTGTACTTTCCCTTTCAGCACACATAACACAGCTGTGTTGACAGCAGAATATACTATTTATCAATGGATCTTTAATTAGGCAGGAATTATATTTTGAGCGGAGGTTTACATGAATCCGAAGGCGTATCCAAAAAGCGACAACTAATTTACATCTAAAAACCACTCAATAGATGGTAGATGAGAAGGGTCATCGAGCAACAACTAAAGTCTGGCGAATTCACCATCGTGAATTCACCGACTAATTGCGACACAAAAACTTGATATGCAGCAAAACGATTCTTAAGTTTTTGTATGAATCGATGATCCGAACTGACCAGGAAACACCTGAGGTTTGAAACGTCATAAAATATTGTTAAACAATTGTAAAAAAAATATTTTACCCGGATTATAGTCTGTATGTTAAAATCCAGCGTACATGTTACAGGTTTACCGAAAACTAATCTTAAACTGTCTCCTCTCTCCTAAGAACATGACTGAAAATTACTTCTGTGCAAATGTACATGTTCTGAGTACTCAAATGTCATTCTGATCCCCGGTGATCGACTGTTTCTGATATATATCTTATGTTCAACGTATCCTGTGACAAGTTTTAGTGCAACTTTCCACACTTTTGACCCAGGAATTGACAGGCGAAATCGACTCTTAGTAATTTACGATGTCAACAGTCATGTTTCTATACATGTACATGTATCAGAAACATGTCGACTCGACATAACAAATCGAGATCTTTATATAAGCATTGAGAGTACTGTTAGATCGACTGTCTCTGAAAGTAGGCTGGACAGTGATCATTACGAAAAAACGCCTAGTCAAATACATGGTAAATTTTACCGCCGAAAAAACTAAATTTTTGGATGAAAAATTGTGATATTTTTCTTATTTCTGCTCAAAATATAGATTGTGGGTACTCGTTAGAACCGCCTCATATCAAAATTTAGATTGTGGATACTCGTTAGAACCGCCTCGATGAGGCGGTTTTAACGAGTACCCACAATCTATATTTTAGAGCAGAAATAAGAAAAATTAGGTTTACCCCTGTTATTTTTTCCCCTATTTTTCATTACGAAAACACGTCTATAAAATACATTGTAAACTTTACCGCGGAAAACACGATAATTTTAAGATGAAAAAAATATGATGCTTTTCTTATTTCTGAAAATAAGGTTCACCCATGTAAACCCCAGTTTTACAATATAAAAGTGGGGTTCAATGGGGTCAAAATTATATAGGCGTGTTTTCGTGATGTTTAAACTGTTTGGTTTAATCCTAAAATTCCAGGTTATTGTTAAGCAAACAGAGTAGACCCTGACGCAGAACGTGGCATCACTGGGGCTTCCAACTCTGTCTACGCCCATGATTGTTGTTGACAGTAAAGACTTTAGGGTTTAACGGAAGGAAATCCATTAGTTTGCCCCTTTATATTTCTAATACAACAACAAGTATAAGCTTTCACAAAAAGATGCTTCCGAGCAGAGCTAAAACCGACCGATCTTGCGTACTGGTAAACTGCTTAGAAAGTCTAAGCCTGCACAGAGAAAGTGGTACGAGCTGGACTGTTCCTCAAATCTAGCTGTTTCTTTGGGCGGTAGGGCTTGGGATACATGTAACATTTCATCTCAGTGTTGAGTAAAAGTCCCACAAAATAGGAAGAAACTCCAACATGACCTACTTAGTGTTGATGGGATTGTAAAACCTCAACACAAACAAACAAATTAAAACGCCTGTTGGCAAAGGATAACTAGTAAAACACGCACATATCGGTAGCAACATCCCCAAAATGACCCAAATAGTGTTGAATGGGATGTAACACCTCAACACAAACAAATTAAAACGCCTGTTGGCTTAAAATACGCAAAGAGTTACACATTACCTCTCCCCTGAACCAATCTTGCTGCTCCAAATAATGCATATACTTACATAGTACATACATTGTCTCGGCATAACCATGTACATTTCGCGGACATACAGTGGAACTTCAATGACTCGAAGAGCCCGCTTTGGACCAAGAAATTTTGTTCGAGACAGGGGTAGTTCGAGTTATCAACGATAAATCACAGCAGCTGGTTAGAAGGAGTCAATCTTCTATGAAATATTGGTATGTTGTGTATACACATTAGAATCGCCTCGAAGAGGCGATTCTAATGCGTACACACAACATACATTTTCATGATAAAATAAGACAGATCTCTAAAAATTATCCCTCAGTATATATTAACCAGAATTCTCATATGACGTCGCGTCTGAGAATATAGTAACCACCGAGTAGCATCGACTCCGGAACTTGTTACTCAAAAGTACCAGATAAATGAGGAAAATGATTATACCGACGGTAGGTAATCGCTTAAGTTGGCTTTATTACGTAGTGTCAGAACTTAAACCCACTTCCCATATTTACTCAACATATTTTTCTCTGAAATTCTTAAAAATAAATTTTGGAAAGCTTTGTCAGCTGTCATTTAAACACACAAATGAGTCGGCTGGTACATGGCTGGTACCGCGAAAATTCATGACAGCTTCAACAATCTGTGAATTTATTGCAGAAACGGCTTTGACAATCTTCAATTCAGTGGCATCAATAGAAGCCGAATCCTTCGCTGCTTGTAACGTTTTAGTTATTTTTCCCCCAAAGAATATTGTGACTGAATAAACAAGTCGAAACGCCCGAAGGCCGGAGTACGGCAATTTGCGTCACCAGGTAAAATACTGGACGGCAGTT
Source organism: Lucinisca nassula (assembly GCA_963580285.1). Lineage (NCBI taxonomy): Eukaryota > Metazoa > Mollusca > Bivalvia > Lucinida > Lucinidae > Lucinisca > Lucinisca nassula. The sequence continues at coordinate 73,685,770 of OY757023.1, read as the reverse complement.
TGCCGGGAACAGTACGGCGATTTGATTTGAACAATTATACACAAAGTGCTATGGCGGAGAAGTGTTCTACTAGTTTCACAACTGTCAATCTTAACATAAACAAAGGTTTGTTGGGTTCGTCGTTACTTTCATTGTCTGTCTCCTTTTTATCAGTAATTTTAAAGGGACAGAAGGGTTGGGGATATAAGAAATTGGTAATGACAACAGATTGACCTGTTGTTGTCCTCTAGCTTTTTTTTCGACTTTTTTTCTTTCTGCCAGTACGTCTAAACCCCCGAGGGGACATAATACGGGTTCCGGCGAACCAAGTGTTGCAGGGTGTTAGCTGAAATAAAAGGAAAGGAAAGTTGGTGAAATGGGTTTGTTCAGTGGGAAAAAAGAGTGTTAGTACAGTTATAGATATAAAACAGAATTGCGTCATTTAAGGAGAAGCATGAGCCATCAGGCTAACAGCACTGCTAAACTGCGCCAGAGTGGGTAGCATTACAACATAGGCAGGTAGAGCATTCCAGTGAATAATAGTCCACGGAAAGAAGGTGTACTTGTAGTAGTCTGTGAGGGTGTAAATCTGTCTGTATGCAAGGGGGTGATTGTGGGCTGATGGTATAGTATTGAGAATGAGATCATAAGTGATCTTATACATCATGGCAAGACGGTTATTAATGCGGCGTTGTTCAAGGGGGCGCCAATTTAGGTCTTTCAGCATAGCTGTAACACTTGAAGTGTAGCTATAGTCATGTGTTGCCCACCTGGCAGCCCTTCGTTGGACTGCTTTCACTTTGTATATGTCAGTGGCAGTGTGGGGATACAATACAGTGAACGCATACTCCAGTTGCGGCCTGACAAGAGTCTTATATGCAACTGATTTCAGGTCCTTATTATGGACCCGAATGTTTCTTTTCAAGAATACAAGGGTCTGATTTGCTTTTTTAGTTATGTTGTCAATGTGGGGGCTGCTGTTTAGACCATCAGAGATGGTGACCCCAAGGTACTTAGCTGTTTCTGGTGCCATGCACGAGGTACACATTTGGGATGGGGTTCTTACGTCGGGTAACATGAAGGACCTGGCATATAGAAGGATTAAAGTTTATGCCCTACATCTTTTCTCTGTGACATTGTGCCGCCATGAAACCGTATGTTTGTACAACGTTTTGGTTCTCATGTTATCATACTGTATAACCGGAGTGAAATAAATTTAATTTGATTTGCTTTGGACATACCTTATGATCGCGAAATACTTAACTGCCTGGGAGTGCAGATCTTGTGACACCCATGTGATTCAGCTTCTTTATGACCTTGCCAGATAATGATTAAATGGTCAACAAATAGTTCTTATCTTGGGTTTAGCCAGGCTTTTGGCTAGGTGAATCACCTGAAGCTCCTTCGCAAGCTACAGGTACATCGGAACAGTAACATGGATTAACTATCCAGTCGGTTAAGTCTTTTCTGATTGGGAGAGGTCAGGCAGTTGAACTTGAAAGTGAGTCCTCAGATGAGGAGGTTCCAGTTACTTCAAGTGTACCGCAAGGATCAGTTCTAGGCACCTTGTTATTGTTATTATACCTAAACACCTAAACGACCTGTCCGATTACCCAGCAACCCCCCCCCCCACCCCTCTAGAGGGCCTTAGACCGTCAAAGCATAAGAATCTCACTGGGACATGGAATTCAAACATAGAAAGTTCAAGGTTTGCACATAACCTGGCCAAGAACTCCAACCCTTACACCATATATACTGCATAATCATGCCCTCGAAATTGTTTCATCTGCAAGGTACTTAGGTTTCGATCTATCCACCAACATGAACGTCAACATACATGTCGATAGAATCCAAAAACAGTGCCCACACTATATGTTTTGAACTGCAATATGTAAAATATCAGATTTTTGATCTGAAAATTTTCAATTTTTGGTGGAAAAATTTTCAATATATTTGAATAGGCATGTTTTCGGAATGCAAACAAGCGAACAAATAATAGCCGCAGTCATGATTTAAAATAACTGGAGTATAGCATGCATACACCAGGATCTTCGTTAGAATAAAGTCTCTTTCGCAAAAGAAATAAATACATCTAAAACATAAAATAACTATCACAAGAACGACGTAGAAACTATTTTAGCTCATAAAAAGACAGAACGACGTAGAAACTATTTTAGCTCATAAAAAGACACTTTATTTCGTAGAAAAAAATAATAAACTTCATTTCACGAAAGTAAAGTAGAAGTAAAACAAAGATCAGGAATCGACACAATTAACTTACTCCACCCATCAAAGACACCTAAGGGAAAGAAACACAAACATGAAGCGACCAGACCATAATGGAAACCTAAACAAAGGAAGGCCATGAGGACAGATTCCACCGGGGGGGGGGGGGGGGGGCTAAATCGATTTTACATGGCCATAATCCTCGCCCTTACCTCTGTCGCGGTATACACTAATTTTGTTTAGTCCGCATGAAGGCTTCCTAACTCATCAGTGTAACATCTCCGAGAACATACAAATCCAAAAACTACAGAGATGAAGCAAGGTTGAGGACGCGACAGCATACAACAACAGAATTGCTGGAGCAAAAGAAAACAAACAGTTAGACTCCGAGGGACCAGACCAAAGACGGAGTATCAGGCGCCAACCAACATAAAGAATACTAAAATAAAATAAAATTCCATTTGTTTTTACGCTGGAACCATCATATAATCTTAAGCCCGACCCACCGGTGTGCAATCAAAGAGGGAAGCAAAGTTGCCAGCCGCGATTGGGTTAACCACCATGCATGCAGTCTGTTTTATACCATTTATGTTGTACCCAATCTTTATATATCGACGAACGATTTTACGAAATTGGGTACTAAAATCATTACATGCATGTATTTTTCTAAATTTATATACTAAGTCACCATAGAATTCGGGTTCCGATAGGCCTTGTTGCAGAAGTGTTTTAAGTCCAACATTGAATTTGAAACCAAATCAGAATGACGTCAATAAAACTTCGAAAAGGCTTTACCTAGTTTATGATACCGATACCCCTGATTAAGAAGTTAAGCGGTTAATAATTTATTACGAGTGTTGAAGTCGGATAGTCTGAAGTTCCATTTAAAGGGGACATACTTTATTTCTGCATTATTTCCTAAATATTTACAGTAATGCAACAATGCAAAAGCAATGACAAATAATTCTCAAGAGGAAATATGGCCCTGGTGAATATTTCACAACTCAAGCTGTTATACATACGCAAATAAATTGGTTTACGATCAGTACTAGCATTAGAAACAACCCCTGGCTGAGTGATGAAACCAAACATGATAATAATCATGGTTGTTCGTTCACAACGATGTTAAAATGTTGTCAGTAATTTCCAAAGTGGCATTTTTGTGATACAAGTTGCCGTACTGTTAATTCAGCTTTTTTTCCAAGTTGCTGTACTCCTTTGTTTTGTGTTTTTACTCCTTTGTTTTGTGTTTTCTGAAAGAAAACAGCAGCATAAAGCGAACCTTTCAATTAAAACTTATACACAACAACTTTTCTAACCTTCTGAATGTTCCGGCATAGAAAAAAGAAGGCCAGTGGTCTTGAATCAAAGCAAAAACCAGTACTTTCCATGGAAAAGATTATTTGTTCTTGGTACCACCTGTCAATATTTCAGTTTGTTTAGCGATTTCCAGTGAGTTGTTATCAGAATCATGAACGCATGCAAGAGCTAGATATCTCTCCGACACATATCCATTTTGCTTTAAATGTGAGAATTCTGTAGAAACCTGTAAACAGCTTTTTACCTACCTTACTGTGTGCCATGCTTGCGATAAAAATTGATTTCGCTGGTACTTTTGAGTAACAAGTTCCGGAGTCGATGCTACACGGTGGTAACGCCATGTATTAAACAGAGGATCTTACACGAGTGGTCATTAAATATGATATTTATGAAACGAGGCTTGGGCGAGTTGCATAAATTTTATAAGAAATGACCACAAGTGTAGGATTCTGTTTATCATATGACCATTTTAAATTAGATTCCATCGCCTTTAAGTTTGACAAATTTTCCCCAAAAATGCATGGTTGACGTGGACGTCGTCATGGTGTTACTTAATCCTGCCAAATTGGCATTGCACGAGTGGTGAGTGAGTGAATTTTAGTTTTACGTCCCACCAACAGATAAGGTCATACGGAGACGGGACCTCGGTTTAAAGACTCATCCGAAAGTCTGGAGAAGCTCGGGATCGATCCTGCGATCCCTGGTTTACAAGGCGAGTAGCGTAACCACTGCACCACAGAGGCTTCTTTGCTCGTGTGGTAATACGATTTTTATTACACGACGTTATCCACTGCTTATCAACGACATCATATGGTAAATTTGGTAATCCACTAGTGGATTTAACCCTTGTCCTGCTGAGCCCGAATATGCCTTATTTACCAAACAATGAAGATCCAGATCAGACGAAGCCATCTGATCAGGATCTACATTGTTTGCCATTTAGATTGTGAATTTGTTGCAATAATTTGCATCAAGTAATCTGATTGGTTGATAATCGGTAGTGGTTGTGGCAGATTAAAATATTCAGCAAGACAAGGGGTTAATGTGCAAATTAGTTGCATACGCCCCTTAACGTCACACATTTGACCTCCCTTAACGACGACGCGATTATTGACATTTTTGTACAAAATCGTGAATGAAATGCGTTTAAAATGTCATATGATAATTAGAATCTTGCATTCGTGTACATGTATTATTGAATAAATTAAACTCGTTGGGGAAAAGTGATAAAAGGCTCGGCGAAGCCTCGCCTCGCATTTTATCTCTTTTCCTAAACTCATTTAATAAATTCAATAATACATAATCACTCATGTATAGGAGGGGTAAATGAGAGTTCGAATCTGCCAAATAGACGAGTCCGGGGTGTTAGAGCCATTGAGTGAGTGAGTGTGTTTCAGTTTTACGTCACACCAACAGCTAAGGTCATATGGAGACGGGGCCTCGATTTAAAGACTATCCGAAAGTCTGGAGAAGCCCGGGATCGAACCGATGACCCCTGGTTTATCAAGTGAGACGGGAAGCTAATCAATTACACCATGGAGATTTCTTGTCGAGCAATTAAAGATCTGCTGAAGACACTTAAGAGACTTAAGTCAGTGGTTGACTTACTTCATGTGAAAGTTGAAGCACAAATCTCTTCCCTCTGAACTTGTCTACCATGGCTGTTACGCTGTACCCGTTCAGGTTTAGGACGTCAACCGTGACGTTGTCATCTGACGTCAAGTAACAAAATAACGTTCCTTCGTTTAACACGTACCAGTATCTGTAGAAAATGGAGAAAACACACATGTATTTTAATTGAGCCACATCACGAAAAGCCATCACGAAAACACGACTGTATAAAATTTTGACCCCCTTAAACTCCACTTTTATATCGTAAAACTGGGGTTTACCGGGGTAAAACCTTATTTGAATTTATTTTTGCTCTAAAATATAGATTGTGAGTACCACCTTGAACCCCACTTTTGTATAGTAAAACTGGGGTTTACAGGGGTAAACTTTATTTTTCTTTTTTCTACTCTAAAATATAGATTCTGTGTCCTCGTTATAACCGCCTCGATGAGGCGGTTCTAACGAGTGCCCACATCTATATTTTGAGCAGAAATAAGAAAAATATCATAATGTTTTTTCCGGCGGTAAAGTTTACAATGCATTTGTATAGGTGAGTTTTCGTAATGACGCTATTCTGGAATGCTCAGTCGCACAAACTGGGTACCTTGTAATTTTAGTTATACAAACTGGAGACCCTGAGCTATTAAAACAGTGAACACTAAGTTGGCGGTCAGTTAGGAGACAAAAAGCAAAAGTGCAGAACAGCTTGCGCGGGTCAGTACGATATGCGCCTTTGCTGTTCGCAAATGACTTTAGTCGCGATTTCCAATGACATGGCTAAATTACTATTAAGAGTAACAGGTACATGTACATCTGATAGACTTAACCCATATCCTGATGAACACCACAATCCCTTCCTTTGAAAACAGTGCAGATCCAGATCAGATGGCTTCTGAAGAAGCCATCTGATCAGGATCCACACTGTTTGACATTCAGATTGTGAATTTGCAGGAATAAATTATATCAAGTAATCTGATTGGTTCAAAGACAGAAATGGGTGTGGCTTAAACAATTATGCAGCGGGATAAGGGTAAACGCTATTTTTATCACAAGGATTGACGCTATGTTTTACAAGGAATAAAACCTTGTCTTGAAACTATTTGTTGCAAGGAAATGATACTATTTTTTCACAGGGAACACAACTTTGACTTGACGCTATATTTCACAAGGATTCTTAACCTTGTCTTGATGTGTTTTGTTACAAGGAAATGACTCTATATTTCACAAGAAAGACAACTTCGACTTGATGCTATTTTTTTCACAAGGAAGAAAACCTTGTATTGACGCTATTTTTTCACAAGGAAGAAAACCTTGTCTTGACGCTTTTTGTTACAAAGAAATGACATTATATTTCACAAGAAAGACAGCTTCAACTTGATGCTATTTTTCACAAGGAAGAAAACATTGTGTTGACGCTATTTTTCACAAGGAAGAAAACCTTGTCTTGACGCTTTTTGTTACAAGGAAATGACACTATATTTCACAAGAAAGACAACTTCGACTTGATGCTATTTTTCACAAGTAAGAAAACCTTGTGTTGACGCTATTTTTTTCACTAGGAAGAAAACCTTGTCTTGACGCTTTTTGTTACAAGGAAATGACACTATATTTCACAAGAAAGACAACTTCGACTTGATGCTATTTTTCACAAGGAAGAAAACCTTGTTTTGACGCTATTTGTTACATGTGTATAGATGAGTTTAGGCTGATTAACTTCCTTGGTTACGCTGCGCATGCGCAGTCTTGTGTGGCAAAAAGAAATCAACCGAGCCCGTGTGTGTACATTAAACTAAGGAAAAGTAGGATTTTTAAGCATAGTGTTTGTCATTTCATCCACAACACTCATAGACTTTTATACTGCAATTCAGCGGTCCCCGCCCATCGGGTCATGAAGAAGTAGATTGGCTACGTGATGCTTCCACGCTGAGCTGAAACCGACCCGCACACGAGTACTGGTAAACCGCTTAGAGGATCTAAATAGAAGTGGAGGCAATGCCTGCCCAGGCAAAGCGGTGCAAGTCGGTGCGGTGCGAGTCATGCTTATAAACCCTATTGCTTTCATTGGGTGGCAGGGCTTGATACATCTCAATGTCGGGTAAAAGTCCCACAAAATTGGAAACAACGTCTCCAAAATGACCTTTACATTGTTGAAGGGGACGTTAAACCTCAAATCAAAGAAACAAAAACTGCAGTTCACAATCTTTTGAATCACAACAGTACTTAGCAGATACCATGTCCGAATGTCCGAATCCAGACTGGATAGCACTTAGCGGCTTAGAGGTTCGGGACGAATCTCATTAGGCAGGGGTGGGGGGATGTAAAAGGTCGAAGATGTGGCTCGGTATCTCAGTCGGTAGAGTGTTTGTACGGTATACGAGAGGCCCTGGGTTCGCAGAGCTAAAACTGACCGCACATGAGTACTGGTAGACCACTTTAAACCACTGGCATCTTTTTATTTGGCGGCAAGGCTTGAGATGTTATTTAATCTCAATGTGGGCCTCAAAAATGACCCAAATAGTGTTAACGGGGACGGTGATTTGTTTATTTGTTTTGAGATTTAACGTCCCCGTCAACACTGTATAGGTCATTTTGGAGACGTTGCTACCAATTCTGTGGGACTATTACCCGATATTGAGATGAAATAAAATCTAAAGCCCTGTCGCTTAATGAAACCAATAGGGTTTATAAACATGGACGGTCCGATTCGCACCGTTTTGCCTGAGCTGGCGTAGATTCTCTTGTTGGTTTACCAGTACTCGTATGCTTGGTTTCAGCTCTGCATGGAAGCATCATGCAGCCCATCTATTTTCTTCAAGCCTCGATGGGCGGGGGTCGCGGGGACGGTAAATTTCAATATTCAAACAGCCCTGTTACTGGTAGTAAACGATTGATCTTTATCACCCACATGTTGAATCCGTCAGCTTGGTAATCCTTTGATTCATCTTCACTGTCTCGCCCCCGCCCATCGGGGCTTGGAGAAATAGATTGGGCTGCATGGTGCTTCCATGCAGAGATGAAACTGACCACACATGAGTACTGGTAAACCGCTTAAATGGACTAAGATTGCCCAGGCAAAGTGATGTGAGCCAGACCGTCCAATGCATATGTCTTTTAGTTGCATTAGGCGGCAGGGCTTGAGATGTCATTTCATCTCAATTTCAGATAAAAGTTCCACAAAACCGGAAGCAACGTCTCCAAAATGACCCAAAATTATGCTGACCAACCAACCAACCAATCATCTTCACTGTCGCGTTGTTTGTCTTGCGATTAGCGCAACATGACGAGACCATTGTCAGTTAATTATTCGATTATTAATTGTTTAGGGTTAAACGACACTTCAACCCATGTGGGTAATTGTGTCTCGTCTCTCAGAGAAAGGGGAAAAATATAGAAGAGATCATAGTTTAAAGTAAAGGACAGAGGAGAAAGAGGAAAATGAATGGAAATGTAGAAACAGAAGGAATAACATCACTCCCCTCTACCCTTACCTGCTATAAGGATAGCAGGTCTTACCCAGTCGTCAGCCAATATCAGTTGGACGCCACAGTGACGCAAGACATACGTCACCTTTACCATACGCTCTATTTTAAATGGTCAAATTCAAAGAAATTAATAACTGCTATCGGATCAGTCTGAACAACGGTTATTTTTTGCCACACAAAACTGCGCATGCGCAAAAATACGGAATCGTGGGATAGCACTTCCTTAGCGACCGATGGCGTCCTAAACTCATCTATAAGGAAGACGCTATTTTTCACAAGGAATACAAGTTTGACTTGACGCTATTTTTCAAAATGAAGAAGCTATGTTTCACAAGGAAGTTCAAAATGAAAAAAAAGCACATGCGACCGCTCAGGAAGTACTGTCAACCTGCCCAGAGTGGAGAGAGGCCAGCTGTGGGTCTTCACTTGCTGTGTTTCCGGTGCAGATAGCTGAGGTAGTACTGTCAACGTGCCAAGCCAGGAGCGAGGCCAGCTTTAGGACATTTAGTTGATGTGTCTCCGGCACAGAACTTGGCCATTTGGGTTAAAGTTGGGGTTGCTGCAAATGTTGACGCGATCGACAAACGGACGAACTGACGGACGAACGGACGGAAAATCGGACTCCTAATACCAGGCGCGACAACAAATTCAATTAGTCTTAGTATAACTGAAACTGCAAATTTCGAGCGTCGTTCCCCAAGCGTTGACATGCTCCAACATATGGTATGGAGAAATAAATCATTTTTCACATTTTATTACCAACGCCAAGTTTCCCACATTTTACTACAGTCAAACTTCAATGGTTCGAACAGCTTTGGGACCTCGAAAATATGTTCGAGACAGAGGTAGTTCGAGCCACCGACGGCTATTGTTAGGAGGAATAACAAGATCGTTTTGGACCTTTTCCCGGTGTTTATATAATGAAAATGTATGCTGTGTACTCATTAGAATCGCCTCATCGAGGCGATTCTAATGAGTACACACAGCATACATTAGCAAAATAAATCCTAAATTATCCCCAGCTATTCCTTATGAAGAGGATTTCCATGGGGTCTCAAGAACGGGTTCGAATCAGCCATAGTAAACGAGCCAGCGTTGTTCGAGCGATCGAAGTTTTGCTGTATATGTTAGTTGTACATTTGGGTTACTTTTGAACGGAGATGTTTCTGTCACAATTGATAAGATGTGCCGTTTTTCAAAGCAAAATACATTTCTTTTTCGTTTAGATCAGACCTCATACGTGCCCACCGCCCATCGGGGCTTGGAGAAATAGATTGGGCTGCTTCCACGCAGAGCTAAAACCGACCGCACATGAGTACTGTTAAAGTGTTGCAAGTCGGACCGTCCATGCATACGCACCCTATTGGCGGTAGGGCTTGAGATGCCTTTTCATCTCAATGTCGGGTAAACGTCCCACACAATTGGAAGCAACGTCTTCTTCAAAATGGCCTCAATAGATTTGAAGGGGACGTTCAACCTCAATTCAAACAATTAGGCCCCCGCCTATAGGGGCTTGAAGAAATATATGGGCTGCATGATGCTTCCACGCAGAGCTGAATCTGGCCCGCACACTAGTACTGGTAAACCGCTTAGAGGATAAAAGCCTGTCCAGGAACCGCGGTGCGAGGCGGACCGTCCATGCTAATAAACCCTATTGGTTTCATTAGGCGACAGGCCGCTTGAGATGTCATATCATCTCATTGTCGGGTAAAAGTCCCACACAATTGGAAGCAACGTCTGTTACAACGCATAATGAAGTAATGTAGTAATTTCTTCATTTTGAAATTTTTACTTCATTATGCGTTGGCATAGTCGATGCGAAATGAAATAAAATATAGTTTTTACTTCATTATGCGTCGATACTAAGAGGTTTGCGCAAAATGAAAGAATTATTTCATTTTGCGGTGATAGGTGGCATACTTAATTTTACTTCATTATGCGTCGAAACTGAAACACACTCGCACTCCTTTTAAGATGCATAGATGGACAAACAACTGGGCTATGGACTGGTCCAAGCCAATATGGTCCCCAACCCCAACTATTGTGTGCACTACATGATCATGTGTTGAGCCTTAAAACACAAATGAGGGAAAAACATCAGACATGAGACCAAAATACCGTAAGGCGTTCAGTTTGAACTCTACTAACATAATCAAATACAGTGGAATTCCGCTATTAAGACCACCTAAAATTAAGACAAAGGGGGTCTTTCAAGGTATAGGAAATTTGCATTGGTTTCTGCCCACACTTGGATTTTGATGAAATTATGCACAATAACTGCCTTGGGTATAACCATTATAATTACGATGCATTCACTTTTAAATTTTATTTCCGTAGTAAATTTATTACATATTTTATGAAGTCTCTATCACAACAGAGAGTACTCTCATATAAACATCAATACAGTATTCATTGTTTCATATATCTAATGCTGCTATGTTTTATGAATTAAAGCCATAATTGGTGAGTTAGTTGATACTATGAATGACCTCATATGTCTAGTAATAGTGGCTGGGCGTTCAGTTTTCTTTGATGGTGTCCCCATATTTCAGCTCCTATTTTTGTATTCATTAAAATTTTATATGCATTTTTACCATGTTCCAATTTTTGTCAAGACACAATTTTAGCATAAAAACTACCCACATATCTTAGGAACATGTTGATGAATTTTGATGGAAATTGAGGACCGGTAACATTGTGTTTTTACAGACTGAATACTGATAGTCCTGATTCAGCAAAATGTGAAATTATATGATTATCATGTTTTGGTCATGCTGTTTAATAATACTTTACTATTGCTTTCAATTTGGATGGCTATAGTATAGTATGGTTTGTGTAAGTAGGACATAGCATAATTATAAGTATTATTTAAAAACATCCATTTCGGTAAATTTGCCCCCTATGGAACAAACTATTTTGTCTATAGAACTATACCACAAATGTTTTTATGACAAACGTCACCAAACGCACCCATGTAGTCATATGCACAGTTTTCTTTCTGTCTTTCTTGTCTTATTTGGTAATGGTGCTAAGGTGATGTTTAGATTTAACGTTGAAATCAACAACATACCAATGCCCCCACCCATCGGGGCTTGAAGAAATAGATGGGCTGCATGATGCTTCCACGCCGAGCTGAAACCGTCCGCACACTAGTACTGGTAAACCGCTAAGAGGATCTAAGCCTGTCCAGGAACCGCTGTGCGAGTCGGACCATGCTAATAAACCCTTTTGTTTTCACTGGGCGACAGGGCTTGAGATGTCATTTCATCTCAGTGTCGGGTAAAAGTCCCACAAAATTGGAAGCAACGTCTCCAAAATGACCTATACTGTGTTGACGGGGACGTTAAACCTCAAATCAAACAAACAAAAAACAACAACAAACCAGTCACTTTAGATGTTGCTTCAGATTTTGTGAGATTTGGTATCCGACTCGAGATAAATGACTCTCAAGTCAAACTGTTGTTTGTTTATTTAACCCTAACTGTCCATTAAAAAAGAACGATTTACTCTAGGCAAAATCAATAACACTTGAGATTACTTTTCCTGGACATTAAATTTTCAGAATTTGTATCTGTAAAGGCACTAGCCAATCTATCTTTTTTGTATAGCCCCTATGAACGAAATCAAAAGGCTTTCTGAAGCTGTGTTCCAAAGCCATTTGAATTTGCTTTTAGAATTCACATGGTCGCACATTTGTCAGTGTTCCAAAACTTATGTGATCATGATTGTGTTGTGTATATATTTGTAAAGGTCTTTCACTTCATTTACCTATCTCAGCAGTTGTTGCAGTAATTACAAAGCACATTATGTAAGGTATCAAGAAGCATTTAAACTGTTGATAATAATTATTCAATCTGTGAGTAGTTATCGCATTACTCATAGGATTTTAAATTATTTTCAGTAAATACATTGTGATGCATTTTTCTGTCCAAACACTGCAATGCTCTTTCTAAGCTGAGAGATACATTGCACAGTAATGTACTGGTAATTATTAATGAACAAAAAGCAAGCCAGAACAGTGCTTAAAAAACAGTGAACTTGCATTCATCAGAAACATTCAAGAAGTGGTTGAAAGTTTTACAACCAGAAAAAATACTAAAAGCTCGCATCCGATAAATTAACCCCTATATTGACAAAGTAAATAGAAAAAATAAGACACTTAAGAAACCTCAACAATTACAATACCAATGAAGAAAAGAGACATATTTATGCATGTGTACTATAAGGAAGGAAACTGTTTCTCTCCCTGCCTAATAGAAAAATTTCTCTAGGTCATGGAACAGCTTTGTTTACACCAAATATTGCGCCTCATCCATCAATGATATCTTTTGCAACAGAAACTCAATATCAGTGACATTTCGATTTTGGAAATACTAACCAATAATTACTGTAACTTTTTTGTTAGGATAATAATCCATCGTTCATAAAGACAGAGTATATCTAAGGCTTACACTCCATATTTTTAGTTCTGTGGTGTATTCCTTGCTTCCAAAGGATAACCCTTTTATAGAACATATTTAACTTCACTGCAGCTGGTGTGTGGGAATGTGTGGCGGCGGTAAAACGTCTCCCTGCCCTACATCATAGTGTAGATTATATTTTCTTGTCCTTTGGGATCAATGATTCCATTGTGGAATTTTGAAAATATCTGAGGGTCACTGATGAGGCCAAATTGGCCGAGGCTGGCTGGTCTGGCCCGGAAAACATGTACACTCCATATTTTTAGTTCTGTGGTGTATTCCTTGCTTCCAAAGGATAACCCTTTTATAGAACATATTTAACTTCACTGCAGCTGGTGTGTGGGAATGTGTGGCGGCGGTAAAACGACTCCCTGCCCTACATCATAGTGTAGATTATATTTTCTTGTCCTTTGGGATCAATGATTCCATTGTGGAATTTTGAAAATATCTGAGGGTCACTGATGAGGCCTAATTGGCCGAGGCTGGCTGGTCTGGCCCGAAAACATGTACACTCCATATTTTTAGTTCTGTGGTGTATTCCTTGCTTCCAAAGGATAACCCTTTTATAGAACATACTTAATTTCACTGCAGCTGGTGTGTGGGAATGTGTGGCGGCGGTAAAACGTCTCCCTGCCCTACATCATAGTGTAGATTATATTTTCTTGTCCTTTGGGATCAATGATACCATTGTGGAATTTTGAAAATATCTGAGGGTCACTGATGAGGCCTAATTGGCCGAGGCTGGCTGGTCTGGCCCGGAAAACATGTACACTCCATAATTTTAGTTCTGTGGTGTATTCCTTGCTTCCAAAGGATAACCCTTTTATAGAACATACTAATCTGGCCATGGATTTATCAACAGAACTATTTTTACTAGCAACAACAACCCACTGACCATTGCGTCCTTGCATACCAGCTTGGTATGGAAATGAAAATAATGGATCTCCTTGCCTTACACCTATTTGAGTAGCATGACTTATGGAAAGTCATTAAATAAAGTTGCACATGTTCACAATAATTTTGCTGCTAATAAAAAAGCAATATATGTTGTTAAGCCTAATTTGTTGATAAGAATACCTTTTGATTTAGTGTTTTACTATCTACTATTTTGGATAGAACACAGTGTCTAAATGAAAGGAAAATATCAGAAATTCATGATATTTTAATAGTTTCTAAGCTAGATCAGCTCAATATGTATTCATTTTGATTTGTATAATCTCATTTTTATTACGTAAGTGTTACGAATTGCCTTTTTGTAAGGTTCTTGGATGATTTCAATAAAAGAGTAAATTTTGCAGAAACAACTTACATCCATTAAAGGTGTAAAACTACAGTGTTACCGGTTTCGGATTTTCATGAAATTTGGCATAGCTAAAGAAGATACATATGGCAAGTTTTCCTAGCAAAATGTAATCTTGACAAAGACTAGAAGATATTTATCTTAGGGATTGAATTTTGATAATTTTTTAAAATTTTAATTAAAAATGAGATTTTTGATAATTATTTTATCAGAAAATGTAAACTTTAATTAATTCAAAAGGTTGTTTAGTATCAAAGGAATGCCTATGGAGTTCTGCATTCAATCCAGTTCACAGATCTTGAAACTAAATAAAACATAAAATTTAAGACGCACATATTTAAAGACGGACACCAGCTCATGGGGGGGTCAGTTAGAGGGGCTCCTGAGTCCTACTTTGATTTATATAATTTATTAAATACATTTTTATAGGTTGTATATGCTGAGTTATTAATATACAAAGTTTAAAGAAAAAACATGCATGGGCACAGATGAAAGACCCCCTTTTGTGTTTAAAGCATATTTTGAAGGTTAAAGTTACATTTTCTTTGTGATTGCGACATTCAGTGTGCTCCTGTGGAAGACCATCTTTGGGACTGTCTCAAATGTTGTCTTTATATTGGAATTTACCTGTTTTGCTTCTTAAGTCTTCGGTCTCCTTTCGTAGACAGCTATGTTCTTCCATCATTACTTCATTTTGCGTCGATATGGTGCATATCAACGCGAAATGAAATATTTTTTTACTTCATTTCGCGTCGACTACGCCAACGCATAATGAAATAAAAAAAAAATTCAAAATGAAGAAATTACTACATTACTTCATTATGCGTTGTAACAAACGTCTCCAAAATGACCTTTACAGTGTTGACGGAGACGTTAAACCTCAAATCAAACAAAAACCAAAATCAAACAATTAAAACAGACATCAGACTGCCACGCAAAATATAGTAAAATTAAGCGCAGAATGAAATATTAATTTCATTGTGATAAAACCTCACAGTCTCGACAATAAATGAAGAAAAAAACTACATTTTATGCCATTTTGCAACGACAAAGCCAACGCAAAATGAAGTAAAAAGTTCAAAATGAAAACATTACTTCATTACTTTATTTTGCGCTGTAGCACGCCTATGATCTACTAGAATTTGGTATCTAACAACGGTATTAGAAGGACAGACAAAACTTAATCGATTATGTATAAATCGGTTGATCGGTAAATCACTACAACATACCGAAAGTCACGTGTACACTAATGATTCAACCTACCTCACCCACTGGCCATTGAAACACTTTTTCTCCAAGTACCCGGCTACGGCATTGTTTGCTAGGTCTTTGGCTGGTACCTTCTTGACGACCAAGGGTTTATGCCTCTTTCTCATATACGTTGGGGAGCCAGTTGACTTCTTTTCCTCCATGTCCTTTGACCCTGTGTTGAAAGACCTTGACCTTCTTACGTCCCGTGACCCCTAAAATAGAAATTGAATTGTCTTTATTACTTACTACATCCGTCTCAAAATGAGCGGCCTTAACCCACGAAAGCCTGACGTCCCCAAAATGACACACGGGCAAACAGTGAAGACCCAGATCAAACGCCGTAGAATGTTATTTGTGGCGATATGTCCACCCCGTGGTCTTAATATAGGTTTTTTACTGTTTTTCATGTAACAATTGGCCTGAAAGGATTCACCTTATTTGCATTATCTGCTGGTGCCTTGTCTGAACGTTATCAGTGTTGGAAAAACAGGTAACCAGAGCCCCTGACCTTGAAAGGTCAGGGGGGGGGGTCTGGCTACCTGTTTTTCCAATATTGACAATGTGCAAGCTGGGAGCCAGCAAATAATGCAAATATGGTGAATGGCTCGATCAACACTGTTTACACCGGTTTACAGGATTAACAGAGTTAAGGCCCTAATTTACTATATAAATGTAAAGTATGGGGTTTAGCAATTATATAGGCATTTCTTGAGACGTCCCCGTCAAATCCTATTTTGTGGGGCTCAACCCGACTTTGTGGAGATCATCATGATAACAAGTCCATGAAGTGAATACCCCTCTAAACTTCAATTTATACAGAGAAAATTTGGGTTTACGAGGATATACATTATCGGCCATATTTTTGCCCAAAAACATAGATTGTGGGTACTCGTTAGAACCGCCTCATTGAGGCGGTTCTAACGAGCACCCACGATCTATGTTGAAAGATGTTATAATTTTTGGCCAAAATGTGTAATTTCTGACACCATGTTGGGCGCCATTATTTCACAAGGACATGTTTTCCTAATGTGAAACGACATCTCAAGCCCTACCGGCCAACACAAACCGCTATGGTTTAATGGACGATCCTACTTGCAGCGCATTTGCTCCCCCCCCCCCCGCCCATTGGGGCTAGAAGAAATAGATGGGCTGCATGATGCTTCGACGCAGAGCTGAAACCGACCCACACACGAGTACTGGTAAGCCGCTTAGAGAATCTAAGCCTACCCAGGCAAAGCAGGCCCGTCCATGCTTATAAACCCTATTTGTTTCATTGGGCAGCAGGGCTTGAGATGTCATTTCATTTCAGTGTCGGGTAAAAGTCCCACAAATTGGAAGCAACGTCTCCGAAATGACCTTTACAGTGTTGACGGGGATATTAAACCTCAAATCAAACAAACAAACAAATGCAGCACTTTTGTGGGTAGGCGTAAACCCTGTAAACAGTTACCAGTAAACAAATTTTTGCTCGGTTCCAACTTTGCGAAAGCACCATGCAGTCCAATCTTTGTCTCGCGGGGACGCTACTGGTGGCTTATAATCACGTGATCAACAGCAGTGAACGACGTGCAGTTACATGTACAACAGAAGAACATGTACTAATATTATAGTAGCTAAAAATACTAATAATCACCGTTTCAACATCTTGCTTGGTAGCACAGAATAAATCTAAACACTTCATTTCAACTTCCAATCAATCCTAGAAACGCGGCTTATTCCAATTATTTACAGGAATAACTGCTTTGAAAGGAATTTCCTAATGATCACTTCATTTTTGTTTATTTCCAATTAACTTAATTATCAAAATCAGATCATCATGTTAACAGCTTATAAGCATGGGCGGGCTTAGATCCTGCATGTAAGCTGTTTACCAGTACTCGTGTGCAGTCGGTTTTAGCTCTGCGTGGAAACATCACGCAGCCTATCTATTTCTTCAAGCCCCGATGGTCGGGGGTCGGTTCATCAGAAAAAATATATGAAATAATACACTTTGCCACACTGATGTTCTATCCCGATTTCTCAGCACAATGTTATGAACACTTTTTCTTTGAACTAAACAATACTCATTACATTGATAAGTCCCGTGTAAACCCCACTTAATACAGAGAAAGTGGGGTATACGGGGTATTAGTTAATTTCTTATTTTTGCTCAATGACAGATTGTGGGTAATCTTTAAAACCGCTTCAATGAGGCCGTTCTAACGAGCACCAACAATCTTTGTTTGAACTAGAAATAAGAAAACATATGATTAATTGCTAGGTCTAAAGAAAGGCGTCATTTAGCACACGGGTGTCCTATCATACTGGCTTGGTAGCAGGGCTTCAATGTTGTCACTGGGAAGGTTATATAAATCTTGGGGTGTAATAAGCTTAATCAGGTGAGAGAATCTCTTGAGAAAATATTTTCTTAAAGAATAAAAACTTGAAAGAAAAACAGAAAACGGTGGTTAGCGCAGTTTCTGGGTCCGCGTATTTAACTGCAACTGTGCAGCTATGGTTTAAAATTACTGCGTAGGCTGGAAAAGTGGAAAAGAAGGCTTTTTTCTTTGGCTGCGGGATCATGGGCAATTGGAAAAGCAACACTGGAACATCAACAACAACAAAAACAATAACAACCATCTTCTTAACAGTGACACTATTTATCACCTTTGTAAGGATATCTTTCTGCTAGTCAAAATCGTCAAGTGAATATTATATCAATTTTTCCACCGTGAACCCAACTTTACCGAAGAAAATATTGGGTTTACAAGTAAATGATTGTCATATTTTCTGCTCTGAAACATAAGATTGTTGGAACGTCGATTACATTCTCCTAAATGAGTTGGGTTCTAATGCGCACCCACAGCATACACAGCTGGCACAAAACAGCGGGGCCCGTCGTATCCAGTACGATAACACACGCGTGCAACATTTTTTTCACATATCAAAAATGGATACTTTTCTTACGAAAATCCCTGATATTTTTCTAATTTTTACCACAAACATAGGTTGTGGGTACTCGTTAGAACCGCCTCATTGAGGCGGTTCTAACGAGTACCAACATCCTTTGTCTAGAAGCAGAGATACGAAAAATAATATATGCCCCCTTAAATCCCAGTTTTCTCTATATAATATAAATTGGGGTTTAGGGGGTGTTCATTTCACGGACTTGTTCGCATGATGCGATACCAGTGCGAAACGGTTAGTTAGACCGCCATTCCTTGCTGGCAGCGTATACTTTCAATCATGACTAAATGAGAAGAGTGTACACACAGCTTTTTGTCCCAAAAAATAAAAAAAAAAATAATAATAATAAACTTTTATAGAACTATGGAGAACAGCTTTATTTTTTCTGAATGTTTAGAAACTTAGAAACCTCACTTACATATACTTTATAATTAAGCCAAACTCTGCTGTTAGTCCTAAGATACTCCAAATGATAGTTTAGCAAACACTAAAATCACTGATAAAACAATGAAAATATGCGATCCACTCGAATTTTTCACGTTTGCGCAAACTTCCTCATTTTGTTGTTTGTTACAATCAGGATAAAATCAACAAAATGCTGACAAAACATGCAATGAACATCTTTAGTACACATTTTTTAAACTCAGTTTGTTTGTTTGTTTATGGTTTTACGTCCCGGTCAACACTATGAAGGTCATTTTGGAGACGGTGCTTCCGACTTTGTGGGACCGGCTTTTAACCGATATTGAGATGAAACGACATCTCAAGCCCTACCGCCCGAAGAAATTTCTAGGGTGTAAGGGAGGTGGCCGTTTCGTACAGTTATAGGCTTAGACATTCCAAGCGGTTTACCAGTACTCAAAAGTTATGTCGGTATCAGCTCTGCGGTGACGCACCATGCAGCCATACATAATTCTCCTAGCCCCGATGGACGGGGGACCTTACATAGTCTGAAAATGGGTTTTACATGGTCATTTTTGTAGGATAAAACATCCCTGTGTTGAGTCTAATCAGACGTTTCCTTATTACACTCACACACCCCTGAAATATAGTGCATTTATGGCTACTTTTCCGGTGAAAATTCGTGATATATTTTCTATTTGTACTACAAATGGTGTTCGTTAGAATATGTCTTGGAGGAGAAATAAGGAAAATAAACCCCTGTTTTCTCTATATAAAGTGGTGTTTCAGGGGGTTCGTTTCACCGTCTTGTTCACGTGATGTGTTGAAAAAAAATATTTTTTTTTTCTTATGTCGAATCCAGTATACATGCATTGTTGGGGCTCATTAGAACTGCTTCAGAGGCGGTTTCGAGGCCAACAATCTGTATCTTCGGACAGAAACCATAAAAGTAATGATTTCCTTCGATTGCTACAATTACATGCACCGACCAAATAAAGGGGGAGGGATACATGGGTTTTAAGAACATCTCGCCTCAGTCTATCGGGGGCTAAGAGTCATAGATTCGGCTGCATGGTACTTCCACGCAAAGCTGAAATCGACCACAATTTTGAGTACTGGTAAACCGCGTAGAAGGTCTAAGCCTGTCCAGGAAATTTGGGCGGTATGGCCACAGGAGCTTGAAATTCTGTCCATTAGTAGTTCATAAGGTTCAAAATCAAAAGTGACACTAAGCCATTTCGTAAGAATTTCTTTGAAATTGCAGCAGAGTCTTTATATTTGGGCAGTTTCAATACGTTTTGATGAACCAAACTTCAAGCACCCGTGGTATGGCTTGTGATGTCATTCCATCTCAATATACATGTACGTCGGAAAAAAGTCCCATAAAATTTGAAGCAACGTCTCCAAAATGACCCATATAGTGTTGACGGAGACGTGAAGCCTCAGCACTATTGAGGATTAACCATAACGCCAAATCATAAGATATGGAGTGAGTTGGGCTGTCTTTTCTAGTTTCAGAGAAAGGAAATGTGTGTGTGTGTGTACTCATTAGACTCGCCTCATTGAGGCGATTATAATGAGTACACACAACATACTTAAGTTATTTGTGGCGAAACATGGCCTGGTCAACTTTGATGAAAAATGGTGATACTTTTGTTATTTCTGTTCAAAATATAGATTGTTGGTACACGTTAGTACCGCCTTATCGAGGCGGTTCTAACGAGTACCCACAATCTATATTTTAGAGCAGAAATAAGAAAAATTGTTTGCCCCTGTAAACCCCAGTTTTACTATATAAAAGTGGGGTTCAATGGGGTCAGAATGATATAGGCGTTTTTCGTGATGTCCAGAAAGAGTTCGAATTCGCCATGGTAAACGAGACATCTGTGTTCGTGTTATAGAAGGTTCACTATAGATTAATAATTAATAACCTAAAACTGCGGCCCCCGCCCATCGAGGGTTAGAGAAATACACGCAAAGCTGAAACAAACCGCACAGGAGTACCGGTAAACCGCTAAGGAGATCTAAGCCTGCCCAGGTAAAGTGGCGCTAGTTGGACCGCCGATGCATATAAACCATATTTCATTGGGCGGCAGGGCTTGACATGTCATTTCATCTCAACGTTGGGCAAAAGTCCCAGGATATTGGAAGCAATGTCTCCAAAATGACATAAATAGTGTTGACGGGGACGTGAAATCTCAAAATCAAATAAACAAACAAAAATAACCCAAAACTCACACACTGTCACATGAATGTTTTCCAATATTTTCCAGCATATCCTATTACTGTAGAAAACTCAGAGTGCAGGCAACGATAATGCAGAAACAAATATGATGTTTTCTTGCGTGATTGTTTTTTCGCAACAAATGTTGTTTTTTTACATTGCTTTTTTGTTTTTGTTTTGTATGTTAAAGCTTAGGTATTATGGCCCGCCCTCTCTAAAGCTTCAAATGTGCCGCGTCATGGGAAAACATGTCTTATGGCATGCTGTTCTGACATGATAATCCGGAAACCCTCTACTGCCCAGTCAGACATGTCGTCATTGTGTTTCACGTGAACAACTAGGAATGTGAGGCAATCTTGGTAAGCAGGCTGGTGGGAATCTCCCTGGTCGTAGCTGTCATGTGACACAAGCAAATGGGTAAACGGTCTGTAAATGTCAATTATTTTCGCATGCTGAATGTATCTTATACGTATATGGGCGTTTATATTACCCATATATGTCATACGTCCCAAAAGCGGGACACTGGCAAACAGTGTAGATCCTGATCAGACGCCGCGGCGTCTCATCAGGGTTTAAACTGTTTGCTTGAAGTGTATTAAGATCCGTAAAAGTTACAACAAAATAAAAAAAACAAAAACAAAAAAAACAGACACCCCTGAACTTGGAAATGCGCCTGTCCAGAGATATTAAGTGGAATATTCTATCTGTCGTATATGGGCTACGGTCAAAGGCACAATAATACTGTCATTTACACAATAATTGTTTACATGCTAGTCTCTCTTTTTTTTTCTTTTTTCTTTTTTTTTTTTTTATTTGACTTTGCGGCCCTTCCAAGATTATTTCTCTTATATCGAGCTGATCGTTAATCAGAGGTGGGCGACCGAGTACCCGGAGAAAAACCACCTGACCTTCCGTTACAGAACTTGGCACCTCACATATGACCCGAGCCACCCACTTGGCCACGGAGGCCCTTATACGTTTCTTATCATTACGAAAACACGCCTATACAAATACATTGACACATTTATCGCCGAAAAAAAAATGAAAACTTTCAGATGAAAAATTGTTATATTTTTCTTATTTTTGCTCAAAATATAGATTTTGGGCACTCGTTAGAACCGCCTCATTGAGGCGGTTCTAACGAGTACCAACAATCTATATCTCAGAGCAGGAATAAGAAAAATAAGGTTTACCCCTGCAAACCCCAGTTTTACTATATAAAAGTGGGGTTAGAGGGGGTCAAAATTGTATAGGCGTGTTTTCGTGATGACACACAGAAACACTTGCGATATTTTGCTATCCTTCAAGACGCTAAAAATATAATAAAAATAAAACTTCTTGTTTCCTAATTTATACTGCAAAATCTATGTTTCTGAGCTAAAAAACGTACATGTATTCCCAAATTATCCCTGTTTCTCTATACAAAGTGGGGTTTACTTGAGGACTGAATTACACAAACCTGTTATTGTGCTGTACATAAAGTAATCCATTGTCTTACCAGTCGCTATATTCATTTTTTTTAAATTTATTTATTGACAAAGATGGACGCGTGCCCCAATACGGTAACACACCCATGTGTTAATATCGCCAGAACGTGCGCTATTTTCTCTCGGTGTTTCTTGGTGGTGATTAGGTCGTATGCATTAATGCAAAAAGGAGTTCCAAAATCACTCTTCAATTCTCTGGAGCTATAGCCCCAAAAATTATGGCGTGCAAACGTTGTGGCTTGCAAAGTACACAATGTACCCCCACAGTTGCCACAGTGGGGTGCATCCCATAATGTACCTCTGGTAGGTACGTCCGTCCATGCTTATAAACCCATATTGCTTTCATTGGGCGGCGGGGCTTGAGAAGTCATTTCATCTCAATGTCGGTTAAAAGTCGCACAAAATTGGAAGCAACGTCTCATAAATGACCTATACAGTGTTGACGGGAACGTTAAACCTTACACAAACAAACCAATACAAACAAAATTGACAAAGATGGACGGAGTAGAGTTGTTATGGCCATCTTATTAATTTATTTATTGACAAATTTTGACTGAATATACATGGCCGTCCGCGAACACTGACATCAACGGTGGTAATCGCGGGTCTTTGTCCTATATAAATGAAGCTTTTAGCGGACAGAAACAAAGAAACCGACCATGGGTATCTGTCTATTAGGGTTAAGGGTTCAAGAGAACAAAAGGTCAAATGCATGAATATTCTACAACAAATGTCAAACTAGTTCAATACAGGGTTCAATGTCCCCCTCCCTTTTTTTTTGGGGGGGGGGTTGATTTTACGGCCCTTCCAAGATTATTTCACTCATATCGAGCCGATCGTTAATCAGAGGTGGGCGACAACCGGAGTACCCGGAGAAAAACCACCTGACCTTCCGTTGCAGAACTTGGCGTCTCACATGTGATCAAAGTCCCCCTTCAAAAATCATTATGATAACATCCCAGCAGGCACATGTCGCTAGGGCAACGTCAAATCAACGTCGGTGCAACGTCATGACGTTGCACCGACGTTGATGTAACGTTTTATAAAGGTCATGACGTTGTACCAACGTTGATGTGACGCCACAATTACGCCATTGCCTGCTGGGATACATGTAATGCGATATGATGTTATAATCCATGCTGATAAAAGGATTTCAGCAGAAAAACTGCGCTTGTCCGCTTGGATAGCCTCAGTGAAAAGTTCGAATCTATGTTTTGAACTGAAATAAGAAACGTAATGCAAATCCTCATAATCCAAAGTTTTGTTTGTTTTTTTTTTTTTTTTCGTATGAAAAGCGGGTGTGTCAACAAAGGTCTCTTCATGTAATGTAGGATTTTTTCATACCAATCTAAAGTTCAGTCCATATGCCCCATTAACACTTAAGATGCCAATCACAACAATTGGTGCGACTGGGTACTTTAAAAGTCATGGTTGCAAAAAGTGTGAACCACACTGTTCGTCTGTATGCAAAATGCAAAAATATGTCTGAAATGTTTGCAAGAATAAGCAGCAGACGGCATCAATAGGCGGCGCTTCAAGTGCAGATTTCTTGACATCTTGAGGGTTTAAATCTGAGGCAGTCTGCCCCCGCCCATCGCGGCTTGAACAAATAGATGGGCTGAACATACTTACACACAGGGCTTAAACCGACCGTACACGAGTACTGGTCAACCGCTTAGACGATCTAAGCCTGCCCAGGCAAAGCGGTGCAAGTCGGAGCATCCATGCTTATAAACCTTATTGGTTTCATTGGGCGACAGGGTTTGAGATGTCATTTCATCTCAATGTCGGGTAGAAGTCCCACAAAATGGGAAGCATCGTCCCCAAAATGACCTATACAGTGTTGACGGGGGCGTTAAACCTTAAATCAATCAAACAAACAAACAAACCCTGTAGCACAAGTAATAATAATAATAGTTCGTCAGTCATAAGTGAGGCTATGACCAATCTTTAATCATTTGACAATGGAATCTTCTACTTTTTAAGTTTATAGTTCATTTCCAATTATATTCGTGTCTGCAAACAGTGTAGACCCAGACCAGACGCCTGATGTGGGTCTACACTGTTTGTCAATGTCCTAAAATGCACCGCTATGCATATATGGGGCAATCAAATGCGCGAAATGCTACTGTTTTTGGGTCGATTGTTTATTAATCGACCCAAAGGTATAAAGTTCAAAACCTCTATTAGTGCTGGCGTCCACGTGACTGTCACTGATTTGAAGGAATCCACGCAGATTATATATAGAATTTTATCGCAGTGAGGTCAGCGTGTTTACGTGAAAAGGTTAACTGTAAAATCTGGGCTGGAATCATGGGTTGGGCTAGGCAAACAGTGTAGGCCCAGAACGCGGCGTCTGATCAGGGTCTTCACTGCTTGCTTAGAGTATAGGAATTTAAGGGTCAGGCGCCGAAAAACGCAGCGTCTGATCAGGGTCTACACGGTTTGCATTCAGTTAAGGAGTTTAAGGGTTAAACGAAACAGTCCACGCTCAGGCCCATTTTTCCTAACTATACCCAGAGACAATCGACCCACCAGTACTCTCAGTGCTTTGATTGTGTTCTACTACCTGTTGCAGAAAGAACAAGAGAGGTATGTTAGTAATGTCGCACTGAGAATGCCTTAGCTCTGGCTTTGCACCGAAAACGTTTCTGCTCGGTTTTGCTGATTCTGATTGGCTCATATTCACTAGCACCCCTTCTAACGAGGCCTCGCCACTTTACTCGGCGGTCCTGTGCAATTTGTTCTGCGATAAGTAAGCACTTGTTGTGAGGTGGCACTTTTTTCGAGTATAACGGCCTATTTCTTTTTTTTTTTTTGGTTTGGGTTTTACGGCCCTTTCAAGATTATTTCACTCATATCGAGCCGATCGTTAATCAGAGGTGGGCGAAAACCGGAGTACCCGGAGAAAAACCACCTGACCTTCCGTTGCAGAACTTGGCGTCTCACACGTGGCCCGAGCGAGGCTCGAACCTACGGCGGTGAGAGATCTAATGACTAAGAGTCAGCGCTATATAACGGCCTATTCAATACTATGAACGTCATATAGAGCCGGTCACTTTACCAGCACGCACTTGTCTTGGACCGGCTTAAGCGGTTAACCAGTACAGTGTACATTATTTCACTAGAAATTTATTTATTTATAAATGCTGAAATCATAAAATTAAGGTACACACTGGAGCTGTATGGCTGAAGCTTTTGGGCTATCAAAGACAATATAATGCTGTCTTAATAAATAAGACACCATAATTGGGGTTTATTAATCAAATAATATCCTTCCAATGTTTAGCGTTGACATGTCAGTATCTATAATTGATGACAGACATTATGACCAAAACATTATTTGGTATGAAAAATATGTGAATATTAACAAAGTTATTTTTACCGTAGTAGCTCGTACGAAATTAGTCGCATGAAGCAAAAATAATTATGTCTTCTGCGATGTGCGCCCAGCGAAGACTCAGATCAGCCTGCGTGGATGCGCAGGCTGATCTGAGTCTTCGCTGGGTGATATATGGATAGTCAATGACCCGAAGTTTCTTGACGCAAAGAGGTGAAAATGTGTCTGGTTCAGATAGTTTGATGGTTTGCTTTGAGGTTTAACGTCCCTCTTAACACTGTATAGGTCATTTTGGAGACGTTGCATCCAATTTTGTGGTACCTTTACCCGTTAACCCGACATTGAGGTGAAATGCCATCTCAAGCCCTGCCACCCAATGAAATCAACAGAGTTAATACACATGGACGGTCAACTCGCGCTATTTGTCTGGGCACGGTTACTTATGTGCGGTCGGTTTCAGCTCTGCGTGGAAGCACCGTGCAGCCCAATCTCTTTGTCCACGCCATGATGGGCGGGGACCCTCTGGCACAGATAGATACTTCAAACTTAGATGTACACTTAGCGCCAAACTACATGTACCATCCTAACGCATCGGCAGCTCAGCCCGATGCGCGTGTGGCAGATAATCATGAGGTCGCCAGGTTCGACACCTACTGAATCGTCAGCATTTTCTCAGAAGTCTTTTCTACGGTATTACTCCCTCTCGTTACTTGATTCACGAAGGGTAGTTGTAAGTTTCTGGCGAATGTGAAATGTACAGCCGGCCCAGTAAAATTGTGGTCAGGTTAACTGAACGGCTCGGTGTACCATATATAGTGTCGCTTGGTCCGTTTAACTATCCACTCTAACACAATCCGAATCATGACCTTGCAAACATTTTCATATAATAGGATTATGGATTTTGAAATAGTATCACTGTTTAAATGTATGTTGATCCCTAAATCTTCCATTAACCCTTTTTGTACCAAATGGAATCTTCCTCCTTATATAAGACAGGAGTTCATTTTGAAATTTAGGGGTGACAGGTTGTGTTATCTTGAAAATTCATTTGGAAAATAGCTGAACTTTTTGCAAACAGTGCAGGCCCTGATCAGATGCCGCGTTCTGCCAAGTACCCCTTTTGGGGTTTCCGGTACTAAATGGGTTAAACGAATTTGCCACGATATTGTGACACCCTAGGTGTTATTAGATGTTGACATTTGGGTGTCCCACCGGATAACAACAGATAAAGAGGCCATCAACCCTGTTTCAGACCTATCACACTCCACGGTATCTCCACTGGACACTTCTCTCTCTGTCTGTCTCACTCTGTCTCTGTCTGTCTGTCTGTCTGTCTCTCTCTCTCTCTCTCTCTCTCTCTCTCTCTCTCTCTCTCTCTCTCTCTCTCTCTCTCTCTCTCTCTCTCTCTCTCTCTCTCTAACACGCACCTATAATCAATATTTAGGGAACAAAACAGAAAAAAAGTTTACAAAATGCATAAAATGCACGCGTTTTCATTTATCGACATTTATTTAATATAGGTCGGCTCTCCCAGATTCATTTTTGTACGCACTTAAACGACTAATGTTCATTCTGATGCTAACATTGGTTAGATCTTGGGTAAAACCCGGGGCTTTATTCATGATGTTAGCAAGTCCTTGTAATGAATACCCCTCTAAACCCCACTTTATATAGAGAAAACTGGGGTTTATAGGGATATAGGTTTATAGGGGTATGCACTATTTTACTTATTTCTGCTCCTAGACATAGGTTGTGGGTACGCGTTAGAACCGCCTCAATGAGGCGGTTCTAACGAGCACCCACAAACTATGTTTAGAGTATAAATAAGAAAAATATCACAAAATGTCATCAGGAAAAATGACCGTGTTAAGGATAAACAAAATGCACTATGACACATTCTGGCGTAATGATTGGTTATACGAGGACTGTTCAAATATGAATGCAAGTAGAACGTTTTCTCATGCACTTATGCGAAAATCACCTGGAATTAATATCACAGCGTAGAAAAACATTTTGTCTATACATTGATACCAAACCTGTTAAAATCCGTCCACTTTAGCCATGAATATCGTTCGAAAAACACTACGAAAAAAAAGTCTACTCTTGTATACTAATACAAAACATGGTTAGAAGAAGGTCAGAGTACGCCGTTGAAAAACGGTCCTATATTAAGAATCGTTGTATTTTTGGTATACGGTGCAAAGACATTTTTGATGAAATATGTTCGGTTTATGGGCATAATGAAATGTCTTTTCCGACAGTTTTTCGTTGGTGTAAGAAATTCAGCTGTGGGCTAGGCTCAACAGAAGATGCACCACATGATCGTCGGCCGAAAAGAGCAACATCTGCCAAGATGGTTGCTAGAGTGAAAGAAATAGTTGCTACCGATGCACGATACACCACTAGGCAAATAGCTAGTATGGTTGGCATCTCATTAGGAGCAGCTCATACAACTCTGAAACGGGATTTGAAAATGAGAAAGATCTGTGCTCGATGGATTCCCCATCTGATGACAGAAGAGCAGAAAAAGACACGCGTTCAGTGCGCCAAGAAGTTGCTTAAAAAGTTTCCAAATTACAATGCACGGTCTTTCGCTAATGTCGTCACATGTGACGAGACATGGGTTCACTTTTTTGAGCCAAAACGAAAGATTCAGAACAAAATATGGGCAACAAAGTATTGCAAAAGACCATGCATTGCAAAGCGGACCATGAGCGTCAAGAAGGTAATGTATGCCATATTCTTTTCAAATCAGGGCCCTGCTATTCAGGTTGCTGTGCCTAAAGGCAAATCTGTAAATGCGAAGTTTTACAAGAATAAAGTTCTTCGAAAATTGAAGAAATATTTCAAAGAACGAAGACCCGTAACTCGTTTGGCCAATGTCAGATTGCCACATGACAATGCGTCATCGCACAAGGCGTTCATTGTGCAAGACTATCTGAAGCAGGAAAAGGTTGTTGAACTCCCTCACCCCCGTATTCCCCTGACCTTGCCCCGTGTGACTTTTTTTTTGTTCCCGCGGCTGAAATAAATACCTTTCTGGTCGAAAATTTGTATCGCAAACACCTCGGTTCTGCAATATTCCAGTGCCTTTATAGTATACCTCGAAAAGACTACCAAAATGCATTCAATGATTGGATCAGAAGACTGAAAGTTTGTATATCTGTTAAAGGGGAATACTTTGAGGGGACAAAATAAATTTTTCATCGAAATCTATCACGGAATCATTTTTATGTGCTTAGTTGCATTCATATTTGAACAGTCCTCGTACTGTAGGTGCGCATTAGGACACAGATACTTGGGATCAGTAGAGGATACGTAATTTTATCCTATCCATAAACTATCATTATTTTCAAACAATTTTCTAGACGTGACACAACCATTTATATGTATTAAGGTCTTGCGCTAAACTGCAAAAATAAAGAGAAAACAAGAGCTGTCACTATAGGTGACCAATGCACCCCCCCCCCCCCTCCCCTCCCCCCTACCACGCGTGGAAGGCAATTTCAGAGTTTTTGCAAAATTTCAAGGGGAGATAATTCAGCCAAAAAGTACAACAGAGTTATGACCCTTGGTCAGAATGTAGCCCTTGTGATGGTGAATAGGTGTGTGAAGTTTCATGGGGCTAGGTGAAATACTTGTGAAGTTCTGATCAAGGTTAAAGTTTTTGTGACGGACAGATAGACAAACAAATAAATAGACAGTGACAGACAGACAGACTAACGAACAAACAGACAGGGCAAATACAATATGCCCCCCCCCATCAAAGATTCTCGAGGGGCATAAAATCCAAGAGATCAGTTTTGGACCATCCGCTCTACTAACCGCAAGAAAGCTCTACTGACCCCCATGGTATCTGTGCGTTAGGAGGCAATGCAAACGTGTTTGTTTTTGTTTGATTTGAAGTTTAACGTCCTCGTCAACACTATGAAGGTCATTTTGGAGACGTCGCTTCCAATTTATGGGACTTTTACCCGACCTTGAGATGAAATGACATTTCAAGCC
Organism: Lucinisca nassula; assembly: GCA_963580285.1. NCBI lineage: Eukaryota > Metazoa > Mollusca > Bivalvia > Lucinida > Lucinidae > Lucinisca > Lucinisca nassula. Next base: position 73,655,737 of record OY757023.1, on the reverse strand, counting down.
CTGCCGCCCAATGAAACCAATAGAGTGTATTAGCATGGACGGGCCGATTCGCACCGCTTTGCCTGAGCAGGCTTAGATCCTCTAAGCGGTTGCTTAGACCCTCTAAGCGGTTTACCAGTACTCGTGTGCGGGTCGGTTTCAGCTCTGCGTGGAAGCATCATGCAGCCCATCTATTTCTTCAAGCCCCGATAGGCGGGGCCGCATATGTGAACGTGTACCCATATATATTGGATTTGCTAACGGCATGCTGTTTAAAAGATTTGTTTTATATTATGAAGGGTGAAGTGCTTTTGATGACAAAATTATATTATGTCGAGAGCCTTAAATGAATGTTTAAAATAGTTCTATATGATTTACATGAAAATAATTAAAACGAAGAACAAATAAAACAAAGTTTAATAGCTGATGGAATCTCGTGAAACAATGCCTCCTTCGACATATCATTAATTAAGGGTTTAAGTCCCCGACAACACTATTTAAGTCATTTTGGAGATGTTGCTTCCAATATATTTGGGCCTTTACCCGACCTTGAGACGAAATGACATCTCAAGCCCTATCGCCCAAACAAACCAATAGGGTTTTTTATGCAGGGACGATCCGACTCGCACCACGTTGCCTGGGCAGGCTTAGATCTTCTGAGCGGGTTATTAGTCCTCATGTGCAGTTGGTTTCTATGGAAGCCGATAGGGGACATTTTGACTTGTGACTAACGACTTGTGACTACCGACTTGCGACTTATGACTTTTTACTTGTGACTTTTGATATACCTCAAGCAACGGCCGATTTCGGACAACGACGGCTAAGATTCCGGTGAGGCAAGCGATTTTTCTCCTTCTGTTTTATATTGTTTGAAAAATACCACCGAAAAGATCATATGGTAGGTTAATTACTCTGACTTTGTGAATTTTTAAGACTTATGACTTGTCACTTATGAATTTTGACTTATGAGTTTTGACTTGTCACTTATGACTTTTCACTTTCGAATTGTGACTTTCGACTTATGACTTGTCACTTATGACTTTTGTGTTTTGACTTGCAACTTAAGACAATTTCTTGGCGCGAATCTAAAGTAATAGGGCATAACAACACAGGCGGTAGTAAATTGTCACTAAAACAGAGTTGATAATACATGAAACAGGGTCTTCTAAGTGGCATTTCTAAACAATATACACCGGAATTGTCGGTGCCGTTGTCCGCTACCCGATATTTTTCGGGTTTGCACCAAAAGTCAACAAGTCATAAGTCGAAAGTGATAAGTCACAAGTCATAAATCACAAGTCAAAGTTATAAGTCGCAAGTCATAAGTCATACAAAGATAACAAAAACAGAGTAAAAAACATAAACAAGTCTTCTTAATGGCATTCATCAAACAATATAATACAGGAGCAGCAAAATCGCTGGATCGACACCGTCGTTGACCGCCGTCTTCCACTGCGTCAGATTACTCGAAAGTCAAAAGTCATAAGTCGCAAAAATTAGGCATGCAACTCCGACGTCGCAAGTCATAAGTCACAAGTTCAAAAGTCACAAGTCAAAATGTCCCCTATCGGCTTCCATAGGTTTCAACTCTGCGTGGAAGCACCATACAGCCTAATCTATTTATCCCGAGCCCAAAAACGGCCCCCGCCCATCATGGCTTTAAAAAATATATGGGCTGCACGATGCTTCCACGCGGACCTAAATCCGACCCGAACACGAGTACTGGTAAACCGCTTAGAGGACCTAAGCCTGTCCAGGCAAAGCGGTGCGAGTCGGACCGTCCATGCTTATAAACCATATTGGTTTCATTGGGCGACAGGACTTGAGATGTCATTTCATCTCAACGTCGGGTAGAAGTCCCACAAAACTGGTAGCAACGTCTCCAAAATGACCTTTACAGAGTTGACGGAAACGTTAAACTTCAAATCAAACAAAACCAAGCCCAAAACATGCTGAGTGTACTCATTAGAATCGCCTTGATGAGGCGATTCTAATGAGTACACACAACGCACGTTCAATTTATTGAAATATATAGACGATAGTCATTTATAATTCCAATCACGCCTACAGAACTAGTGTTATGACTACCCACAACCCCCAGTGGCTCAAACTACCCCTATTGCGACCAGCTACTTATGGTCCAAAAGGAGTTCGATTCATTGAAGTTCAACTGTAGTGCAGCCGGCTGTGTCAGCCTGTTAATCGATCTCAATGAAAAGTTTTTGGCTTATGTTCGCTTGACCAACTTCTCTTGATTTGGCAAAATCACAACCCGACTGATTTAAAATTCCCCCGTTTCAGCCAGACCATAGAAAATCGAATGGATTAACATATGAATGATTTGGACTGTGTTCATTTTTCCTGCCCGTATCACCATTAAGAAAACACGCCTATACAAATACATTGTAAATTTCATCACCGAAAAATGAAAATTTTCAGATGAAAAATTTCGATATTTGTATTATTTCTGCTCAAAACCATAGATTGTGGGAACTCGTTAGAACCGCCGCGGTTCTAACGAGTACCCACACTCTTTGGTTTTGAGCAGAAATAAGAGGAACTATCACTAAAGGTGATGATTAATATCCCTGCCTCAATACTTGACACAGAAACCAAACATAAACAGTGTCCACTGAGTCCATTCAGGGGCAATAACTCAATAATTGTTGGACAGATTCTCCTGAAATTTGCGTCATGCACATCTACTTATCCTAGTGAATAAGTATAACAAGTATCAATTGAATCCGAATGTTAGTGAAGGAGGAGTTCAATGGACAAGATGTTTGCAATCAAATCAGGGTCAAGAAAGTATGTTTCAAATTGATTCAGGGGTCATAACTCCGTAAATATGGGACAAACTTTAGTGAAATTTGCGCCTTGCACATCTACCCCTCCTGGTGAAGGAGTGTGGCAAGTATTAATTGAATCCGACTGATAATAAAGGAGGAGTTGAGCGGACAAGGTTTTCAGCACATTTGTAGCAAACCAAGGGCCATAACTCCGTAATTATTGGACAAACCTCCTGGTGAACAATTATGGCAAGTATCAATTGAATCCCACTGATAATGAAGGATGAGATGAGCGGACCAAATTATGCAGACAGACCGCCCGACCAACCAACCAACCAACCGAAAGGCTGATTCCAGTATACCCCATTCAAACTATGTTTGCGGGGGTATAATAATGTATACCCCTGCTAACCCCAGTTTTACTGTATAAAAGTGGGGTTTAAGGGGGTCAAATTTATATATTCGTGATTTATTGATGTATATGAACGACACTAGTTTGAGTAGATGGCGATTTGTCCCCACTGCTTTAGTCTTCCCTGGCCACATTTCTTCATTTATTTCCTTGTGTCTTAGCTCAATTTTAACCCATATGTTGTACCGATTAATTTTCCATTTAACAGCGCACACCGCCCATCGGGGCGTGGAAAAAACAGGTGCTTCCGCGCAGTGCTGTCACCGACCGAACATTTGAGTACTAGTAAACCGGTTTGAAGGTCTATGCCTTCCTAAGCAAAGTAGAGTGGATGTGGTCATCCCTTAAACCCTAGTGGTTTCTTTTAGCGGTAGGGCTTGAGGTGTTATTTCATTTCAATGTCGGGTAAAAGCCCCACTAAATCGGAAGCAATGTCTGCAAAGTGACTTGAATAGTGTTGACGGGGACCTAAAACCTCAATTGAAATAGCATCCATTCAACAAATTTGGACAGGTATATTCCTTTCCAATTTCATTATCAGACTTCATTTGTTGCAAGTTTTACACAAATTTCCATGATCTAAGCAAACAGTGCAGATCGTGATCAGACTTCACGCTCAGTGGCGTCTGATCAGGGTCTACACAGTTTGCCAATGTCAAATTTTGGGACGTAAAGCATATATGGGTTGGATATCATGACTTGCATATTAAATAGTTGTACTGTTTTCAATACTAATATTATATTTGAGAGTGTGTATCGCTTATATTATTTTGTTTTGGTTAGCCAATTGGACATTTTGTGGGACAGTAACTGTCCATTTGGCTTTCCGCTATTGATGTTTCCATTAGGGTCTGGTTGTTTCATGTTTGTGCTTCTTTCCCTGGGAGCTGTGGGTTAATATTATCGATTCCTGATCATTGCCTTCACTTTTATTTCGGTATGATGCCTAAATTGAACATCCGCACACTAGAATATTGTAAACGCACCGGCAAAGGAATGATGGCAGGTTAGTCCGTATCATCACGAAAACATGCCTATATAATTTTGACCCCCTTGTACCCCACTTTTATACAGTAAAACTGGGGTTATCAGGGGTAAACCTTATTTTTCTTATTTCTGCTCAAAATATAGATTGTGGGTACACGTTAGAACCGCCTCATCGGCTCCAAAATATAGATTGTGGGTACTCGTTAGAACCGCCTCGATGAGGCGGTTCTAACGTGTACCCACAATCTATATTTTGAGCAGAAATAAGAAAAATACCATAATTTTTTATCATAAAATCTTCATTTTTTTTCGGTGAAAAAATTTACTTTGTATTTGTATTGGCGTGTTTTCGTAATGGAAGAATGAGTAGTTGCATGGTCCCTTATTGCGTACAAACTAAGTGACCTTTTTCGAACAACGCGAATAACATGAACGTACAGTATGGCCGGGACACTCAAACCTACGAGTAGGCCTGTGACAAGCCAAAACTCAGAGTCTGGTCAGAGTCTGTGCCAGTCGAAAAACCATTCTGCAGCGCCTGGCTATCATAAGAAAGATATGCGCGGACTCTGGCCCGACAGGTTGGATACGCAGGCTGATGGGTGTCTTTGTCGGTCGCACAGACCTTAAAATGGGTTTTAATTTTGCACTGGTCCATATCCCATCTTTTCTTCGAGAGGACCTGGCGTGAAAGGTCCATTGAAAGTAACTAACCGAGATTTTTGGGCTTTCAACACGAACCACACGCTATCTTTACTACATTGCTCATGTTACTCGAAGGTCTGCTGGTCTAGGATTCTCAATATGCATGTCGAATAAGCTTTAAAATCTTTAAAAACCCATAACCTAGGTCAAATTGGTGACAAGATTTACCATCTGCTACCGTAGAAGCCATATACATTAAAATGCCGCTACGGCCACCTAAAATTATAACTAAATCTGTTTTATAAAAGCTTATTGAGAAGGTTTCAGTTATTATTTTCTTATGTTTTCTATAGGCTTTGTCTCCTGATAAAAGACCATCTTTGGGACTGTTCAAAAGTGGTCTTAAAGACCACTTTTGAACAGTTCCAAAATGGTCTTAATATAGGAATTTTACTATAATCTGTAGCGCTATCGAACAGTTATCAAAGTACTGAGAGTACTGATAGCGCGATTGTTTGTAAGCTTTGGATAGCGTTAGGCAAACTTTGCATCTGGTTTAGTAGTTTAAAAATCAGGCTTAAAGAATATAGTAGTTTAAATAGGGCTTGACTATATTGGGGGTCACGGATGAGACCTATTTTGACGGTTTTCATGTATTTTATGTATGTCTTGTTTCCAAAGCAAAAATCTGTACAGAAGACATTAACTACAGGAGGGACTGTTTGGTCACCAAAATTGTTTTCATTGTTGTTGTGGTTGTTATTTATTTCGATTTTAGAAAAAAATATATTTCTTCATCATATCTTGCAAGTATTTCAGCTATATAAATTTATAAATGATATATTCATGTTTGCAAGATGCAAGAACATCAGAAACAAAGCAATCAGACTCTGTTACAAATAGATTCTAAAGTGGTATCTTTCTAAAGTGGAATGGGGGGGGGGGGCTAGGACGAATCGTCCTAGTTGTGTGGCAGTTTGGAGCGAAACGTCATCAGCTCGAAACGTCCTATTACCGCAGAAGTCCCGCTATTTTTAGATTGGCCTCTCCTTAAAATCCTACTTGTTCGATTGTGCATGCCCTATATAGCACCAGCCAGTTTTATGTCGTCAAAGAAATGCGACAACCAAAATAACTTCTACAAAAATGACATATGTGTATTATTAACCAGGGGAAACATAATCGAACTCTATATATTTTCTAATATTAAGTACTTTTAATCCATTTGGACTGAATGATGGAATCTGGTAGATTATACATGCATAAGATTATTTCAGACAGGTTGTGTTTTCTTCAAAATTTATTTGGAAAATAGCTCGACTGTTTGCAAAGACCGTAGGCCCCGATCAGACGCCCCAGAAGGCTGTATATGATATGGACCGGCACCTTTGCCAATTACCCATTTCGGGGTTCCGGTACAAACTTGGCATTTCATTACGAAAACACGCCTATACAATTACATTGCAAACTTTAACGCCGAAAAAAAGTAAATTTTAAGATGTAAAATTGTGACATTTTCCTTATTTTTACTTAAAACATAGCTTGTGGGTGCTCGATAGAACCGCCTCATTGAGGCGGTTCTATCGAGTACCCACAACATATGTTTTAATTCCGAAATACGAAAAATAATCAATACCTCTGCAAACCTCAGTTTTACTATATAAAAGTGGGGTTCGAGGGGGTCAAAATTATATACCGTATTCGCCCTAATTACCGCACCGTGCGCTTAGTTTTTTCAAAATCGTGTCATAAAATCATGGTGAAAAATCTACCTAATTAGCGCACACTTGATACGAAAATAACAGCTTCCAAGATGATGCATACTAATATTTAATGGGATGGAGCATTGCCTTCACTGTTAGAAGAAATAATGGTAAGTTTTTATATATTTACTATGAGAGCTTCAAGGGGAGATTACTTTAAAGTGTGCGCTTATGCATTTCCTTTTCAAAAATAGCTTTGGTGTGCGCTTATAGGAGCATGTGCGGTAATTAGGGCGAATACGGTAGTCGTGTTTTCGAGAAGTTGCAGTGAGCGAAAATTCACTCTTCTAATCACTATGGGGCGATAACAATCACCCCAAAAAATCAAAATCTTCACTGAGCACTTGTCAGCCGATTGTCGTTGACTAGTCATGAAGATTCGTCTAAACAGATAGTGCCAACTGATATGGGTCCACATTGTTTGCCAATACATGTATATGTATCCCATTCCTGGTCTCTAGACATACACGGGTTTGTGTGTTTGTTTGTTTGTTTGTTTGATATAAAGTTTAACGTCCCCGTCAACACTATATAGGTCATTTTGGAGACGTTGCTTCCAATTTTGTTGGCCTTTTACCCAGCACTGAGATGAAATGAAATCTCAAGCCCTGTCGTTCAATGAAACCAATAATTTTAAGAAGCATGGGCGGTCCGACTCGCAACCATTTGCCTTTAGATCCTCTAAGCGGTTTACCAGTACTCGTGTGCGGTCGGATTCAGCGCTGCGTGGAAGCATCATGCAGCCCATATATTTCTTCAAACCCGATGGGTGGGGGCAGATCATACACGGGTTAACCAATTTACTTTTGGAAAGCATTTCGAGACAAATTGCGCTTGAATTGCACTAAATATGGTTATTGGTCCGTAATAATCACATGGACAGCAGATGTATGCACGCTGCTGTACTCTTAACTTTGGTTCGATTGACAAATATCGACTAAATCAAAAACTGCTTAAAGAGATATGACAATCAGATTTTATGTTTCCAAATATGATATTAAATCTAAAAAATAACAAAATAAAAATCTGCGTGCCAGAAACTGACATCACATGTAAAAGTCCGTGAAATGAAGACCCCCTATACCCCATTTTAAATAGAGAAATTTTTTTTACGGGGGTATACATTATTTTTCTTATATTTGCTCCAATACATAGGTTGTGGGTAATCGTTAGAACCGCCTCAATAAGGCGGTTCTAACGAGCACCCACAACCTATGTTTGAAGTATTAATAAGAAAAATATCATAGATTTTCATCAGAAAAATGGTCATTTTGGAGATGTGAAACAATGCACTATGACGCACGGGTGGGTTATCGTAATGGAGGATCTCGTTACTCACTTCGTCAGTCAATTATGAGATAGATTAAATATCTCCGGGTACAAACTTTCAATAACATAATAAAAACTGTCAGTGTAATGTGATGCCATATATTTCATTAAGTGGTGGTTGTTTAGCAAATTTACTCTCGGATGAAAATTGAGATTTGTGGGCTCTAAAGCGGTTGTTGTAGCAAAATAAATACATGTACATTTGTACGAACAGTTTCCCCAGATAAAATAAGTTTTCTGAGATGTTCATTACATGAACTTGAAAATGAGATGGTAATAAAAGGCCGCAGGCCATGTGTTCCCCGAAGTTTGAAATGTCAGTGCATGTATGTGGTGAATATGTCTATAACATATATGCCGTAAACCATGTTTTGGGAGTTGTGGAAACAAGGGTTTCTGTTGATGTTTTATCAAAAACTGACAAAGGGCCATAACTCTGGTAAAAAGCATTCGAGCATGTCACACAGACCTCGATGTAATATGATCATCTTCGTGTCATGGGAACAATAACTGGAAAGTTTCATCAAAATCCCTTGAAAGCTGTAGAAGCAGTTGCAGAGACAAGAACTTCTGTTAAAAAAGGCTAAAACTGACAAAGGACCATAACTCTAGTAAAAAGCAGTCGAGTATGACCTCGATGATATATGATCATCTTCAGGCCATGGGAACAATAACTTGAAAGTTTCATCAAAATCACTTGAAAACTGTAGGAGCACTTGCAGAGACAAGAACTTCTGTTAAAAATGGCTAAAACTGACAAAGGACCATAACTCTGGTAAAAAGCAGTCGAGCATGACCTCGATGAAATATGATCATCTTCAGACCATGGGAACAATAACTGGAAAGTTTCATCAAAGTCCCTTGAAAACTGTAGGAGCAGTTGCAGAGACAAGAACTTCTGTTAAAAATAGCTAAAACTGACAAAGGACCATAACTCTGGTAAAATCAGTTGAGCATGACCTCGATGAAATATGATCATCTGCAGGTCATGGGAGCAATAACCGGAAAGTTTCATCAAAGTTCCTTGAAAACTGAAGGAACAGTTGCAGAGACAAGAACTTCTGTTAAAAATGGCTAAAACTGACAAAGGACCATAACTCTGGTACAGTAAAATCAGTCGAGCATGACCTCGATGAAGTATCATCATCTCCAGGTCATGGGAACAGTAACTGGAAAGTTTCATCAAAATCCCTTGACAACTGTAGGAGGAGTTGCGGAGAAAAGGTTAGGTCTACGGTTGGACTGACGGACGGAAGGACGGACGGACGGACGAACCCATTACTTTAGTCCCCTTCAAAACAAAGTGGGACAAAAAGGGGTGTTTACAAAGGGGGACAAAAAGGGGTGTTTAAAAAGGTGTTGATTGCATCGACTTATACACTTGATTGTTAATACCTTTCGTGTACGAATTCCTGGTATCTTGGCCCATATTGCAGGACGAATGCACCACATGTTTCTGTATACTAGCATACATTTGCATTATTTGTTTGATAACTCATAATTTGAATTAATCCCGATTCAAATCACATTTATTCATAGTTACAACCCAGCTGGCACACGTCGCTAGGGCAACGTCAAATCAACGTCGATTGCACCGACGTTGATGTGGCGTTGCATAAATGTTACGATGTTGCACCAACGTTAATTGGACGTCACAGTTACGTCACGTGCCTGCTGGGAATGTAATGTCGTGATAAAAGCATCATTTGTCAATATGACGTATTAACAAACTTCTCCCAGCTGCCCACTTTAATTTTTTTTCCTTATAAATCCCTGTGTTTTCCCGGAAATTGCACTAGAATGTAGAACTTAGTTTTCATTTTAATAGCTGTGTCCCGGTTTTCTCCCATATCATCACGAAAACAAGCCTATATAATTTTGACTCCCTTGAACCCCACTGTTGTATAGTAAAACTGGGGTTTACAGGGGTAATCCTTTTTTACTTATTTCTGCTCTGAAATATAGATTATGGGTACTCGTTAGAACCGCCTTTATGAGGCGGTTCTAACGAGCACCCACAATCTATATTTTGAGCAGAACAAAAACTGTCACAATTTTTCATCTTGAAATTTTCCTTTTTTTCCGGCGAAAAAGTTTACAATACATTTGTATAGGCGTGTTGTCGTAATGGTTAAGTTTCAAAACTTTTACTAACTACAGAAAATAAAAAAATCTGATTACAATCCGAAGTCTGAAAGAATTACAGTAAAATTCCTGTATTAAGACCACCTTTGGAACTGTTCAAAAGTGGTCTTCAAGACCACTTTTGAACAGTGCCAAAAGTGGTCTCTTTTTAGGGGGGCTATGCGTGTTGTATAAACAAAGAAAGAATAACAGAAACCCTTCTCAATAAGCTTTTAAAAGCAGGTTTAGTTTTAATTTTAGGTGGTCTTAATAGCGGAATTTTACTTTATATAAAAAGTATTTAACCTTTCACCCATCAGTTTCTGAATTCGACTCTTCCACCCATGAATTCCGTTACTCTCGTTCTTCCAAATAGGTGGGTTTGTCAGTTTCATAAACAGAATAACAAACAGTGAAGATTCCTGACGAGATGAGACGCGTCTCATCTGAAGCTGCACTGTTTACCTAAGTACCTGCAACGGTATTCGGGGTTGAAAGGGCCAAAATTCTTTAAATATACTTACAACAATACAATAATACATAAAGCTGGTTATTTGTTCCAAAGAATGTGTACCCGCTGCACATTTGATATAATCTGCTCAGAAAAATTAAACTGTTCAACTTTGTCGCGATAACACACCCATGCGATAAAACTGTCTTGCACGATAACTGTACTGTATTGCATTCTTTTTCAAGAAAGAGTGATATTTTTCTTAATTTTGTTCCATATATTTATTAATTGACTATCCTGTATTGATCGGAGGTCATCCGTATTAACATCGGGTCAACCAATATTAACTGAGGTCAAGTGAGGTCAAAAATCAATAATCATGTTATTTTAATTGTATCAATTAATAAAATTGTCATTAATCAAGAATTTCGTATTGACCCAGATACAGGTCCTCGGTCAGCTGCATTAGCCCTCGGCCTTTGGCCTAGGGCCAATGCAGCAGACCACGGACCTGTACCTCGGCCAATAGGAAATTACTTGATTAATAACATTATAATATTGTGGCACTCGTTAAAACCGCCTCGATGAGGCGGTTCTGACGAGTGCCTACAATATATGTTTTAGAGCAGAAACAATGAAAACGATATTCTCCCTGGTAAACCCCACTTTTCAGTACATACATGTACATACATGCACATACATACATGTATGTAACATGAAGTTGACAGGTTGTCCATTTCACTGATTTGCTAACTCAGCGACTGCGTATTTGATATAATAACTTATTGGTTTATCCATGCCAAGAGCCGCTGTATACTCTCTCAGCTAGATATAATTTGTACGCAATTATCTATTTGATTAAAATGTAATTAAACATATCAAATACCAGATAACACGTAATTTCAGAGTGTTTTCTGAAGCCTCGCTATAATAAGTTGTAATGAACACTACAGTATGCTGTAATGTTTTGAGAGAACAGCTGAATTTGCAGTAATACAGTCAAATTCCTATATTAAGACCACCTTTGGGATTGTTCAAAAGTGGTCTTTCAGACCACTTTTGAACAGTCCCAAAGGTGGTCTCTGACCAGAGGACAAAGTATACTGAAAACACAAAGGAAGAATAACTGTAGCGTAATAAATAAGCTTTTATAAATAAGCTTTTAAAAGCAGAATTAGTCTTAATTTTAGGTGGTCTTAATAGCGGAATTTTACTGCATTTTCTGTTTGTTTTGTTTGTTTGTATTGGAGTTTAACAGCCCAGTCCACACTATTTGTCACATCGAGCCGGTCTTTCAGTGAAGCTGAGCAGAAACGCGCACTGCGCAAAGCCAAAGCTAAGCATTACCAACAGAGCTGTCTTCCTCTAGCCTCTGTTGTTTTATCTGCAACAGACAGTTCGGAGCTAGAAACGGTCTCATCAGCCATCTTATAGAGCATACAAACGGTAGCATTTTTCAAATATGATAAAGATTGGTCAATGTCAGTAATGACAGACGAACTAATATTACATATCCACACTTTTCCTGGGCAGGCTTTTACCAGTACAGTGCAACTTCTTTCACCCGAAACCGACAACTGTCCTTCCTTTCCCTTCCATGTTTTACACACCAGATAAGTAAATCCATGGTTTTATCCTGGGATAGAAATTCCGTTCTTACCCCTGGTGTTCTTCCTCAGGCAAACGTTAAATAAAGTAAAATGAAAATTGGCGGTGGTGTTGCGCAAGAAAAAATAATCTAATATAGTGTTCTGTTCCAACCCTCGGGATGACCGTACTGAGCGGAACCTCGGCGTAGCCTCGGTTACGGTCAGCACGGCGGTCATCCTTCAGTTTGGAAGCGCCCATTTACAATAAAACCCAAACACCCCACCCACACACACACACCACCACCACCATCCCATCGGGCCTCGGAGGAATACACTGGGCCGCATGATGCTTCCACACAGAGGCGACCGACCGCAAACGAATACTGGTACCCGCTTAGAAAATTTAAACCTGCTCAAGCAAAGTTGTGCGAGTCGACCCATCCATGTGGTTTCATTGGGCGGCAGGGACTGAGATATCATTTCAACTCAATGTCGGGTACATGTAAACGTTCCGGTCTCCAAAATGACCTAAATAGTGTTGACGGGGACGTTAAACCTCCAACAAACGACAAAACCCCATATAAGATTCTTATATTCTCCGGCGACGGAAACTATTTTGAATAGAACGTTTGGAGTGGCAGGAACCAACATTACATGTTCATCACTTTAATCTATTTAATATCAGAAACCCCAAAACGGGTATTACTGGCAAACAGTGGAGGCCAAGATCAGACGCCGCAGAATGCGGCGTCTGGTCAGGGCCTTCTCTGTTTGCAAAAAGTTCAGCCATTTTCCAAATAAATTTTGAAGAAAACACAACCTAACACCCCTAAATTTTGAAATGGACTCATGCAAAATATGAGGCAGATTCCATTTGGTACAAAAAGGGTTAACAAGTCCGCGCGATGAACACCCTCGTAAACCCCAACTATATTCATACAAAACGTGGAATTTGCATGGGTATACATTTGTTCCTAATTATTTATTTATTTATTTTTTTATTTATTTTTGCTTTTACGGCCCTTTTGGCCCTTTCAAGATTATTTCACTCAAATCGAACCCACGTTTGCAAAACCGGAGTACCCGGAGAAAACCACCTGACCTTCCGTTGCAGAACTTGGCGTCTCACATGTGACCCGACCCAGACGAGACCTAATGATCTTATCCACTAGGCCGCGGAGGCCCGCATTTGTTCTTTTGCTTAAAACATAAATTGTGAGTATTCATTAGATCCGCCTTATTGAGGCGGTTCCAGACATTACTGTTACAAGTCCGTGAAATGAAAAGCGCTTTAAACCCCTCTTTAATTCCAGAAAGCTGGGGTTTATAGGGGTTTACATTGTTGTTCTAATTTCTGTCCCAAGACACAGGTTGTGAGGCCCGGACTTGTTAGAAGCGCCACATCTCATTGATTCCATTCTAACGAGCACTCAAAAGCTTTGCTTGCAGTACAACTCGAAAACAAGCCTATATAATTTTGATCCCCTAGAACCCCACTTTTATATAGTGAAACTGGGGTTTACATGGGTGAACCTTATTTTCAGAAATAAGAAACATCACATGAACAAGTCAGTGAAACGAAGACCCCCTTAAACCCCACATTATATAGAGAAAACTGGGGTTTACGGGGGTAAACATGATTTTTCTTATTTCTGCTCCAAGACATGGGTTGTGGGTACTCGTTAGAACCGCCTCAATGAGGCGGTTCTAACGAGCACCATCAACCTATGTTTTGAACATTTATAAGAAAAATATTAAGGATTTTTCATCAGAAAAGTAGCCATTTTGGAGATGTGAAAAATGCACTATGTTGCATGAGTGTGTTATCGTAATGAATATCACATTTTTTCATCTTAAATTTTTCGTGTTTTCCGCGGTAAAGTTTACAATGTATTTGTATAGGCGTGTTTTCGTAATGAATAATAATGAAAAAAAATAACAAATTTCCATCAGAAAGCGACTGTTTTGAAGGAATACACTTATCACGCGAATGTGTTATCGTAATGAAAATGTGAAATACAGTCTAATTCCTGTACTAAGATCACCTTTGGGACTGTTTAAAAGTGGTCTCGAAGACCACTTTTGAACAGTCCCAAAGGTGATCTGTGACCAGAGGACACTGCTGTAAGCAAAAACACAAAGAAAGACTAACTAAAACCTACTAAAGGTTTTCAAAGCAGAATTGGTCTTAATTTTAGGTGATCTTAATGGCGGAATTTCGCTGTATTTCGCTTTATCACATTCCATTTCATACATTAACTGTGCTAATATTCATAATTTCATATTTCGCCTTTGGTAAACGAATAGGTAACATATGTTGTGGTTTTTGCAAGTGTTTCCACGGTCATTTTTCCTCGTTTTGGTCGTGTAACATATAGAGACAAAAAGTTACATTTTTCCTAGAAAATATGGCTTTCATACGGTTATGAAAATTTACGGCATAACTATTCATTTCTTGGGTTTTTTTCACGTCACGGCAGTGATTAGAAGGAACAGAAAAGAATGAATTTGAGTTTTAATTTCTTCATTAAATCAGATAAGACAACTGTAACAAATCAATGCACTAACAGTACTGCTTGGTCGACTGTCTCTGAGAATAGGTTGGGAAAATAGTCCTGAGCTGAGACTTAAGACTGCTTACTCAGAGAATAGGCTGGGAAAATAGTCCCGAGCTGAGACTTTAGACTGCTTTCTCTGAGACTAGGCTGTACAAATAGTCCTGAGCTGAGACTTAAGACTGCTTTCTCTGAGATGTGGCGGAAAAAAGTCCTGAGCTGAGACTTAAGGCTGCTTTCTCTGAGAATATGCTGGGAAAATACTCCTGAGCCGAGACTTAATACTGCTTTCTCTGAGAATAGGCTGGGAAAATCATGAGTCCTGAGCTGAGACTTAAGACTGCTTTCTCTGAGATTTGGCGGAAACGAGTCCTGAGATGAGACTTAAGGCTGCTTTCTCTGAGAATGGGCTGGGAAAATAGTCCTGAGCTGAGACTTAAGACTGCTTTCTCTGAGAATAGGCTGGGAAAATAGTCCTGAGCTGAGACTTAAGACTGCTTTCTCTGAGAATAGGCTGGGAAAATAGTCCTGAGCTGAGACTTAAGACTGCTTTCTCTGAGATGTGGCGGAAAAAAGTCCTGAGCTGAGACTTAAGGCTGCTTTCTCTGAGAATAGGCTGGGAAAATACTCCTGAGCCGAGACTTAATACTGCTTTCTCTGAGAATAGGCTGGGAAAATCATGAGTCCTGAGCTGAGACTTAAGACTGCTTTCTCTGAGATTTGGCGTAAACGAGTCCTGAGATGAGACTTAAGGCTGCTTTCTCTGAGAATAGGCTGGGAAATTAGTCCTGAGCTGAGACTTAAGACTGCTTTCTCTGAGAATAGGCTGGGAAAATAGTCCTGAGCTGAGACTTAAGGCTGCTTTCTCTGAGAATAGGCTGGAAAATACTCCTGAGCTGAGACTTAAGACTGCTTTCTCTGAGAATAGGCTGGGAAAATCATGAGTCCTGAGCTGAGACTTAAGACTGCTTTCCCTGGGAATAGGGGGGAAATAGAACTGAGCTGAGACTTAAGACTGCTTTCTCCGAGAATAGGCTATAAAAATAGTCCTGAGCTGAGACTTAAGACTGCTTTCTCTGAGAATAGGCTGGACAAATAGTCCTGAGTGCTTTCTCTAAGAATAGGCTGGACAAATAGTCCTGGTTGAGACTTAAAACGTATTTCTCTAAGAAAAGGCAGGCAAAATAGTCCTGAGCTGAGACCTACGACTGCTTTCTCTGAGAATAAGCTGGGAATAGTCCTGAGATGAGACTTAAGACTGCTTTCTCGAAAATAGTCCTGGATTGAGACTTAAGACTGCTTTCTCTGAGAATAGGCTGGGAAAATAGTCCTGAGATGAGACTCAAGACCGCTTTCTTTGAGAATAGGATAGGCTTGGAAAATATTCGTGGCCTGAGACTTAAGACTATTTCTCTGAGAATAGGCTGGGGAAATAGTCCTGAGATGAGACTTTAGATTGCTTTCTCTGAGAAGAGGCTGAAAAAATAGTCATGCGCTGATTTTAAGACTGCTTTCTCTGAGAATAGGCTGGGAAAATAGTAATTACGTAAACACGCCTATACAAATACATGGTAAATTTTACCACCTGAAAAACAAAAATTAGAGATGAAAAATTTCTGTTCAAAATATAGATTCTGAATACACGTTAGAACCGCCTCAACGAGGCGGTTTTAACGAGTACCCACAATCTATATTTTAGAGCAGAAATAACAAAAATATGGTTCACCCCCATAAACCCCATTTTTACTGTATAAAAGTGGGGTTCAAGGGAGTCAAAATTATATAGGCGTGTTTTCGTGATGCCTGGGCTAAGACTTAAGACTGCTTTCTCTGAGAATAGGCTGGGCAAGTAGTCCTAAGCTGAGACTTAAGACTGCTTTCTCTGAGAAAAGGTTTGGAAAATAGTCCTGAGCTGAGACTTAAGACAGCTTTCCCTGAGAATAGGCTGGACAAATAGTCCTAAGCTGAGACTTAAGACTGCTTTCTCTGAGAAAAGGTTTGGAAAAAATTCCTGAGCTGAGACATAAGACTGCTTTCTCTGAGAACAGGCTGGATAAAAATTGTCCTTAGCTTAGACGTAAGACTGCTTTCTCTGAGAATAGGCTGGGAATATAGTGCTGAGCTGAGACTTAAGGCTGCTTTCTCTGAGAATAGGCTGGGAAAATAGTCCTGAGCTGAGACTTAAGGCTGCTTTCTCTGAGAATAGGTGGAAAATAGAACTGAGCTGAGACTTAATACTGCTTTCTCTGAGAACAGGCTGGGAAAATCATGAGTCCTGAGCTGAGACTTAATACTGCTTTCTCTGCGAATAGGCTGGGAAATTAGTTCTGAGCTCAGGCTTAAGACTCCTTTCTCTGAGAATAGGCGGAAAATAGTTCTGGGCTGAGACTTAATACTGCTTTCTCTGAGAATAGGCTGGGAAAATCATGAGTCCTGAGCTGAGACTTAAATATGTTCTATAAAAGGGTTAACGGCCCCATAGGGGCTTGAAGAAATATATGGGCTGCATGATGCTTCCACGCAGAGCTGAATCCTGCCCACACACTAGTACTGGTAAACCGCTTAGAGGATCTAAGCCTGTCCAGGAACCGCGGTGCTAATAAACCCTATTGCTTTCATTGGGCGACAGGGCTTGAGATGTCATTTCATCTCAGTGTCGGGTAAAAGTCCCACAAAATTGGAAGCAACGTCTCCAAAATGACCTTTACAGTGTTGACGGGGACGTTAAACCTCAAATCAAACAAACAAAAAAATGAAAGGGTTATCCTTTGGAAGCAAGGAATACACCACAGAAATGAAATATATGGAGTGAACATGTTTTCTGGGCCAGACTAGCTAGTTTCGACCTATAAGGCCTCATCAGTGACCCTAAGATATTTTCAAAATTCCACAATGGAATCAATGATCCCAAAGGACAAGAAAATATAATCTACACTTTGATGTAGGGCAGGGAGACGTTTTACCGCCGCCACACATTCCCACACACCAGCTGTAGAGAAGTTAAATATGTTCTATAAAAGGGTTATCCTTTGGAAGCAAGGTTGCTTTCACCGGCCCCGATAGCTCAGTTGGTAGAGTGTCCGCTCCTGGGAACGGGAGGTCACGGGTTCGATCCCGGGCCGCGACATACCAAAGTCGTTAGGAATGGTACTATCTGCTCATCGCTTGGCACTCAGACTTACGGGGTAGAGCTAGGACTGGTCGACCCAGTGTCAGGATAATGTGACTGGGTGTGGTATCATGTAATGTGTCTGGGACATGATACTTCAGTGAGGCAGCACTATAAAAGTGAGCATTGAGCTCCCTGTCGCAACCAGACACCGTCGTGATATGACTGAAAAATTGTTGAAAGCGACGCTAAACCCGAATTCACACACACACACACAAGGTTGCTTTCTCTGAGAATAGGCGGAAAATAGTTCTAGGCTTAGACTTAAGACTGCTTTCTCTGAGAATAGGCTGGGAAAACCATGAGATCTGAGCTGAGACTTAAGACTGCTTTCTCTGAGAATACGCTGGGAAAATAGGCCTGAGCTGAGACTTAAGGCTCCTTTCTCTACGAATAGGCTGGGAAAATACTCCTAAGCTCAGAGAGAAGGCTGCTTTCTCTGAGAATAGGCGGAATATAGTTCTGGGCTGAGACTTAAGACTGCTTTCTCTGAGAATAGGCTGGGAAAATCATGAGTCCTGAGCTGAGACGTAAGACTGCTTTCTCTGAGAATAGGCGGAAAATAGTTCTGGGCTGACACATAAGACTGCTTTCTCTGAGAATACGCTGGGAAAATAGGCCTGAGCTGAGACTTTAGGCTCCTTTCTCTACGAATAGGCTGGGAAAATACTCCTAAGCTCAGAGAGAAGGCTGCTTTCTCTGAGAATAGGCGGAATATAGTTCTGGGCTGAGACTTAAGACTGCTTTCTCTGAGAATAGGCTGGGAAAATCATGAGTCCTGAGCTGAGACGTAAGACTGCTTTCTCTGAGAATAGGCGGAAAATAGTTCTGGGCTGACACATAAGACTGCTTTCTCTGAGAATACGCTGGGAAAATAGGCCTGAGCTGAGACTTAAGGCTGCTTTCTCTACGAATAGGCTGGGAAAATACTCCTAAGCTCAGAGAGAAGGCTGCTTTCTCTGAGAATAGGCGGAATATAGTTCTGGGCTGAGACTTAAGACTGCTTTCTCTGAGAATAGGCTGGGAAAATCATGAGTCCTGAGCTGAGACGTAAGACTGCTTTCTCTGAGAATAGGCGGAAAATAGTTCTGGGCTGACACATAAGACTGCTTTCTCTGAGAATACGCTGGGAAAATAGGCCTGAGCTGAGACTTAAGGCTGCTTTCTCGGAGAATAGACTGGGCAAATAGTCCCTGGCTGCGTCTTAGACTGCTTTCGTTTAACCCTTAAATTCCGGCAATATTAGCAAACAGCGCAGACCCTGATCAGACGCCGCGTTCTGCGGCGTCTGAGCTGGGTCTGCACTGTTTGCCCAAGTCCGAGTACACGAGCCAAGTTCAGATGTTATAGATAACCAACCCTTTTTACACAGCAATCTGACGTAAGCGTGGCTTATAAATAAACTACATGTATTTCATATATGGTCAAAGATAGTCACGTGGACAGGAGCAGACGGGAAGCTTCTGCAGTTAGTAACTTTGGGTCGACTGATAAGAAATCGACCTTAAAAAAAAAAAAAAAAAATTATTTATTGAATATCACTGCCACCTTTTCTTATCTGGTCCTAATGATATCTTCATTTGGGTCCAGAATTTGCACCACTGTACCAATGCTTAGACCAATTATGGTACGAAAAACATTTTTTGTGGTTTTTGTCACATATGACACATTCTTCGTATTAATTTGAGTTTAACGGTTGATATATATGTGCCTGTCGGATCATATTATTTTGTCAAGATTTTTGTTTGTGGCAATTTCTCAGGTAAAGTATCCGATTGAGGCGTAACCCGTGAAAATGATATCCGTAGATATTCGTACACCAAGAAAATGGTATTTGTACACTAAACAAAGATGACCGTTTACCGAGAAAATGATATTATTCGTGTGTGTGCGTTTGTGTGTGTGTGTGTATTTGTGCGTGCGTGCGTCTGTGTATATATAACGCCTAGGAGACGGGACCTCGGTTTAAAGACGCATACTGGCAACAGCAGCCCGGAAGCGAACCCAGAATCCCTGGTTTATTAGGCGAATTGCTTAACCACTGCATCACAGAGAGAGAGAGAGAGAGAGAGAGAGAGAGAGAGAGAGAGAGAGAGAGAGAGAGAGAGAGAGAGAGAGAGAGAGAGCGAGGCAAGCCATCTGGATATACATTCTTTGTATTGGTCTTTTGTGTGTTTGTTTTGAGTGTTTACGTCCCCTTCAACACTATCTATGTCATTTTGAAGGCGTTGCTTCCGACTTTGTGGCTTTTTATCGGAGTCTGAGATGAAATTACATATTCCGGCCTACCGACAAAAGAAACCGCTATATAGTTCAAAGGATCCCATATACGCACTACGTACACTCCTACAGTTTTGCCATTTTTCCCAGTAGTCCAGTTCATAGAAGTGCAATACCACGTTGACCTGATAAAGCTCGCTTGTCCTGAGATAGCACATGTTTATCAGGTCAGTATGTTGCAATGCAATTAATATAGGGGATAACTGATAAACTATGATATGAACTAAAGGTGCCCATAGGGGCTTGAAGAAATATATGGGCTGCATGATGCTTCCACGCAGAGCTGAATCTGGCCCGCACACGAGTACTGGTAAAACGCTTAGAGGATCTAAGCCTGTCCAGGAACCGCGGTGCGAGGCGGACCGTCCATGCTAATAAACCCTATTGGTTTCATTGGGCGGCAGGGCTTGAGATGTCATTTCATCTCAATGTCGGGTAAAAGTCCCACAAAATGGAAGCAACGTCTCCAAAATGACCTTTACAGTGTTGACGGGGACGTTAAACCTAAAATCAAACAAAAACAAAATGAACTAAAGGTATATTAAGAGGCCAATCTATGAATGCATGCGTTGTCATATGGCTCCGGACAACTGGAAGGTATCAACCGTGATGGCTCGTAATATGACGGGTTATGACCAGTAAAGTGAATTTTATTGCGTTTTGCGGTCATATATATCATGATTTTATTTCTTTCTTCAACGTTACTTTATATGATCCACGTAGCATGAAATAGCCTACAGTTGCGACAAGTCCCGAGAACAGAAAATATTCGAACCTTTGCGTTCCCCAGAGATCCAAATGAGACGGAACGCAATCTCCCTTACCACGTCAAAAAGTCCGTGAAATGAACATCCCTTAAGAGAAATGGATACATCTGACAGATTTTTCTGGAATTTTCCCAAGGGAGACAATTAACGGGACTTCCTGGTCGCTTTTCTTTAAACCCTGTCCCGCGGAAAAAAGGTCTACTCTTAAAGGAAAGAATTTGTTCCTCGGGAGCAAATTCTTTCCTTTAAGAGTTGAGCCCCTGTTGACATAGGAGACAAAAATACTTTTACATGAGTTTCCTCCCCTGAAGGTTTATCTTTTCAACTTAAACCCAACGGATATGTACGAAAAACAGGATTATCGGGATATACATGAACATAATTTTCTTAACATAGATTAACATCTATAGGTGGTTCTAACGAGCACCCAAAACCTATATTTGGAGAAGAAATAAGAAAAGCATAAAACAGTCAAAACACCGATGGGTAGACTGTATCTGAGTATAAGCTGAACGGAGACTCAGACTATTTCGTTAAATCCATAGCCCATTTAGGGCCAGGAACCCCAAAACGGGGACCCTGGCAAACAGTGTAGGCCCAGATCAGACGACGCAGAACGCGGCGTCTGATCAGGGCATACACTGTTTGCTCAAAGTTTAGCCATTTTCCAAATGAGTTTTGATGAAAACACAACCTGACACCCCCAAATTTTTAAATGAAGTCCTGCTATATATATATACATACATAAGGAGGAAAACTCCATTTGGTACAAAAAGGTTAAATTTCTGCACTGTAAGCAGTATAGACCATTTCTCATACCTTATACATGATTCCAGTTAACCCACTTACGCAACACGCTGACCCCACAGCGACTAGAAAAGCGCGGCTATTTTCTACAAAATTATAAACAACCGTCACATGGATTCCCTACAAATCAGTGATAGGGTCCACGACGTAGAGATCACTACCTTAGTAACTTTTGGTCGACTGACAAACAGACGACCCGACAGTGGCCTCTTTGAGGCGGTTCTTACATGTACGAGTACCCGCAATATACGATTTAAGCAAGATAAGGTGATTAACAATGTATCCTTGTTAAGTTCGACTTTGATAGCAGACATTACAAAAACACACCTATTCAAATACATAGTAAAGGGCTAGGGTCGATAAGGGCCGTTTTTGGCCTCAATTTTTCAGAAAAATCAAAATCGTGTGTTTTGTTATGTTGATATCCGTTAAAACACAATACCATATAAAGTTTCAAGAAATGCTGTTAGAACGTCGGATCGTGCGCGTGTATTGCTATGGTGACGTCACTAAGGAAGGACGAAACGCCATTTTCCTGAAATTTTATCTATTTTCGCACGTTTCCACGGAAAATTAAGTACCGCACCACCCCTCAACCAACCTAAAAAATGTCGCAAAAGGAAGATAACTTCAAGTTTATCTTAACACCAATGTTTGGTGTTGGTTGAGGGGTGGTGCGATAGTTAAAATTATAAGAAAAGATCCTTGACAACAGTAAAAATTATAAGAAAAGATCCTTGACAACAGTAAAAAGGGTTTGCGAAGCAAACACATATTGAATTTTTTTGTTTTTCATAACACATATTGAATTTGGATACAAAACGAAACATTTCTTGGCGTTTTCTTCCTTCTTGTTTGTTGGAATATTTTGCGACGGCATTGATTTATATTTCAAACTAGACCTGGGATGAATCAGCATAAAATTTGCCAGATCAAATTAGATTAAGAATTTATCAAAATCTTGAGTTTAAAAAAAAACTTCTATAAGCCTACTCGTAGGGCAAAAAGACAATGAAATTAAGTTACAATAGAATAAATATTGATGTCTTTCTGATAATGTTTTTTTTTTTTTTCTTTCTTTTTTCGTTTTGGTTTTGTTTCCATGAACTTGAATAGCCTCCCTTGAAATTCACGGCATCTAACCGGATGGTCAAGTTGCGGTCAGGTTTCAACTGTCATAGCTAAAATGATCCCACTCTCCTGAGCAAAATGGCCACCATAGCTAAAGATAGAAAATCGTTAATTTGCATCAAACGCGAACTCTTCCTAAACCCTTGGGCCAATTTGATTCAAAAGTCACAGGAATGCTATGTAGGTGACTCCCTACCAAAATAGCTAAAATTGTTCCACTCTGAAGATGGTTGCCAGAGCTAGAAATAAAAAAAAAAATCTTCAAACAGCAACTCCTCCTGTACCCTTGAACCAATTTCATTCAAACTTCATAGGAATGTTGCTCAGATGACCCTCTACCAAACTAGCTAAAAAGATCCCTCTCCGATGAAGGGAATGGCCGCCAGAGCTAAAAAAAAAAACAAAAACAAAAAAAAAAAACAAAAAAAAAACGTAAATTTGCTTCAAACGCCAACTTCTCTTAAACCCTTGAGCTAATTTGATTCATACTTCACGGGAATGTTGCCTTGGTGACTTCCTGCAAAAATAGCTAAAATCATTCTGCTCTGATGAACAAGATGGCCACCTGAGCTAAAAAATAGAAAAAAACAATATTCAAACTACAACTCCTCCTGTACTCTTGGGCCGATTTCATTCAAACTTCGTAGGAATGTTGCTTAGATGACCCTCTACCAAAATAGCTAAAATGATCACGCTCCGATGAACAATATGGCCACCAGAGCTAAAAATAGAAACAACATTGTAAAGGGCTAGGGTCGATAAGGGCCGTTTTTGGCCTCAATTTTCAGAAAAATCAAAATCGTGTGTTTTGTTATGTTGATATCCGTTAAAACACAATACCATATAAAGTTTCAAGAAATGCTGTTAGAACGTCGGATCGTGCGCGTGTATTGCTATGGTGACGTCACTAAGGAAGGACGAAACGCCATTTTCCTGAAATTTTATCTATTTTCGCACGTTTCCACGGAAAATTAAGTACCGCACCACCCCTCAACCAACCCAAAAAATGTCGCAAAAGGAAGATAACTTCAAGTTTATCTTAACACCAATGTTTGGTGTTGGTTGAGGGGTGGTGCGATAGTTAAAATTATAAGTAAAGATCCTTGACAACAGTAAAAAGGCTTTGCGAAGCAAACACATATTGAATTTTGATAAAAAACGAAGCATTTCTGTGCGTTTTCTTCCTTCTTGTTTGTTGGAATATTTTGCGACGGCATTGATTTATATTTCAAACTAGACCTGGGATGAATCAGCTCTTGATCATTAGGTCTCTCACCGCTGTGGTTCGAGCCTCGCTCGGGTCACATGTGAGACGCCAAGTTCTGCAACGGAAGGTCAGGTGGTTTTCTCCGGATACTCCGGTTTTCGCCCACCTCTGATTAACGATCGGCTAGATATGAGTGAAATAATCTTGAAAGGGCCGTAAAACCAAAACCAAAAAAAAAAAGTACTCGTGTGCGGTAAGGTTTCAGCTCTGCGTGGAAGCATCATGCAGCCCATATATTTCTTCAAGCTCCGATGGGCGGGGGCCACAGTCACATTTGACCATTTAGGCTAATACTCGCAGATGTACATTACACACACTCCAGGTTTGCTGGCAGTAATCATGTAATTACGGAAGGGATCTTTAACCTGCACAGGGATGGTTCTGCCTGCACAGGGGACCTGTTAACGTCACGATTCGAAGGACGGTGCACTTGTGGCATTCATCCCTGCAAATAACGCTAGACTAGTTGAGCATGATGGGACATCGCAATTTTATTACCGCTGCCGGACATCGAACCTGGGGCCCCTAGCATCAATGGCAAGTGAACTAACCACTGAGCTACCACGCTCAGAGAGAAAGCGCTGTTCTATATCTCTATTGTATCTTTGATTTGAAGTTTATCAGGCAAAACAGACAATGAGTAAAATGCCAAGCCACTGCAAGTCTGACTTTGAGCCATTCCGCGTTTTCTGATCCGACCAGGCAATAGAGAATACCAGGTGAGTGTCTTTTAATATCAAGTTTATCAGGCAAGGCTTCGAGAACGCTTGTAAAATCCTTTTACTTCAACGAGTTTAATAGATTTAATAATACATGCGTTCTCAAAGCCGAGCCTGATAAACTTGATATCAAATTACACGAATCCAGTATTCTATTTCTCAGTTTATCCCCTTGTACAATCTTACGATCAGTTATCGATCAGCAATTTACTATCAATTATCGATGGTCCTCAGTGCGTCCCAAACTTCCGGCGGTCAATATATTTTGTATCAGCTGACCATATTTTTTTTCCTATATTTTTTCAAGTAGATTTCCATTTTTTCAGTAATAATAACATTTTTGCCAATTTTTCTACTAGTCCGGTTCATTCATAA
The DNA here is from genome assembly GCA_963580285.1 of Lucinisca nassula. Classification (NCBI taxonomy): domain Eukaryota; kingdom Metazoa; phylum Mollusca; class Bivalvia; order Lucinida; family Lucinidae; genus Lucinisca; species Lucinisca nassula. Next base: position 73,630,599 of record OY757023.1, on the reverse strand, counting down.
AATGCAATTTCACGTTGACCTGACAAAGCTCACTTGTCCTGAGATAGCATATCTTTATCAGGGCAATGTGCTACCATGCAATTAATATAGGGGGTAACTGATAAAACTTCATATCAAGACACCAATAGGTTTCAACTGCTTTTTGGTTAAGAAATAGAACAGCTATAGCAGTGATTTATTGAGCGTTTAATTACTGTTTGGAGGTCAGTCGTAACACAGATCAAGTCACGAGAGCGACGTGCGAGTGATTTGTCCACTTACAACTGAACTACAAACAGTGATTTACCATGAAATAAATCACGAAACTAGAGCTATCTATTGCGATTCTTACACAATAAAAGTCGACAAAAGTGCTATTGATTCCTTCAGATTCTCGCTATCTTCCGTCATTGTTTAAAGGAATCCCACCAATATAACGACTGTCACATGCGTTTACCTGTTTTCATAACATAATTATGTGATAGAAGAAAACGTTACACCATCTAACATGAAGGTAACAATGACTGACGTCATGAAACCTGAGAAGAAGGCGGCTTTTCCGTCCAGTGATTTATTACTCAATATATAATTTATCAATACATTTTACTATTAGCTATATAGCCGTGTTGTTTTAGACTATTTCAGATGTTAAAAAAATTAACACAAGCTACGCTAAGTTTTATTTGAACACTCCTGTACAGTGTTTTATGATAGTGGGCCTCAACAAGCAAAACTGTGACTTCCAATTTGTGTTGTCAGGAAAGAAAAAAATCTTATGTTTTATACTCACTAAGACAGCATTTATTGAATAGTGGTCAGTCTGAGCAGATCAGCAGTCTAATTTAAGTCTTCGCCAAACGCACATGCTCGATGATACGCTTTAGCTTGACGCGACTCATTTAGTCAAGACGACGGACATTAGTGTTTAGCCAATCACAGTTTGTCATTGCCTAATAACATTCTTGCTTGTGCAGTTCAGTATATAAGACCATCTTATCCGCCCCCGCCCATAGGGGCTTTAAGAAATATATGGGCTGCATGATGCTTCCACGCAGAGCTGAATCCGACCCGAACACTAGTACTGGTAAACCGCTTAGAGCATCTAAGCATGTCCAGGAAACGCGGTGCGAGGCGGACCGTCCATGCTAATAAACCCTATTGGTTTCAATCGGCGACAGGGCTTGAGATGTCATTTTATCTCAACGTTGGGTAAAATCCCACAAAATTGGAAGCAACGTCTCCAAAATAACCTTTACAGTGTTGACGGGGACGTTAAACCTCAAATCAGTGAAAAGACGATCTTACACGAGTAGTCAATTCGGGCAATTTTCAAGGGTTTAAAAATTACAGCGCGTGTAAAATTCTTATTATTTTATACTTATTAGTAAAATCAAGCCGGCCTTGGTAGCTCAGTAAGATGCGCGTCTAACTGGTGATCAGGAGGACGCGGATTCGATACCTGGACAGGCAACAGTATTTCGTCCAGATTGATCAGGAAATCTTTTCTACGACCATTCTCTCCGTTCTGCTGATTCAAGAATGGCAGTTGTCAGTTTCTGAATGTGCACTTTACTGCTTAACCATTTACGTATAAGCCTGTCCAGGTAAACTGACCGGCCAAAAATAATCTGCAATAGTGTTGACTGGGTCGTTAAAACTCCAAATCAAACAAACAAACAAATCAGTAAAATTAACGCATAGAATGATATTTTCTCATTGCGAAAAGATCATCACCGTGTTTTTTTCATAGTCGCAGTCTGGTTGCATTTGATGTTGAACTAGAAATGCGTCCATAGGACACGGATGCCCCAGCCAGAAAATATGTCTATGTTCGTATTCATCCATAGAAAGTTATTGACTGTGTTTAAGTTTTGGACCCTTTTTATACCATTTGACCTCTAAGTATGACCTTGACCTTGGAGGTACGGATCTGGGTTTGCACGTGACACACTGTCTCATGATGGTTTACATTTCTACAAAGTAATTTCAAAATCCATCCAGAAATAAGAAAGTTATTGGCTGCGTTTAAGTTTCGGACCCTTTTTTGACATTTGACCTCTAAGTATGACCTTGACCTTGGAGGTACGGACCTGGGTTTTGCACGTGACACATCAACTCATGATGGTTAACATTTCTACAAAGTAATTTCAAAATCCATCCAGAAATAAGAAAGTTATTGACTGCGTTTAAGTTTCGGACTCTTTTTTTTGACCTTTGACCTCTAAGTATGACCTTGACCTTGGAGGTAAGGACTTGGCTTTTGCACGTGACACGTCGTCTCCTGACGGTTAACATTTCTGCAGAGTAATTTTAAAATCCATCAAGAAATAAGGAAGTTGACCGCGTTTAAGTTTCGGACGCACGGACGGGTGGACGGACGGACGCACGGACAGGGACAACGCTATATGCCCTTTCCGCCATTCTGGCGGGGGCATAATAAAACACAATTCTAATGCATTTGCGAATGTAAGGTGGCGTGTGATTGGATAACCACAAAACTCTGAAACCGTACGATACACTGTCGAAAACCCAACATCATTATGTAATGTCACTTTTTATTAGCTGTTTTTATGCAGCTCACAGTGCTTGCCGTTTTGTGCAAAAAATAGCACGGTTAAAGAAACAACCGACTAAGTGCAGTTGAATAGGGAAAACTGTATTGCAAAATTCCCATTAAGGGAGGTAAGTTGGCAATATTATGGTCGCAATTATCGTTTTACGGCTCTGCTGACGCGTCGCCGTAAAACTAAAATTCCAGTCGTAAAAAACGCCGATTTCCCTCCACAAATATCAATTTAGATACAGTTATCCTCTTGTTTACACTTCTTTTAAATACCAGACATGTTTAATCTAGTCAGTTGAAGTCATCAGAATTTTTAATCGTGAGAATTTTAACATATGAAATCATGCCTTTACCATGTATACGTCTTATTACCCTCTTGTAGTCGCTGGCCTCGGTAGCTCAGTCGGATGCGCGTCTGACTGGTGATCTGGACGACGCGGGTTCGATTCCTGCCGGGGGCGTCAACATTCTTTCGTGGAGACTGATTATGGAATCTTTTATACGGTCATTCTCTCCCTTCCGCTGATTCAAGAAGGGCAGTTGTCAGTTTCTGGCAAAAGAATGTTCACTGTACTGGTTAACCCCGTTATATATAAGCCTGCCATGAAAAGCGTGGATAGGTAAACTGACCAGCTCAAAAATGACCTAAAATAGTGTTGACAGGGCAAACAAACAAAACACACTTTTTGTTGAGATTTGTTGTATATTGTGTACTGCATGGGAAAGAAAATAATAAAGAATGCGGAAATGCAAGAAATTACAATATGTTAAAAACTGCGTTAATAACGTTAACCATTATGTCAACGTCAGACGGCTGTTTACGGTCAGATTTATGACCCAGGTAGTCAAGGTTTCTGTAGAAATGAGCGGCATGTGGGCTTGGATATTAAGCAAAAGGTTTACAAAATCTAAACAAATCTTTCGTGTGCTGCTATAATTTATTGAGCCAGTTCGACAAAAATTCATCAGCTCGTTTTTGGGACCTAATGGAGACGTTATCTTAAAAAAAAAAAAAAAAAAAAAATAACGGTCACCAAAATCCGAACAAATCTTTGGTAGGATACAATTACACATTGTATAAAGTTTGACCAAAATTCATAAAGTCGTTCATTTGATAGCGTCCAGTCAATTTTTTTGTGCAAAATGCGACAGTTTTCGGGAGTCTGTGACCTTGAAATAAGGTATAGGTCGCGAAAATCTAATAAAATCTTTGGTCGGCCGCAATGATATTTTGTACCAAATTTTATTGAATTCCGTCGATTTGTTAAAGAGATGGGTTGTAGACTAGCGTGTATGACTTTTCTAAAGTAAAAGCCTCGTTTAGCACAAATTTGAATGAAAAGCAGGATGATATATGCCACTTTACAATCAAAAAGAAGGCAAAAACGTGTTTTGTTGGGAAAAACGGGGTCTTTCTTTCAGCACGTGTTGCCATGGCAACAGACTTCAAAGGTGGAAACTGTTTACATTTTTCAAAATCACAACTCATACTATGTCATTTGGCAAAATATTAAGGATTTTGAAGATGAGGCCAAAAACGGCCCTTATCGACCCTAGCCCTTTACCGCCGAAAAATGAAAAAAAAAAAACGATGATAAATTGTGATATTTTTCTTATTTCTGCTCAAAGTAAAGATTGTGGGTACACGTTAGAGCCATCTCATCGAGGCGTCTCGAACAAGTACCCACAACCTATATTTTAGAGCAGAAATAACAAAAACAAAATATTAGGTTTACCCCTGTAAACTCCATACTATATAAAAGTGGGGTTCAAGGGGGTGAGGGGGACAGAAGTATATAGGCGTGTTTCGTGATGGACAGGAAGGCAGGCAGACATTTTAATCAAAATTTCGGGTCACAAAAAGTTATGCGATATAAATACATCGGTCCACACCTGAACACAGTGTTTGTATGTATAGACTCGTTTTGAACTCCAGCCTCCTGCCAAAACGCTGACATACTAACTCTGCAAACCTTACTCCATTTTTCTATGTCACCATGCCACATCATTGAGTGTAACTTTTATGTATCTACCTGGGCTATTAAGAAATAAAATCGGTTTAAAACATCTATTCAAACAGCCTATTCGAACAAACTCAATAAGATGGAACGATTGTGCCATATTTTCTACCCCGTGTTTATCCCAAAGATTCGACATCGAAAGACTAAATAACCCAGAATCAAACCCCATTACCAGGAATTCTTGTACTACAGGAACTGTCACTCAGATTACCGGTAGCCCATATCTGATTGACATCAGTTAATTCCCTTAGACCGTAGTCGAGCTAGCGTCTTTTACCTGTGTTGATAGTGTGTAATACCAGTTTCACACCTCCCGGTTTGAGTTACAATACACAACCAATCTGTGTTCTATCCAGTGCCCTTATAAAATTAGTATGGATATACATTGTAAATTTTGCCACCGAAAATTTCAAGATGAAAAATTCTGATATTTTATATTCAAAAGGCATGTTTTGCTAACGGATGAGCAGGTGTTTTGTCCTCGATATAAATTAAATATTTGGGGCCAGGCCGTTAATCCAAAATTATAGGGAAATAAAAATAGATCACGTTTATACATGTATAAATATATACTTTCTTTTTTATATATTTCATGGGTATATTCATGTAATTTTGTTCCTTTCTACATTGTGACCCCTGGTTTATGAGGCGAGTATCTAAACCACTACACCATGGAATCTGTACAATTGCACAGTATCAGCATCCATGTAAACCCCACTTCACACAGTCATGAACTGGTATACGACATGTGATGAGAGAGATATCGCAAATTATAACTCGCCATTTAACGCCGCGGATATATCCACGAATTTCGGTCACAACGAGAATACTATACGGCGAAACATTGTAAAATAGGAAATTGAAAAATATCAAAGGCAATGTATACATCGTCAGGGGAAACAATTCCTTCAAATACAGTGAAATTCAGCTATTAAGACCACCTCAAATTAAGACTAACTCTGCTTTTAAAAGATTATTTAGTAGGTCGCAGTCATTTTTCTTTGTGTTTTCTGCATGCAGTGTCCTCTGGTCAGAGACCACCTTTGGGACTGTTAAAAAGTGGTCTTAAGTGGTCCTCTGGTCAGGGACCACCTTTGGGATTGTTCAAAAGTGGTCTTATAGACCACTTTTGAACAGTCCCAAAATAGTCTTAATATAGGATTATTACTGTACATGTACAAGTATATTCTGCCTTCTTTATCTATTAAATTAAATTAGAAGTCAATTTTTAAGGAAATGATTTTTCTAAGGTGCATCGGGACAGCACTGACAAGTTAGATCAACTTCTGCTTCCGAAAGAAATAAGAAAATCCCATGTTTTGTATTGCTTCTTAAGTATGGTTTATTGAAGTAAGTAGCACACAGATTTGTAAATTTTTCATCAGAATTCTCACTCATCATAGTTCCTGGGTCTGATTTATAACTGCCCCCACCCCGCTATATACTGGGTCTGATAAATAACTGCCCCATCCCCGACCCCCTCTTAACCCACGTTGTACCAGAAACCCCCAAACGGGTACCCTGGCAAACAGTGCAGACCCAGATCAGACGCCGCAGAACGCGGCGTCTGATCAGGGCCTCCACTGTTTGCTAAAAGTTCAGTAATTTTCCAAATAAATTTAAAAAAAAAAAATAAAATAAAAAAAAAAAACTTGACACCCCTAAACTTTGAAATGGACTGCTGGTGGATGATTCCATTTGGTACTAAAAGGGTTTAAAATGTGGAAATTAAATCACGTTCTTCTGTGGGAGGCTTATAGGCGAAATAAATTATTCAACGGTTAATGAATCGACAAGACTTATCTATGACATCATTAGACTATTTAAATGAATTATTTGATCTGAAAGTATCCGTGTTATATTCACCTGATCGCACAATATTTAATATATGAGCCAATGCACAGAAAAAGATACAGCCTGGCATGTACAATGGACCGTACCCCCTGATAAGTAGGTGTAACAAAGATATAATTAAGGAATTCGTTTGTTTGTTTGTTTGATTTGAGGTTTAACGTCCCCGTCAACACTGTGAATGTCATTTTGGAGACGTTGGTTCCAATTTTGTGGGACTTTTACCCGACATTGAGATGAAATGACATCTCAAGCCATGCCGCCCAATTAAACTAAGACGGTCTGTATGCATGGACGGTCCAACTCGCATCACTTTTCCTGGACATGCTAGGAACCTCTAAGCAGTTTACCAGTACACATGTGCGGTTTGTTTTAGCTCTACGTGGAAGCATCATGCAGCCCATCTATTTCTTCAAGCCCTGACGGGCAGGGGCGCCCCTAAGCCTTTGCTTGTCATCTAAGCAGTAAATATTATTTCCATATGGACTGGCTCATCTGACGTTTAGTGGAAACGTCTATTCAAATATATTTACCCATAATCTATATTTTGAGCAGAAATGAGAAAAAATCACAATTTTTCATTTTAAAATGTTCTCTTTTTTCGGCGGTAAGGTTTACAATGCATTTGTATAGGCGTGTTTTCGTAATGAGACTAAATGGAAGCCATCACGAAGAGTATGAACTTATTTAGCCGAGCGTGTACAAATGAATATGGTGTCAGGTGTTCTCCTTGACGTACCACAATTGTCAAGCCGTATAATATACCACTGACAAAACAGCCAAAACGTCTAACATATTATTATCTTACTGTAACACTGTCCTGGCTAAACAGGCCAGGAAAAGCTAAACGAGGCAATTAGCTACCACAATGAATATATGGGCCCCATCAAGCGATTTTGGTACTTATCGCCTATGCGAGCAGCGAAGGTTCAGGCGAGCCTGCGCATCCGCGCAGTCTCGCCAGAACCTTCGCTGCTCGCTCATACAAGCAGTGAATCAAGAGGAACCTTCAGACAAAACGCCATATCCCTGGCCCCTCTGAATGGCTGGGCATGCGCAGTTAAAATTTGTCATGACGGAATGTTCGAAGACCCAAATTCGCTTGGCGGGGCTCATATGATGTTTAAATGACAGACCCACACTATGTCTGACCGTTTACCCTGTAATTATGTCCGGTATATTTAAAAACCAGGGACGGTCAAGTGGGTATCGTTACGAAAACACGCCTATACAAATACATTGTAAACTTTACAGCCGAAAAAACGAAAATTTTAAGATAAAAAATCGTGATATTTTTCTTATTTCTACTCAAAATATAGATTGTGGGTGTTCGTTAGAACCGCCTCATCGAGGCGGTTCTAACGAGTACCCACAATCTATATTTTAAAGAACTATATAAAAGTGGGGTTCAAATGAATCAAAACCAGAGTTACGGTTCATGCGCACTGCCAATGGTCTTTACATTTGTGTGTAATTTCATGAAAATATCTCAAACATTTTTTTAGTTATCATGAATATTGTCATTGTTCAATGTTCAAAGGGCAATAACTCAAAAAGTAGGCAATCCAGAGTGATGGTTCAGGCGCTCTGCACATCGTCTCATAGTAATTTACATTTGTGTGAAGTTTCATGAAAATGACCTCAAACGGTCTTTGAGTTATCATGAATAACGTAATTACGGAGTTACAGAATTACGGAATCACAGAAGGAAAAAAGCAAATCCAGTATAGCTTCCCCCCCCCCCCCCCCCGCTTTTTCAAAGCGGTGCTATAATTATATAGGCATGTTGTTTTCGTGATGTAGTGTTACGTACGACCAGGGCACAATTACGATGGAAACACTTTCATCACCGAGTTTTATCTAGCAGATTCTTCCATTTTGAATAAGGACACGTCTAGTAGTGTATTGTATAACAGAGAGGTTGGTCAAAATCATTAACAGGAAGATCGATCTGAGACAGAGGTCTCTCGTATAACGCAAACTTAATGGCCCCGCCCACCTGGGCTTGAAGAATTAGAATTAGCTACATGGTGCCTCCACGCAGAGCTGAAACCAACCGAACTTGTGAGTACTGGTAAACTGCTTATAGAGGGTCTAAGCCTGCCAGCAAACTTGGTGCAAGTCATATTCTTTGGGCGGTAGGGCTGGAGAAATCATTTCATCTCAATTCAACGTCTCCAAAATGACCTAATTAGTGCTGACGGGGACGTAAACCCTCAACACAAACAAACACAAAGGCATTAATAACTTAAACAAACCATAACGTGAACAAGTCCGTGAAATGAAGACCCCCCTAAACCCCACTTTATATAGAGAAAACTGGGGTTTACGTGGGTAAACATTATTTTTCTTATTTCTGCTCGAAAATATAGGTTGTGGGTACTCGTTAGAACCGCCTCAATGAGGCGGTTCTAACGAGCACCCACAACCTATGTTTGGAGTATAAATAAGAAAAATATCAAGGATTTTCATCAGAAAGTAGCCATATTGGAGATGAGAAAAATATACTGTGTCGCACGGGTGTGTTATCGTGAAGCTTTGTAGATTAGGAACATTTTCAATTAGAAACATATCACAAAGCTCAAATGTTTATGTTGGGCATTATAGCGAAGTGACAATTTGTACAAGGCAAAATTGAAGGTAGCAAAATCAAGAATAATGATTTGCAAATTATTGCGATTTAAGTTGAACTGACAGTAAACATGAGAGGAGATATTATATCAATTACCTCATTATTAGGGTTTCAAATTATTAGGCTAGCCCACTTATATTTCTCATTAAGGGAACATGCCGATAAACTGATATTTCTCTGTGTTATTTTTTTTTCTTATCGAAAATGGTGACTTTCCTGACGAAAATGTGTTAATTTTTGTCTTATTTTTACGCGAAACATATGTTTCAATGAGGCGGTTCTAACAAGTACCCACAACCTATGTCTTAGGGCAGTAATAAGAAAAATAATTCATACCCATGTAAACCAATGTTTTCTCTATATATACAAATTGGGGTTTAGGGGGGTGTTCATTACACGGACGTGTTATTATGATGAGATGAGAACTGTTCTAATGAATACAATATACGTGACACTATGCTTTCCTCGGCAAAAATGTAATATTTTCCTACTGGTTCTCCAACTGATTGTGGGTGCTCGTACCGCGGTTCTAACGAGTACAATGTACCCATAATCCGTTTTGGAACAGAAATAAGGAAAATAATGTATAACCTTATAACCCAAGTTTTTCTCTTACATACTGAAGTGGCATTACGGGAACACACCTATACAAATACATTGTATACTTTACCACCGAAAAAATGAGAATTTTAAGATGAAAAATTGTATTGTTTTTTTTTTTGTTGTTGTTGTTTTTTGTTATTTCTGCTCAAAATATAGGTTGTGGGTATTCGTTAGAACCGCCTCCATAGAACCACCTAATGGAGGCGGTCAAACGAATACCAACAACCAATATTTTAGAGCAGAAATAAGAAAGTTTTACTATATAAAAGTTGGGTTCAAGGGGGTCAAAATTATATAGGCATGGTTTCGTGATTGGTGGATAAGGGTATTCATCACGGGGTCTTTTTAATGCGATGTGGAAGAACTTGCGTAACGAATAAGGCAATATTCAAATCCGGGAGCCTATAAACTGGACTTATTTATATCGTAATAAAGTAAATTGAAATGTATGCACTACCGTTAACTTCTGAATAACGTACCTTTTCCGCGAAATGATAGGCTCTAAGGATGATATGTTTTAGATAAAAATATTTTCGGTGCTCATAATGACTGTTTAACAAAGGCTGACATCCATGCATTTTGAGCTCAAATAAAAACTTACATACCAAAGCAATTCCTGTTTTTCAGTTTGACCACGGGTTGACCAGTGTGTCCATTACATACACTGCAGACTTGTTTGCGTCCACTCCACACACATACACACACAAATACAGTGAAATTCCGCTATTAAGGCCAACTAAAATTAAGACTTACTCTTTTAAAAAGTTTTTTTTTAAATAGCATCTTTTTAAGAGTGCACTTAACATTTCTTTATGTCTTCTGTCCACAATGTTCCCAGGTAAGGGACCACCTTTGCGACTGCTCAAGAGTGGTCTGTGAGACTACTTTTGAACAGTCTCAAAGATGGTCTTAATATAGGAATTTCACTGTATACCGGCGATGTTTGCGATAATCATGAAACTTACCGCTTTCCATGACGGGTTTATCGAGATACGTCGTCGTAACTTTACTTTAGACGTCGTCGAATTTGACGTATTCCCAGCGTCATTCGATTTCATTTTAGTATCCGCTCCTGCATGAAGCAATGTGTCATCTGCGGATAACACATTAATCTGAATCTCAGTTTTTGCTCTAGGAAGTGTGTTTGCATGATTTCTAAGGGTCACGTTCTCGACAGAATCATTATGAGGTACGTTGTCCTCACTCATTATTTCCTTTGTACATCTCTCAGATTCCGAACTTATTTCATAGCCTGGTTTAGCTAGAACCTTTTCCGGCACGACTGGCTCGCTCCTGCGTTTGGGTCTCGGGCTATGTGAATGCATGATGGTATTCTTAAGTTTTCTCATATTAGTAGAAACGAATCCCAATGTTATAGACGACATTTTGTGCTTCTCTCGTTGTTAAGAGATATTTTTAAACATAGCAGACTCTATGATAACCAATGGGTCTACATATTTCACGACATCCGGAAGGGAATCAATCTCCTTTTCTCAAGAACTTTGTATCCCACTTTGAACAGTTAAAATCACTATGTTTGGGTTTTACATATTTCATTTCACAGTAAAATTTCAACCAAACTATATAATTATAGTTCATCATATATGAAGATAATTACGTTGTTTGTGCGATTGAAACTTGAGAATGGAAATAGTCCATCTATGTTAAAATTGCTACGCTTTAAATGAAATTTTAACATGAGCAGTCAGGCTATAAAATGAAATTTCAGCAACACCGTTGAATTTGAATCGCGTCAATATAAAGGTCTATTTAAAATGAAACAAGACCAATTTTTTAAGTTATAGATTGACTGATATGATTTTTTTGAGTTTGACACGAAAACGCGTGCAACATTAACATATATAAGATTTTGGAAAGTTAAAATATCTCTCCAAGCGCTAAAATCACTTACACAATACAAATTCAAATATAGTGTCACTACGGCAATTTAGATTTGATCATCTCCATCAACTATAGATTATTTTACCTCCATTTCATTTATCTAGTCTGTCACACAAGAAAATTATAGACATATATCACACTGTGCCCCAGGTGTACAAGAATATTAATGCCAGTCGCAAAATTGTTTTTGTATAAAGTACGCTTCGTCCACTTTCAATATTCTCCAAAGATCTTTTAAACTTTAAACAAACACTGAGCCCATAAAACACTGCAGAATATTGAATTATGAATTAATATCTCTGACCGACAGGTCAAGCATATATTGATACATTAAAATTTACATTTAAACATCAAGTTCATATCTTATTTACATTTCAACCTAATCCATCAGAGAACATCATTTTATCACAAGACGGGGTATATACTTTTACTTTAACCTATTTTGTACCAAATGGGATCTTCCACCTAATATATCAGGAGTCCATTTCAAATTTAAGCGTTGTCAGGTTGTGTTTTCTTCAAAATGAATTTGGCAATGGTTGTGCATTTTGCAAACAGTGTAGGTCCTGATCATACGCCGCATTCTGCGGCGTCTGATCTGGACCTGCACTGTTTGCCAATTACTCGTTTTGGGTTTCTGGTACAAAACGGGTTAAACATCAATTAATCTTCAACCATCCGAATACTTGATACATAATTGCTAGTATAGAATCGTCCAATAATTTGAATCAAAGGACGTGCATGAATTTTCGTTTTTGACGTAAATGATTCAGATAAATGATCGAGCTACCAACGTCCGAAAAATGCAAGCTGTTTGATACAATGGTAGGTTCAATCTTAAATTACGGGGCAGAAGTCTGGGGGATGTACGACGCAAAAGACATTGAAATGTTACATACAAAATTTTGTAGATGGATACTTAACACTAGAAAATCAACGAATCTGTCAGGGCTATACGGAGAGTTAGGGCGAACACCATTAATGATTTGTAGAAAAATAAGCATGATACGATACTGGATCAAATTACTACAGGCTAATAATGACAGCATACCAAAGAAAATCTATCTAGCCTTAAAGGCAGATGCTGACGAAAATAGAAACTATAATGGCGCAAATTGGGCAGCTCAGATCAGATCCATCCTAGACCATATTGGTTTAAGTAACATATGGATACAACAATTTGATATTACCATACCATTTACTACAATAAAACATAGAGTATTAGATATGTACAAACAATCCTGGTATGCCTCAATAAACAATTCAAACAGGTTACAATATTACTCAAGATATAAACACGATTTTGCTTTTGAAAATTATCTAAATTTTATAACTGAGAAGAAATACAGAATTGCTTTAAGTCAGTTTAGATTGTCATCACATGATTTAGAGACTGAAAGAGGTAGATACAGAAACATTGATAGGAAAGACAGAATATGTAGGCTTTGTACTGGAAATTACATCGAAGACGATTACCACTTTTTGTTGGTATGCCCGTTGTATAGGGATCTACGGAAAATGTACTTTAAGCCATACTTTTGCAGATGGCCATCTTTATATAAATTTGATAATATTATGTGCCAAACGAATAGAAAAACAGTTCTAAACGTAGCTAAGTATGTATATTTTGCCTCAGTGAGAAGAAAACAGAGTTTATCCACCATATAGATTAAATTGTAGAATAATAAAAATAAAACCTTTTATAATAATACTAAAAATAAAATTAAATATAATAAGTATAATTACTCTTAACCTTGCGCCCAGGCACGCAGATTGCATTGAAATGCAGCTGAAGCTTACGCTGTCTCGCGGTAGTCTCGGCGTAGTGTGATACTGGGCACTTCACCTCAAGGCGAATTATGAGACATATATTCACCAAGCACACGGTATTATAACGCCGTTATATTCACCAAGCACACGGTATTATAACGCCGTTAAATCGGCGTTTAATTTGAATCATCTCAAGCCGAGTATGCTCCTCGGCTGTGATATTGTCCTCACTACTGTATATATATATTGTGTAGGCTTTAAGCATTATTGTGCTTTATGCTGAATAAAGTTATTTGTATTTGTATTTGATATGCAATAATTACATATGGCAAAAAAGGAGTATTAAAATTTCCAGCGTTGACGCAGTCAAACAGTTTTGATTTCATTGTACACTTTTAAACATCCCACTTGGTACAATCCAAGAATATTCAATTTCATTATTTTATCGGTATTAGTCTAAATGAAAAAAAAAAACCTCTGTTTTAATGACTTGTTATTTAGGGACTGAAAATGTGTTTAGCTAATTTTATCTGGTGTACAACATATATATGTCGTGATCAAATGAGACGTTTACGCTTCCGTAGTGTACCGAATACTGAAATTATCATTTCCTTGATTTGAAATTTGAAACTGCTCTTTTGAACTTTTCTTAAATTAAATTAAAAATTAGCCATATTAAAGTCTAATATTGTCACTAATAATAATGTCAATAGCGATTATAACAATAATTTCATATAAATTATGGTGACATTTTACCATAACGTATTGCCAAATTTTGTGAAATATATCAGTTACAAACAGTACACCTGGTATTGACATTTATGGTAAAATGATTTTTCAAGATGAACAGATAAACATGAACAATCCATGAAAGTAAAATCCGTGAATATCATCCTTTTTAAGGAAAAATGTATAAAAATGAATGAAAGGATTGACTTGTTGTTGATAGTTTCTTCTGAAAGCAGAATCCCCGTTGAGATGGATATGACATGAAAAACTATACAATCATTCGAGTCGGACAGGGGTCAAACACAACAAATGGCAAGTGACTGGCAACGACTCAGATCAGACTGCGCTTTCGCGCAGTCTGATCTGAGTCTTTGCCAGTCTTAGGAAGCCAAAGCTGAACAGTGATGACGTGTGAACACATTGCGCTGATGCGCTGGCTGATCGTAAAGCTTGTGGTTTTGATGGCCTTTTTCATGGTTTTGGCTCAATTGTTATGGTTTACCTGAGGAATTTATGAGGTGAAACGGGGTTAGATTGTTACGGTTTGTGGTGATATTAGGTCTTGTGACAAATTGTTATATTACTGCATCCACAAAAATATGACTTCTCTCCGAAAGCATAGCACATGTATTTATCAAACAAGCCTCGCCACATGAAAACCTATCTTCTGGCTCTAAGACCAGGTAAGACTAAAACGGACTGTTTTAATGAAAGGAGCTCCACACAGTCTGGGGTGCTGTTAAAGCAGCGAAGAATAAAGGCGCTGATCAGACTGCGCGGACGCGCAGTTTGATCTTTGCCTTTGTTGGTCGCGTAAGAATAAGACACGTGTTCTTTTGACACGGCTCATATTATGAAGTTGTCATTTAGTGCAAGCTTTTTACTGACCCATTTATTTCCATCGTGATCACGCATTTTTTTGGCCAGTGTTTATCTCGGAGTTATACGGTCCGTCATCATCGATAAGGTGTTATCGGGCATAAGAAGTGTTACGTAGCAGAGCCGACTTATTTAAAATACCAAAAAAAAAAACAAAAAAAATAAAAAACAGCAAGTAAAAACAGTAGTTGTTTGTGTCAAAGGCGGTAGTATTTCAAATATTTCGTGTAAAATGATAAACAAACTAAGAAACACTAGGAAACGGAAAAAGAAAACTTATGACACGAGCATGAAAATGCATCACGAAAATAAGCCTATATAATTTTGACCCCCTTAAATCCCACTTTTATATAGTAAAACTGGGGTTTGCAAGGGTATACCATATTTTTTATTTCTGCTCAAAAGCATAGATTGTGGGTACTCGTTAGAACCGCCTCATCGAGGCGGTTCTAAAGAGTTCCCACAATCTATGTTTTGAGCAGAAATATGAAAAAATCTGAAAAGTTTCATTGTTTGGTGGTAAAATTTTCTTTATATTTGAATAGGCGTGTTTTCGTAATGGGGATAGAAATGAACCAAAATGTAAAAAAAATCCATGTAATAATCACCCTTGAAGCCTCCACAAAGAAAAAGGGGTTTTACAGGGGCATATATCATTTTCAGTAATGTTGCATAAAAATTTAAATTGTGGGCATTAATGAAGACCGCCTCAACGAGGCATTTCTAACGAGCATCAACAATCTATGTTTGAAAAAAGAACATCACAAATTTTCAAATATACCATTATCTAAAATGGTTGTTGTTCTCCTATTGACTGTTGAAGTCTCCGTGGTGTAGTTGTTATGCTACTCGCCTTGTAAACCAGGGATCGCAGGATTGATCCCGGGCTTCTCCAGATTTTCGGATGAGTCTTTAAAGCGAGGTCCCGTCTCCTTATGACCTTAGCTGTTGGGCGGTATTAACACTCAAATACTCACTCACTCTCCTATTGACTGTCGATACGCAAACATAGAACTCAAAATGTGTACTGAAAAGATTGATCCTCGGTCGCCTCCACCATTTTTCAAGCGTGACACGCAGTGGCAGCTTCTGCATGAACATGTTGATTGTTTTCCATACTTCATAATTTTTATGTACGTGAATTTGTTAACGTGATGTCACATGTGATGAATGCGCAAAACAGCCAGTGCAGTTCGATTATGTAACCCATATACGTCTAGCGCTACATGAACGATGCACCGACAAACAGCGTCGTCCCAGATCAGGGACTACGCTGTTTGCGGAAGGCTCAAACACTGCAAAACAAACAAGACCCCACCCCCACCAACACCCCTAAACTGAAAATGAGCCGGTCCAAAACTGTTAAGTGGAAGGTTCTATTTGTCATGTATGGGGAAGCCTGCACACTGACTGCCCCAACCCCATGCCATGTTATATACTCTGATGCACAAAGATTCCTTTCAAAAATAATGACACCAGCTAAAAAGTAATAAAACAAGTCAGCGCCTGGGAAAAAGGTAGTTGTCGCTTAGGTGAGCAGGAAAGGATCAGGCGAGCCTGCGCATGCGCGCAGTCTCGCCTGAACCTTTCTGCTCGCAGACATGCAGAGAAGACACTGAGACAACTTCGTGTAAGAAGATATGGATCTATCTCTATTCGCTGACTGCGCATGCGTGTTTGCAAAACGTAACTTGGAGCATGCTACAAATGTAAGGGACCCTTTTTTCATTGTTCGGCTCAAATATATTTATATGCAAACCATAACCCGTTTGTGAAAATTTGAAAAACCAATCACAAAGCATTTTGGCTGATAATTCCATACATGTGGTGACAATAAATTGAGCGAAAAATCTGCAAATTAAGGAGTTTTTGGTATTTTAATATGCTAGAACTTAGAGACCTAAGTCATAATTTTATAGCACTGAAACTGATTTATAAACCACACAAAGAAAGTGGAAAAACAGTTTGTTTTGTACGTGGTGTAAATTTTAAGACCTTTTTTATGCGTATATCTGATGTAATGTCATGCACAAGATAATCGCAAGAAAAACGATTTTCAAACGAAATCCTTTAATGACGTTTGCACGCTTGCTTTGATTTTTAAATTATTTGAGAAATTTGTCATTTCTTCCTTCTTCTTAAAATGTATTATAATCACATTAAATATTTTTTTTATATCAAAGCTTCTGCAATGCATCACGAAAACACGCCTATATTATTTTGACCCCCTCAAACCCCACTTTTACATAGTAAAATGGGGTTTACAGGGGTAAACCTTATTTTCCATATTTCTGCTCCAAAACATAGATTGTGGGTACTCGTGTACCCACAATCTATATTTTAAGCAGATATAAGAAAAGTATCACACTTTTTTCATGTAAAAATTTCCATTTTTTCCGCGATAAAGGTTACAATGTATATGTATAGGCGTGCTTTTTGGTAATGGCCAGCACGGATTTCAGCAGGCACACATCGTTGAAGCAACGTTTTGTTGGGTGAAACAACGTTACATCGTGAAACAAAACTGATGCAAAGTTTGTTCAACGTTGCTCGGCGCTGCCTCGAACGGGGTCTTGAACTAACCGAGATTGCTTTTGTTTCTTTGATTTGAGGTTAAACGTCCCCGGCAACACTGTGTAGGTCATTTTGGAGACATTACTTCCAATTTCGTTGGACCTTTACCCGACGTTGAGATGAAATGACATCTCAAGCCCTGTCGCCCAATAAAACCAATAGGGTTTATAAGCATGGACGGTCCAACTCGCACAACTTTACCTGGGCAGGCTTAGATCCTCTGAGTGGTTTACCAATACATGTAGTCGTGTGCGGTCGGTTTTAGCTCTGCGTGGAAGCATCATGCAGCCCATTTATTTCTTCAAGCCCCAATTGGCGGGGGCCGCATATGCTTTTGAGTAAAAACATTAGAAAATAATTTATACCCCTCTGTAAATCATACTTTTTCAAAGTGTGTGTGTGTGTGTGGGGGGGGGGGGTTAAAGCGGGTGGGGGGTGTAAATGGAGGGTAAAGGGGTGTTCATTATACGAACTTGTTTCATGTAAATTGATGGCTCTTAATCTGGAGCTATGTCCGCCCTGAAATGTTCTTCTGGTATCAGTCATATTTATTTTACTGTCTTTTATCTTTATTATGTTTGCTTTTTATCACAAGTATATTTGTTTTTTGTTTGAAATTAGAATTCCTTCGATAATACCCAGCAGGCATACGTCGCTAGGGCAACGTCAAATCAACGTCGGTGCAACGTCATGACGTTGCACCGACGTATATTTGACGTTGCATAAACGTCATGACATTGTACTGACGTCGATGTGAAGAGTAGGCAGAGGATATCACATCCGTGTGAATTTGTGCATTCTTTCATATATAGCACACGGCCCCCGCCCATCGGGGCTTGAAGAAATATATTGGCTGCATGATGCTTCCACGCAGAGCTGAATCCGACTCACACACGAGTACTGGTAAACCACTTAGAGAATCTAAGCCTGCCCAGGCAAAGCGGTGTGAGTGTCGGACCGTCCATGCTAATAAACTCTATTGGTATTATTGGGCGATAGGACTTGAGATGTCATTTCATCTCAATGTCGGGTAAAAGTCCCACAAAATTGGAAGCAACGTCTACAAAATGACCTTTACAGTGTTGACGGGGACGTTAAACCGCAAATTAAACAAACAAATCATATATAGCAGAAATGAAAATACTAGAGTGTTCTTACTATTTCTGTAGCAAATACATATTGTTGGTGCTCGTTAAAACCGCCTCATCGAGGCTGTTCAAACGAGCACCCACAGTTTCTGATTTCCAGCAAACGTAAGATGCCGCGGAAAATGTATTACTATAATGTAAACTCACATTTCTTTTTACAAAGTGGGGTGCCGTAAAACGAGATTTCCGACCGAAAAACCACCGATTTACCTCAGTAAATGGCAATTCTGAATTTTGCTATCTTGATACAATTAAAAAGAGACTCACAGCTATCAAAAGATCTGCAACTTCAGCAAGAGAAAAATCCTTTTACTTAAATGCTACGTTTTAGCCATAAAATGCCAATCACGACTATTGTCGTCTGCTTTGTCGTCTGCTGATTACTTTAAAAGTCATTTTTGCTAACAGTGTTGACCCAAATCAGACTGCTCCTGTAGGAACAGTCTGATTTGGGTCCACATTGTTTGCCTGCACGCAAAAATATTTTTAAAAAGTTTGATAAAAATATTTAGCAGACGCCATAAGCAGACGACATTTTCAGTTTTTCTCGGCAGCTTAAAGGGTTAAAGGAAAGCAAAAATGATTGATTGATTGACCGATTGAGTGATCTATCGATCGATCGATTGACTGATTATAAGTCACTTGGTGACGTCTCCCAGAGAAAGGGAGAAAAGAGATAAGAGCTTACAGTAGAGGAGGAGATGAAAGTAAAGGACAGGGATGAAGGGAAGTGTAGAAGCCGAAGAAAAAAACAAATATAAGCCAATTAACTGGGGCGCCCCAGTGACGAAAGATACACGACACCTTCGCCTCATCCAGCCGGTCCTCGGGCCTAAAAAGCAAACAGAAAGTCATAAAAGTCAAATTTTCCTCGTAATTATTACAGAAATTAAGCCAGGCTTATTCTTTCCAATTAACTGTATCATAAAAAAACAATTAGCGGCCTGCCAAGGGTGACATATGCGACAGCTGGTCAATCAGTGGATATCATCTTAGCCAAGTCGTGCGAAAATCTGTTTAATGGCATTTGCGAACCTGTTTCATTGTATTTGCGAACCTGTTTTATGGCATTTGCGAATATGTTTCTTCGCAATATTTGCGAACTTGTTTCATTGTATTTGCGAACCTGTTTCATGGTATTTGCGGACCTGATTAATGGCATTTGCGAATCTGTTTCATGGCATTTGCGAACGTATTTTATGGTATTTGTGGACCTGTTTCATGGCATTTGCGAACCTGCTTCATGGTATTTGCGAACTTTTGCGAACCTGTTTCATGGTATTTGCGGACCTGTTTCATGGCATTTGCGAACAACAAAGGGTCAGGTTAGCCTGCGCATCCGCGCACGCTGTCCTGCACCTTTGTGTTCGCTGATTGGATAATAAAAATACCTCTAGTTTCTGAATCTGAGTTAAAGAATAGCCTTTGTACATGGAGCTGAGCAACAAGGCTGCTGTGTTGCCGAAAACATGTTTTCTCGAGACGGGGTGTTTCGTGCAGGATTTTGAATTTTAGGATTTTCGCTGGGCGGATGTGTCGTCATTTCAATGTTTGCTAAATATATACGAAAATCAAACAAATAAAAAAAACGATAGGAACAGACTCCACTGTGGTTTAAAATGTTCCGACTGGCATCCAGAGTACATTGAGTAGCCAGTTTCACATTAACCGGCGTGAGTGGGTGGGGGACATAACTGACTCCAACATAAACCCTTAAACACAATGAAATATACTTTCCGTTTTCTTACGTAGAGAAAATCAGGCCTGATAGTCTATTGGAATCGGTTCATATCAATTCCTCTGACATTTTGAAAACACGCCTATAAAAACACATAGTATATTTAACCGTTGAAAAAAAAAGACGAAAATTTTAAGATGAAAACCTGTGATTTCTCTTATTTCTGCGCTATCGATGCTGACATGTATCTTTAAAAGTAGACATAAGAAAAATAAGGTTTACCGTTTCACAATATAAGAGTGGGTTTCAAGGGGGGTCAGAATAATTATAGACGTGTTTTCGTGATAGAAACAAGCCTAAACAATTACGCAAACACGCCTATACAAATACGTTACCACCTTTATCGCCGAAAAAATGAACATTTTATGCTGAACAATTTTGATATTTTTCTTATTTCTGCTCCAAATATAGAGTGTGTGTACTCGTTAGAACCGCCTCATCAAGGCGGTTCTAACGATTACCCACAATCTATATTTTAGAGCAGAAATAAGAAAAATAATGTATACCCCCGGAAACCCCAGTTTTACTGTATAAAAGTGGGGTTCAAGGGGGTCAAAATTATAGAGGCGTGTTTTCGTGATGTGATAACTGGAGACATATACTGACACACAGCTGCTTCCGTATGCTTTCGCGGTCGCTCTTTTCTATGATGCGACATATTTAGCGCTAGCCTCGGGGGACAGGTTTGACAGTTGACGGAGCGTGCCTGAATCTGCTCGGAGGTGACCAAACTTTACCCGTACAATACCGCGAGGTCAGTTTTATTTGATTTCTATATCACGCCGATGGGCCATATATTTCACATCTGTTTGACATAATTATAACATTTTAATCAAAGAGAGAAAGACAGATCAATGGTTAAAAGTGATACAGGGCTCAGTTGTGGACCCGGAAGCCTAAACAAAAGTGACAGCGAGCGATCCTGATGATCCCCGGCTTGTTTATAAAGCTAAAAATAGAAATGCATTATCAAGTCCGTGTAATGATCACCCTTGAAAACCCCACTATCTCACGAGATCTCTAACCCATTTTGTACTAGAAACCCAAAACGGGTAATTGGCAAACAGTGCAGGCCAAGATCAGGGCCGACACCTTTCGAAAAATATTCTGCCATTTTTTTCAGATAGGTTGTGAATATAACACCACCTGACACCCCTAAATTTTGAAATCGACTTTTGTTGTATATAAGCCTCGAAGAGTCCATTTAGTAAGAAATAGGCTAAAGGTTCTAGCTAAAAATGTTCAATCAACATTACTCTAATGACATCACGAAAACACACCTAAATAATTTTGACCCTCTTGAACCCCACTTTTACATAGTAAAAATGGGGTTTACAGGGGTAAACCTTATTTTTTCTTATATTTATGCTCTAAAATATAAATTGTGGGTACTCGTCTGAACGAGTACTGTGGGTACTCGTCTGAACGAGTACCCACAGAACCTATATTTTGAGCAGAAATAAGAAAAATTTCACAATTTGTATCTTAAAATTTCGTTTTTTTTTTTTTTATTGTTTTTTTTCTGACAGTAAAGTTTACAATGTATTTGTATAGGCGTGTTTTCGTACATGTAATGATAGAAAAGAGCTCCGCAAGCGGGACATAATACGCCAGTGGCAAGTTACTGAATGTAGCACATACAGTGGCAAATAGTAGGAGGGTGAGCCCTGAAACCAGAACTTTATGGACAGATGGACATACATATAATTCTATAAACTAGAGCTGCCGCCTAACGGGCGCCAATTATACCCCCGCATGCGTTGTCAGACAATTTTTTACAAGTATTTGACCTTGAGGAAGGTCAACGTAAAGGTCAAGGTCAGGTTTGTGTATATCAATCTTATGTACTAGTGGCAAGGTGTGTGGTGTGTGAATATTAAAGAAATCGGTCAAAGAATAAGGAAGTTATGAGCAATGTTAAAGTTTTTTGTAACGGACCGACGACAGAGGTCAACGTAAAGGTCAAGGTCAGGTTTGTGTATATCAATCTTAAGTACTAGTGGCAAGGTGTGTGGTGTGTGAATATTAAAGAAATCGGTCAAAGAATAAGGAAGTTATGAGCAATGTTAAAGTTTTTTGTAACGGACCGACGACAAATTTTTACAAGTATTTGACCTTGAGGAAGGTCAACGTAAAGGTCAAGGTCAGGTTTGTGTATATCAATCTTAAGTACTAGTGGCAAGGTGTGTGGTGTGTGAATATTAAAGAAATCGGTCAAAGAATAAGGAAGTTATGAGCAATGTTAAAGTTTTTTGTAACGGACCGACGACAGACGACGACGACAGACGACGGACGACAAGCTGACTCCTATATACCCCCTTCAAACTTCGTTTGCGGGGGTATAATAACTGGTTGACTGTAACCTCTGTAACTGCTAAACAAAATTTGCTGCTACATTCAGCTTGATGGGATGTGAACTATAGGAGGGATTAGCTGGAAACGAAAAGTGACAGAGGAATAACTCGGTGGATCGTAACCTCGAAATGGTATGTGCTGCTCCACATCATGGTGTAACCTTTTATAATATTTCAGCTTGATCTAATGTAAACTATAGGAAGAATTAACTTACGCAATTTCTCAAAGGTAATTGCTGCTAATATTTGGTGGCCTGTAACCTAAAATCAAGTTTCAACTTGATCATATGTAATATCATGGTTCGGCTTTGCAGGAGTTTTATTTGTTTGGTTTGAGGTTTAACGTCCCCGTCAACACTGTAAAGGACATTTTGGAGACGTTGCTCCCAATTTTGTGGGACTTTTACCCGACACTGAGATGAAATGACGTCTCAAGCCCTGCCACCCAATGAAACCAATAGGGTTTATAAGCATGGACAGTCTGTCTCGCACCACTTTGCCTGGGCAGGCTTAGATCCCCTAAGCGGTTTACCAGTACTCGTGTGCGGGACCGTTTCAGCTCTGCGTGGAAGCATCATGCAGCCCATCTATTTATTCAAGCCCCGATGGGCAGGGGCCGCTTTGCAAGAGTAAGTCGCAAACTAAATGTTTACGGAAATTTTCAAAGAAGCACAACTCTATTAATATTTGGTGGACCGTAACCTTGGAAAAATATACGTTGCTCCACATCACGATCAAACTATATATCAAGTTTCAGCTTGATCGAATGTTGAGTTAGCCGGAAAATAAATGTTCTCGAAATAATATACAATGCTCCACATCATGGTCTAACTACATGTCAAGTTTCAGCTTTGTCGAATGTTAATTGTAGGAGGACTTAGCCGGAAACGAAATGTTATCATTCTGATTTTTAAAAGGGACATAACTCTGTTAATATCTGGTGGACCGTTACCTCGAAACAATAAACGCTTCTCCACATCTCGGTCTAAGTATATATCAAGTTTCATCTTGATCGGATGAAAAAATGTAGGATTGTTCAGGAAACGAAAAACAAAATGACGGTCGGACGGATGTAACATAATACGATCGTTTTTCAAACGGGCGTATAATAGCATGAAAATTGCAATGTTAGTTCTTTTACTATAAAGATAAAACTAAGGCACCAGCTTTTGGCGCTACTAAATAGAACAAGTTTTACGCCCCCATCAATACTATAAAGGTTATATTAGAGATTTTGTGGGACTTTTACCCGACATTAAGATGGGATGACATCTCAAGCTCTACCGCTCAAAGGAACCCCTACGGTTTAAGGAGCGATTCGACTCGCACCACATTTTGGGACATGTTTAAACCTCAGTACTCAAGTTCGTTCGGTTTCACCGCCCCCCCCCCCCCCCGCCAATCGGGGCTTGAAGAAATATATGGGCTGCCTGATGTTTCCACGCAGAGCTTAATCCGACCCGCACACGAGTACTGGTAAACCGCTTAGAGGATCTAAGCCTGCCCAAGCGAAGCGGTGCGCACGAGTCGGACCGTCCATGTTGATTAACCCTATTGGTTTCATTGGGCGACAGGGCTTGAGATGTCATTTCATCTCAATGTCGGGTAAAAGTCCCACAGAATTGGAAGCAACGTCTCCAAAATGACCTTTACAGTGTTGACGGGGACGTTAAACATCAAATCAAACAATCAAATCGTTCGGTTTCAGCTCTGCGCGGAAACACCATACAGCCCTGTTACAACGCATAATGTAGTAATGTAGTAATTACTACATTTTGATTTTTTTTACTACATTATGCGTTGGCATAGTCGACGCGAAATGAAGTAAAAAAATTATTTCATTTCGCGTTGATATGCACCATATCGACGCATAATGAAGTAATGATGGTAGAACATAGCTGTCTTCGAAAAGACTTAGGAAGCAATACAGTTAAATTCCTACAATTTAGACCACATTTGAGACGGTTCAAAAGTGGTCTTTAAGACCACAGTTGAACAGTCCAAAAGACGGTCTTCCACAAAAGCACACTGAAGGTCAAAATCACAAAGAAAAAGGTTTATTGGGCGGCATCTCAATGTCGGGTAAAAGTCCCATGAAATTGGAAGCAACGTCTCCAAAATGACCTAAATAGTGTTGACGGGGACGTTAAACCTCAAATCAAACAAATCAAACAAAAGACAGACAGGCAGACAGACAGACAGACAGACAGACAGACAGACAGACAGAATGGACAAAAACTATATACCCCCTTGCATACTTCGTATGCCGGGGGTATAAATAGATGGGCTGCACGATGCTTCCACGCAGAGCTGATACCGCCCGTACATGAGTCCTCGTAATCTGCTTAGAAGGTCTAAGCCTGTCCAGGAAAACTGCTGCGAGTCGGCCCATCCATGCATATAAACCCTATTGCTTTTAATTGGACGGCAGCGATTGAGATGTCATTTCATCTCAATATCGGGTAAAAGTCCCATAAAATTTGAAGCAATGTCTCCAAAATGACCAAAATAGTCTTGACGGGAACGTTAAACCTCAAATCAAACAAACAAACTGTTGACGCATAATGAAGTAAAATTAAGTATGCCACCCATCGCCGCAAAATGAAATAATTCTTTCATTTTGCTCAAACCTCTTAGTATCGACGCATAATGTAGTAAAAACGACATTTTATTTCATTTCGCGTCGACTATGCCAACGCATAATGTAGTAAAAATTTCAAAATGTAGTAATTACTACATAACTACATTATGCGTTGTAACACAGCCCGATCTATTTCTCTAAGTCCCGATGGACGGGGATGCACAAAATCCAGGTAGCGGTTATTGATAGCAGCGATTTCCTAACTGTAAACATTGAATAAGCTAATTACATACAGTTCATCACCTGAACAAGTCCGTGAAATAAACATCCGCATCCCTCCCGCCCAAACCCCACTCCATATAGAGAAAATTGGGGTTGATGGGGTATACATTATTGATCTTATTTCTGCTCAAAGACATAGGTTGTGGGAGCTCGTTAGAACCGCCTCAATGAGGCGGTTCTAACGGGCACCCAAGACATAGGTTGCAGGTACTCGTTAAATGGTTCTAATGGTTGCAGTATAAATAAGAAAAATATCTAAGTCTTTCATAAGAAAAGTATAGCCATTTTTGGAGATGTGAAAAAATGCACTTTGTCGCACAGGTGTGTTATCGAAATGAAATTTCAGTGACTCGACCATGGGTGGGTCGATCACCATGGCTAAGTCAAACTCATTCTTGAGATCCTAGAGAAAAAAATTAGTGATTTTTAGGTATGATTTATGGAAATTTCGTCTTATTTTGCCCTGAAAATGTATGCTGTGTGTACTCATTAGAATCGCCCGATTCTAATGAGTACACACAGCATACCTTTATTGTTAGATAGTCTCGAACAGATATTCATGGTTCAAAAGAGTTCGAGCCATTGAAGTTCGAATGTTTACAAGAAAACAGGCACTATTTTCTATTTATATAAAAAAATCACTTTTCACCATCTTACCTGTTCAAAAGTTTATACTCCTGAAATACGCGATAGTATGCAAACGATCAAAGAACTTCTACCAGAAACTGACTGCCCTGTTCTTGAAATAACTAATATAATCAAACAATCCACCCCCAGCAGTTCAAGTTAACCCTTCCACCCCTGAGTTTCAAAAATAGACTCGTCCATCTTATCAGAAAACGACCATTGTTGAAAAAAGAGGTTTCTGTCAGAGTGGCAAAAAGTGTAGATCTTGAAAAGACGGCTCAAGAGCCGTCTCTTCAGAATCTACACTTTTTGCGGCAATATCTCTCAATACCTATAGGGTTGAAAGGGTCAAAATCTAAACATCGGAATTAATGAAAGACCGCTCCAAACATTCATTATCTAGCCTTTAACAAGTGCTTTATGACCAATAAGATGAATAACCAAATACCCCAAATCTTATCAATTGTTTATATTCTGGTTATCGTTAAAGGACAAGCCTTTGTGTTTTTTTGCATTAATATTTTGTGTAAGTTCTAAAAATGAATTCATCGCAGATAAATAGGCTGTGAATGCAGAATTGTGGACGTTTGTATCCATCATTAGCTTATCTATAGTCCTTTATTCGTGTGTTTGTCCTTTTTTCTTAAGTTTTGCATGTTATTTGTTTGTTTTATTTGAGGTTTAAAGTCCCCGTCGACACTGTATAAGTCATTTTGGAGACGTTGCTTCCAATTTTGTGGGACTTTTACCCGACATTGAGATGAAATGACATCTCAAGCCCTGCTGCCCAATGAAACCAATAGGGTTTATAAGCACGGACGGTCCGACTAGCACCGCTTTGCCTGGGAAGATATTCTAAGCGGTTTACCAGTACTCGTGTGCGGGTCGGACTCAGCTCTTGGTTGTGTCGAGCATTGTGCGCAGTCCATAAACACCAGGCAAACCCCCTTTTCAAACAGTAAAACGTGGAATCTAATGATTATCTTATAATCCGTCCCTTCAATATTATTTTACTTATTTCGGATAGATCGTTAATCAGAGATGGGCGAAAACGGCGTACCCGAAAACACCCGACCTTCCGTTGGTATACATGTACATGGTTTGATGACAACAATATCAAGTTTCAGCTTGTTCGAAGGTTCAGCCAGACACAAAATGGTCACAGAAATTTCAAAAGGGCATAACTCTGGAATAAAATATTTATAGAAATTTTCAAAGGGGCATAACTTTTTATTTGGTGGACCGTAACCGCTACTCCACATCATGGTCTAACTATATATCAAGTTTCAGCTTTATCAAATGTTAATTAGTTAATTATAAGAAGATTTAGCTGAAAACTTTTTGGTTGCATTTGAGCTTTAACGTCCCATATTGCTTCCAATAGGGTTTATATACATGGACGGTCCGACTCGCACCACTTTGCCTGGGCAGATCTTACCTCCTAAGCGGTTACATGTACCAGTACTCATGCGCGGTCGGCTTCAGCTCTATGTGGAAGCACCTATCAGCCCAATCTTTTTCTCCAAGCCCCGAAGGGGAGGTGTGGTGTGTGTGTGGGGGGGGGGGGGGGGGGGCGGGGGGGTTACAGTGATTTATCTTTTTTGCTTGCAAAACGGCCCCTTTAAAACCAATGTTAAAATTAAAACTTTGATCATAAAAGAAATCCTGGGTAATGAAGTTTAACCCGACAAGCGATTTTGGTACTTATCGCCTATGCGAACAGCGAAGGTTCAGGCGAGCCTGCGCATCCGCGCAGTCTCGCCAGAACCTTCGCTGCTCGCTCATACAAGCAGTGAATCAAGAGGAACCTTCAGACAGAAAGCCATAGTCCTGGCCCCTCTGAATGGCTGTGCATGCGCAGTTAAAATTTGTCATGATGGAATGCTCGAAGACACAAATTCGCTTGGCGGGGCTCAATTATACATCCATTCATCTTAACCCTTATACACCTAGCGTCCAGGGACATTTGCAAACAGTGTAGACCCAGATCAGAAGCCACAGAACTTGGCGTCTCATCAGGGTCTATACTGTTTGCTTACAGAACGTTCATTTTTGTCAAACTTACCACAAACGAAAACAAAACCCTGACACGCCTATACTTGGAAATGGACTGGTTTTGATCCGACATAACTCATATTCAAACTTGACCATGATATCATCAACACAAGCTTTCGGATACAGATTCATGAAGATTGAGACAAAACTATGCCCTCTAGAGGGTGAACAGGGCTTTTAAGAAATTTGACCTCATGACCTATTTTTTTTTCCAAAATGACCCATATTCAAACTTGATCACGATATCATCAAGTCATACATTATGGGTATGTTTCATGAAGATTGAAGGAAATTTTGGCCTCTAGAGATTGAACAAGGTTTTAAAGCAATTTGGCCCAGTGACCTAGTTTTAAATCCGACATGACCCATAGTTAAAGACAAAGATATTACAACTGTATCACGGCAGTTGTCTTGTATAGTTTCATGGAAACTGAAACAAACTGTGACCTCTAGAACGTGAACGATGTTTCAAATCAATTTACGTTAGTTGCACAGACACATATTCCAACTTTATAGTAAGATAACAACAAGAGAAGAGCCTGGCATATTTTTCGAAGCAAAGCTGTGACCTCTAGCGGATGAACAAGGTTCAAAGCAATTTGACCTAGTGATCTCATCACGAAAACACGCCTGTATAATTTTGACCCCCTTGAACCCCACTTTTGTGTAGTAAAACTGGGGTTTACAGGGGTAAACCAAATTTATCTTATTTCTGCTCTAAAATATAGATTGTGGGTACTCGTTAGGCGGTTCTTACGAGTCCCACAATCTATATTTTGAGCAGAAATAAGAGAAATATCACAATTTTTCATCATAAAATTTTATTTTTTTCGGTGATAAAGGTGGCAATGTATTTGTATAGGCGTGTTTACGTAATGAACAAGAAAAAACACTGACATATTTTTCGAAGATTGAAGCAAAACTGTGACCTCTAGAGATTGAACAAGGTTTCGAAGCAATTTGACCTAGTGATCAAGTTGTTTTATCTGAAATGACCCATATTCGATAAAATATCATCAAGACACAAACATTCAATAAACAGTCGAACTTCAATGGCTCGAACTCCTTTAGGACCTCGAAAACTGTTCGAGACAGGGGTAGTTCGAGCCCCTGAGGTTACTGAAAGAGGTCACATGATAACGAGATACTTTTGCACATCTTTTCGGTATTCTTTTATGAAAATGTATGTTGTGTGTATTCATTAGAATCGCCTCGATGAGGCGATTCTAATGAGTATACACAGCATACATTTGCAAGATAAAAGCCTAAAATCTCCTTAATTATCCCTCACTATTTCTAATGTAGCGGATTTTCCCAGGGGCTCAAGAATGGGTTCGACTCAGCCATGGTAAACGAGCCATCGTTGTTCGAGCCATAGAAGTTCTACTGTATATCGTTTTATGAAGACTGAAGCAAAACTGTGGCCTCCAGAGGATGATCAAGATTTAAAAGCAATCTGACCTAGTGACCTAGTTTTAGATGCGACATTACCTTGACATCACCAAAGACAAAGATACTAGCATCACGTCCGTGAAATAAAGACCCCCCTAAACCCCACTTTATATAGAGAAAACTGGGGTTTATGAGGGTAAACATTATTTTCTTATTTCTGCTCCAAGACATAGGTTGTGGGTACTCGTTAGAACCGCCTCGATGAGGCGGTTCTAACGAGCACCCAAAACCTATGTTTAGAGTATTAATAAGAAAAATATCACAAATTTTTATCAGATAAATTACCTTTTTTGAGGTTTGAAAAATGCACTATATCACACGGATGTGTTATCGTAATGTATAGATCCATGAAGTTTGCAGCAAAACTGTGGCCTCTAGAGGGTGGACTAGGTTTTAAAGACATTTGACCTAGGACCTAGTTTTTGACCCGACATGGCCCATATTCAGATTTGTGTGTGATATCATTAAGTCAAACAGTCTGGGTAAGTTTCATGAAAATTGATGTAAAACTGTGATTTCGACAGGGTGAATAATGTTTTGAAGTAAATGGACCAGTGACCTAGTTTTTGATCCAGATGTGATCAAGTCAAACATTTTGGTATAGTTACATGCAGACTGAAGGAAAACTGTGAGTTGAATGGAGTGATCAAACAATTTGACCTCTTGACCTGGTTTTTGATCAGACATTAATCATATTCAAGCTTGAAGACAAACATTCTGGTACAGTTTCCTGAAGACTGAAGCACAATTGCTATCTCTAGAAGGTGAATAAGGTATTGGCGACGGAAGTACGACGGACACAGGGTGATCACAAAAACTCATCTTGAGCATTTCGTGCTCAGGAGAGTTAAGGAAAATAGTCATCGCATCGTTTGTAATTTTGTTTGTTTGTTTGATTTTAGGTTAAACGTCCCCGTCAACACTGTAAAGGTCATTTTGAGACGTTGCTTCCAATTTTGTGGGACTTTTACCCGACATTGAGATGAAATGACATCTCAAGCCCTGCCGCCCAATGAAACCAATAGGGTTTATTAGCATGGACGGTCCGCCTCGCATCGCGGTTCCTGCACAGGCTTAGATCGTCTAAGCTGTTTACCAGTACTAGTGTGCGGGCCAGATTCAGCTCTGCGTGGAAGAATCATGCAGCCCATATATTTCTTCAAGCCCCTATGGGCGGGGGCCGTCGTTTGTAATTTTATTAATCCCATTACGATAACACAGCCGTGCATTTTTCACAGCTCCAAAATGGCTACTAATCTGATGAAAGTCCGTGATATTTTTCTTAAAAATGCTCAAACATAGGTTATGAGTGCTCGTGAGAACGCGGTTCTAACGAGTACCCATACCTATATATGTCTTGGAACAGAAATAAGAAAAATAATGTTTACCCCTGTAAACCCCAGTTTTCTCTATATAAAGTGGGGTTTAGCGGGGTCTTCATTTCACGGACTTGTTCACGTTGATGCGAACCACTTGTTTTATGGAATAGACTAGAATGGACGTGCACAAATTCAAACTGGAAGAACTTTCGGGTGGCAGGCTTAAAAAACAAAGTTGGGTTTTTAATAAGCATTGCCTTACAAAGGTAGTTCTGACAGCATTTCTGTCAAATATAGGAAATAGTGTACAATGTATGCCCCCACAAAAGCTCTGTATATTCTTTCTATAGTGTCGGGTTTGTCCGTACGTAGATGCTTTCAGCTAAAACAGAAGTTGAAACCGACTTATAAATGTTTTTTTTTATGTTCCTGTGTACGCAATAAACTAAACTTTTGCTACGTTTTGACGTCAGTGCTTTCATCTGTTCTCGCTACATCGATTTCTTTGACATTAAAGGTGCAGTATGTCTTAAAATTATCAGGAACTTTGTCTGTTCCAATAAAACTTTATTAAATCGCTGCCAAGTTATAAACTGATTCACACTAAGGTTACCAACTCAGCCTAAACGAGCCAACGGAAGTAAACAAACAATGAAATTACTGCGACCACAGAAGACTCAGATCAACCTGCGCGCATGCGCAGGCAGATCTGAGTCTTTGCTTGTCGCACATGCGTAAGCCTCAGGTTCCGTAATATTCCGCCTATGGTTGGATTCGAATCCGGGCCGCTCGGGTGAAAATCAAATGCTCTACCTACTGCGCAAAAGAGTTGCCTTCCTAACGCAGTTGTCAGACCTATAAGCTATGTTAATTTAGGATAGGTACATGTAACAGTACAGAGTGGGTGATAAGGGCCTCCGCCCATCGGGGCTTGGTGAAATAGATTGGGCTGCTTAGTGCTTTCGGAAGTAGAGTACATTCTGTGTTTATGCGACTGATTGTGTTGGGACGTAATCTTTGTCATCTCCCAGAGAAAGGGAAAAATTGAAAGAGGAGATACTAGAGGACATGAAGGAAAGGGACAGTGGAGAAAGAGGAAGACGAAGAAAGTGGTGAAATAGAAGTAATAACAACATTACTCCTCAACCATTTCCTGCTGCAAGGACAGTAGGTCTTGTCTAACTGTAAGCCAATATCAGCTTGGCGCCACAGTGACGGAACCGAATACACGACGCCATCGCCTCAACCAACCACCACCACAATCTTTTCTACGGTCATTCTTTCCCTCCGTTGATTCAAGAATGCTGTTGTCAGATGTGATGTGTACTGGTTAACCCATTACGAAAACGCGCCTATACAAATACACTGTAAATTTTATCGTCATAAGAATGAAAAAAATTAAGATGAAAAGTGATATTTTTTTTATTTCTGCTCAAAATATATAAAAATATAGATTGTGGGCACTCGATAGAACCGCCTCATCGAGGCGGTTCTAACGAGTACCCACAATCTATGTTTTAGAGCAGAAATAAGAAAAAATAGGTTTACCCCTGTTAACCCAATTTTACCATATAAAAGTGGGGTTCAAGGGGTCAACACTATATAGGCGGGTTGGCGTGATACGCTTACGTCTAAGCATGCACTGGAAAACTGTACTGTGGAACCATTTCTCTTCTATTTATTGCCCACTGGACAAATGACGTTTAAGCAACAACGTACGACGTTGCCTGCACGTCATGTGCCCGATTGATGATATCGGAAATACATCGAAGATGACATTTTATTGCATAGATATGATATCGTAGTGCTTAACAAGAGAGCAATTAATTTTGATCCACACTCCTGTCTTATCACCAGAACATCAGTCAATCCCGATCCCTCATTATCATTCCAACCTGTTTCAAGATAGTTTTCTGTCGAACCTGTTCAGAGAAATCAATTTTTATTGCCTCTGAAATGTTCCTGGCAATCCTGGGTCAATGGAACTGGGTCAACATGATCTGCCACTCGACCGATTAAAATCGAATGAGCTCGTCCTGTTGGACGACGCACGCTTTTTATGCGCATCAGTACCGGAGTAGATGCGCACTAACCGTTTACACGAAGCATTTTAATTCGATGGAAAGAAGGCGGTTCTAACGAGCACCCACAGCCTCGAGTATAAATAAGAAAAATATCACGTATTTTCATCAGAAAAGAAGTCATTTTTGAGATATGAAAGAATGCACTATGTCCATAAGGTGGACAATGAAAATATGAAAATATGTTCGAGATAGGAGTAGATCGAGCTACTGAGGGCTAATCAATCACAAAGCCAGGAGACGAATGGGTATGGCTTATGGGTGTTCTTAATCTTCTATAAAATAAAGGTATGTTGTATGTGCTCATTAGAATCGCCTCAATGCGGGTGATTCTAATGAGTACACACAACATACCTTTCCAAGAAACAAAATTGAAGGAAAAAAAAAACCTCCCTAGATTATCCTAAATATAGTAAAATTTCGCTATTAAGACCACCGAAAATTGTGACTAATTCTGCTTTAAACAGCTTATTTAGAAAGTTTCAGCTATGTTTTCTTTGTGTTTTCTGCTTACAGTATCCTCTGGTCAGAGACCACCTTTGGGACTGTTCAAAAGTGGTCTTAAAGACCACTTTTGAACAGTCCCAAAGGTGGTCTTAATATAGAAATTTTGCTGTATATGGACATCTTGAGCTATCTGAAGATTTCTCCAGGGACTGGAGAGTGAGTTCGAGTTAGTTATGGTATATGGGTTATCACAATTTTTCATCTTAAAATGTTCATTTTTTCGGCGGTAAAGTTTACAATACATTTGTATAGGCGAGTTTTCGTAATGAGAAATTTCACTGAATTTGTATTTACTATCCACATGTAACGGGTCACCACGACCTTGTGGCTAAGAGCGGTCTCTCACCACTGTGGATTCAAAACCTCGAACAGGCTACTAGACGTCAAGTCTTGAAACGGAAAGTGATTTTTTTTCTCCGAATATTCCAGTTTTGCCAACTTTCGAGTGTCTATCGGCTCGATGTAAGTGATATAATCATATAGGGGCCGTTAAACCAAAACGAAATATATATATTTGTCGTAAATTCGTGGTGGACAGTGAAAAAAGGAGCAGCAGACTGATGTGTTTTTATGTGTTTGCTTTGAGGTTTAAAGCCCCCGTAAACACTGTAAAGGTCATTTTGGAGACGTTGCTTCCAATTTTGTGGGACTTTTACCCGACATTGAGATGAAATGACATCTTAAGCCCTGTCGCCCAATGAAACTAGTAGGGTTTATAAGCACAGCATAGACGGGCCGACTCGCACCGCTTTGCCTGGGCAGGCTTAGATCATCTAAGCGGTTTACCAGTACCTGTGTGCGGGTCGGTTTCAGCTCTGCGTGGAAGCATCATGCAGCCCATATATTTCTTCAAGCCCCGATGGGCGGGAGCCATAGATTGATGTGGTTACATGTATCCCATCACTGAACTGATGTGAGACTGCAAGAGGATTTTTTCTTTATTTGGGTTTTAGGCCCTGTCAATTGTTAATCAGAGATGGGCGAAAACCGGAGTACCCGGAAACGAAAACCACTGGAAAATGGCGACCCATTCGTGACTCCTGGTGAATGAATGTCATTTGGCGTGTCACCTGTAACGATTCACATCACGTGAACAAGTCCGTGAAATAAAGGCCCTCTATACCCCAGTTTATATAGAGAAAACTGGGGTTACGGGGGTATACATTATTTTTCTTATTGTTGCTCCAAGACATAGGTTATGGGTACTCGTTAGAACCGCCTCAATGAGGCGGTTCTAACGAGCACTCACAACCTATGTTTGCAGTATTTATAAGAAAAATATCACGGATTTTCATCAGAAAAATGGCCATTTTGGAGATGTGAAAAAATGCACTATGTCGCACGGGTGTGTAATAGTAATGAGACCAGAGCGGGTCTGACATATTTCATTTCCTTGAAGGTGTACATGTAGCCATTCCACATAAACCACAATCAAACGTCTTGACCCTAACTTCAAGCCTTTGATTTCAATCCAATTTGCATCAATGACCGATTTAATTATACATTTTATGTGAAATTGATGCCTTGAATGTTCCTTTAATTTCCCTACATGGCAATTTGACAAATGCACATTAATGGTTAAAATAAAGGTTTAATCATCGTTTCCACTTTCATGGGAGTTTATTCAATGTAAACAACAGTCGCATTTGCGTAACTACATCGAAAGGTCGTTCTTACCGTCATGCCTTCCCTTCCGGTAATCCAAGAAGGGCAGTTGTCGGTTTTTGGTAAACGAATTTGTATTTTACTGTTTAATCGCTTACGTATAAGCCAGTCAGATATGGTTAGGTACACATATGACCGAAATAGTGTGAACAGGGTCGTTTAACTAAAAACATGCAACAATATAAACACGATTGTTTAAAGACTGATGGCTCATTTACTGGGAAACCTATTACCCAAGTTAGCTTAAAAAGTGGGGTTTTTTAAGGATGCCAATTTCACTGCATTGCTGACCTGACATTGGCAATGCAGTGAAATGGGTGCCCTTGAAATACTCACTTTTTATACATATAATTACAGGGAAATGTGGGGTTTAAATGGGTATATGATATCTTTTTTGTGTTTAGGGTTTTTTTTTTTTCGAACGAAGATTGTGAGAACGTATTGATCAGAACCATTTATTTAGAAGAAACACATAATGCCCCAGCTAATGAGAAAAACGACATCATATTGGCGACCACCAAATGCTCTGGCGAGACGGCGCATGCGAAATCTCTCCAGAGCCTTTGCTACTCTCAGACATATAGAAGAGTTTTTTTTTTTTTTAGGGGGGGGGGGGGGGGGTAACATATAGAGGAGATTTCGGGGGTAACAAATAGAGGAGATTTTGGGGGTAGCTTCATGCGAAAAAGCCAAGAACCTCAAGAAAACAAGCCAATATAATTTTGACCCCCTTGAACCCCACTTTTATGTAGTAAAACTGGGTTTATTGGGGTAAACCTTATTTTTCTTATTTCTGCTCTAAAATATAGATTATGGGTACTCGTAAGAACCGCCTCGATGATGCGGTTCTAACGAGTACCCCCAATCTATATTTTGAGCAGAAATAGGAAAAATATCACAATTTTTCATTTCAAAATTTTCGTTTTTTTTCGGCGGTAAATTTTACAAAATATTTGTATAGGCGACTTTCCGTAATAACCTAGTCTTATAAGTTATATGTTGCTGTGCCGCGCATTTGAACAAGAAAAAAAAACAGAATGCTAGTAGCCCTGTTCTCATGGGTCGGGTTATAAGTTTCAAAATAGTAGCGTTCTTAGAATCTCACATGCACCAGGTTGACTAGTCCATGCAAAAATCCCTCCAAACCCCACTTTATATATAGGGATTATAGGTGTATACAGCGTTGTCCTTACTTCTGCTCTAAACATTAATTGTTGGCCTCGTTAGGACCGCCTCAATGAGGCCAACAATATATGTTTGGATTAGAAATAAGAAAAATAAAAAAAAAAACACCTGAAAAAAAATGAATATGTTATCGAAATGGATCTGTTTTGTCAAATCTAACTGATCTAAAACGCAATGTGTATCATAACCAATGTCTATTTATCACATGACGTCGCGTCTAAGAGTGTAATAACGCCATGTAATATTTTCGATAATCCACTAGTGGATAAAATATGCAAATTAGCTAGATACGTCCCGTAACATTACTTGTACGGCGTCCTTAACGACGTCCCGTTTACTAACAGCGGAATATTGACATTTTTGTAAACAATCGTGAATAAAATGCGTTTTAAATGTCGTATGATAAATCGAATCTCGGCAAAGCCTCGCATTTTATCCCTTTTCCTCAACTCGTTTAATAAATTCAATAATACATGAACACTCATGTAAGATCCTCCATATGTTCAAACAGAATAAAACAACAAAGGAACATACCATGATGTAGCATTGCATCTTAGAAGTAGTTCTTAAAGATGTTTTTCAACAGCCTGTTTGTCCGAACATTTACAGGTAGCAGTTCATTTGACAACTGTCAAACATGCAAGTTTGCTATTTTGAGGTAAAATACTGTACATAAAATTAAGAATGTGCTGCATTAACCCTTTTTGTACCTAATGGAATCTTCCACCTTATATATAGCAGGAGTCAAATTTCAAAATTTAGGGGTGTCAGGTTGTGTTTTCTTCAAAATTGATTTAGAAAATGGCTGAATATTTTGCAAACAGTGGAGGCCCTGATCAGACGCCTCGTTCTGCGGCGTCTGATCTGGGCCTCCAATGTTTGCCAGGGTACCCCATTAGGGGTTTCCGGTCTGAAATGGTTTAAAATTTTAATGATACAACGCATGAAGTATAACCATATAACCAGCAATTTTAGCCCGAACAAACTCTTTATCATGTTGCATGTATCACTCATGCACACAGAAGTCATGTAAAGCGAACAGGTTCAGTGAAATTCCACTGTTCATCACGTTTACAAGTCCGAGGAATGAACCCCACTCTACATGTAAACCCCACTTTACATAGAGATAACTGACTTCACATAGAGAAAAGCTGGTGCTTACAGAGGTATACATCATTTTTGTCAGAAAACATAGATTTGTTGGTACTGGTTACAGCCGCGTCAATGAGGTGGTTCTAACGAGCATCCACAACCTAAGTTTGGCGCATAACGCAAGAAAAATATCACAAATTTTCATCAGAAAAATAACCCTATTGGAGACATGATAGAATGTCAAACGGATGTGTCACAAATAAAATATATCCTACTGATCAAAAGTAAAAGCGTTTCAAGTAGTCTCTCTTTGTGCACCCAGGGCAGCTTTGGGACTCTTCAAAAGTGTTCTTAGAGACCACTTTTGAACAGTCCCAATGTGATCAAAATATAGGAATCTGACTTCGACCCAAACCAGCCTGCGTACCGTCTAGGTCAACAACGGTTTACATTATTAAGTTATTTTTGTGGAAATACATTTATTTGGTGGGGATACTTGTTAGAATCCTTTCTCTATTAGACGATGGCTTCGAGCATACAATGTAAATAACATTTTTTCCGTACGATCCAATGCAACAGGACAGGAGAGGATAAGATAGGATAGGATAGGATACGATACGATACGATACTAACAATATAATACAATTTGTGAAGTTGTATTCATAGAATCATGGGCGAGTTTCAGGGTAGTCTGACAGAACGGACGCAAACACTCTTTTAATAAGGGTGAACGTCTATGGGCAAACTGTCACTAGGGTTAAGCTGTTCAGGGATATCTAAGTAATTAATAGTTATTATCAACTACGCAGGAAAAATAAAACACTTACAGTTTTGCTAAAACAATTGCAATGCAACAGATACTCACTGGTTCAACACAAACATCAAAGCATACGATATTGTTCTTTCGAGATACCTCTAAACAATTTTGTTAAGCTAAACTAGGCCGTTATTCTACAAAGGAAGGTCACTGTGGCAATTAACCCTTCTCTTGCTGAATATTCAGTTTAGCCACACTCATTTCTGCCTTTGAACCAATCAGATTACTCGATGTAATTTATTCCTACAAATTCATAAATTGAATGTCAAACAGTGTAGATCCTGATCACATGGCTTCTTCAGGATCTACACTGTTTGCAAAGAAAAGGGCTGTCGTGAACAGCAGGATAAGAGTTAAAGATTCTGTGGACAGAGGTGTTTAGCTATATATCCAAACCATATTTTGTGTGTTAATTTATTTTCTATTGACCAAACAAAGAACATGAACATGTAAATCTCTCACGCGGGAAACGTTTATGCTCCTGCCAATTCTTTTTTTTTTAGGAAAGATGCGTTGGCCAACCATTTTAGTCTCTCTTAGCCATCGAATTTTCAAGAAATTCTAGCCACGCATTAGAAAAGATAATGCCGCCGAAGAGGACGATCGAGCCTCACAGACCCTTGCCCTGCTGAGCATGACAAACAAAAACACGCCTTTACAAATGCACTGTACATTTCTCCTCCGAGAAAAAAAGATTTTTTTCTTATTCCCAATGAGGCGGTTCTAACGAGTACCCACATTCTACATTTTAGAGCAAAAATTAGAAAAAATAAGGTTTACCCCTGTAACCCCAGTTTTGCTTTGTAAAAGTGGGATTCAAGGGGCCAGAATTATATAGGCGTGTTTTCGTGATGGACAAACCCTATCTTTACAAACAGTGAAGATCCAAATCAGATGGCTTCTGAACTTATCAGGATCTAAACTGTCATTTACTTTGTGAATATTAACCAAAACAATGTGTCAATCAATTTGATTGGCTGATAGTCAGAAATCTGTGTGGGTGTGGCAAAATTAATTTATTCAGCAGGACAACGTTAAGTTATGCCAATGTGACCTACCTTAGATGACGACGTACATGTACATGTATGTCCATCCATATCTTTATCACACAAGATGATTCGCACTAACCTTGCGTAATGCCACATCGTCCAAGAGAAGAAGCCCCTCATTTCCAGGACCCGGAAGGTCCTTGTTGTAAATCGTTCCCTGGTCCTTAGTCTTGTAGGCTTTCAATTTGGCCCTAATGACATTGAAAAGGTAGCCCCTGTCGTTCTGCCATACATGTGACACGGCCTTGTCATGTGTTGGTACGTCATCTATAAAACAGATATAAAAGTAATGTGCCGCATTTTCAATGGCTCCAACTCAATGGCTCGAACTCCGTTGACTCGTTTACCATCGATGGGTATAACCCGTTTCTGAGTCGGCAGAGAATTCCTCCAAATTAATTTAGGGAGATTTTCTTATTTTATCTTGCAAATGAATGCTGTGTGTACTCATTAGAATCGCCTCGATGAGGCGATTCAAATGAGTACACCCACCATACATTTATGATATAGAACACCGAAAAGATATCCCACAATGATATCCATTATGTCTCCTGTTATGGAACTAATAGTAACGCTCCGTGGCTCGAACTACCGCTGTCTCGGACACATTTTCATGCTCCAAAAGGGGTTCGTGCCATCGAAGTTCGACTGTATTAACAGAACATTCGTTCATAGTCATGTTAATATAACAATTATTCCACCGAAGACCATGTGGCGCATGTAATTGTTCTTGAGAAATGGACTTGAACACTTGGCCAAGAGATGGTGTTGATGCAGAGTAGGGGTGTATAGTTTTACAGGGTGGAGCTAACGTTTGCACAACGCTCTATTAACAAAGAGTTAAACCAAGCCACCCTGACCATGCGAAATCAAAAGCTATGGTGTATATGTATATAGCCACTGGACCATTTGCAGACACTCTACCAGCAAATCTTGTTGACTTTAACATATACTGAGAACACCTGAGTAGCCCAGCCCGCCAATCGTATCCGTGATTACTATATATGTGTTTTGAAGAATATCAAAATGGCCGCCATGTTAGATGTTGGAATACAACAATTTTAGCAATTCTAAATCAGCGTGTCACCCAAATGCTACCCACCAAATTTCAACTCATTGCGACTGACTATTCGGGAACAGAATTGATTTGAAGAATTCCAAGATACATGTAGCTGCCGTAGCACCCATCAGAATGGTTCTAACAAGACTGAATCTTCACGTCGCCTCAATGCCTCCAATCAAGTTTCGGCTCAATTCGACTTGATTTTCAAGATGGCCACTGTGACAGCCATTTTGGATAACGGGATGGAAGCCATCTTGGATAACGGGGCGTACACATTTTAGCAATTCTGAATCTTCATGTCGTCCAGCTTAATCAAACATTAGGTTCGGGAGATGTTGTTTGAAGAATTTTATAATTGCCGCCATGGCAGCCATCTTGGATAACGGAATGCATTACGAAAACACGCCTATACAAATACATTGATACCTTTATTGCCGAAAAAAATGAAAATTTTAGGATGAAAAAGTTTGATATTTTTCTTATTTCTGCTCAAAATATAGATTGTTAGTATTCGTTAGAACCGCCT
The DNA here is from genome assembly GCA_963580285.1 of Lucinisca nassula. NCBI lineage: Eukaryota > Metazoa > Mollusca > Bivalvia > Lucinida > Lucinidae > Lucinisca > Lucinisca nassula. The sequence continues at coordinate 73,589,555 of OY757023.1, read as the reverse complement.
CATCGAGGCGGTTCTAACGAGTACCCGGCCACAATCTATATTTTAGAGCAGAAATAAGAAAAATAAGGTTTAGCCCTGCAAAACCCAGTTTTACTATATAAAAGTGGGGTTCAAGGGGGTCAAAATTATATAGGCGTGTTTTCGTGATGGAATGACTTTAGCAATTCTGAAACACCATGTCACCCTGATGGCTCTCGTCAAGTTTCAGTTCGATCTGACTTTAGTTCGGTACGGGAGACGCCCTTTAAAGATTTCAAGTTGTCCCCAATGATGGCCATCTTGGCCATCGCAAAGGAACTGAATCTCCATGACGCCCCGATGCATCCAATCAAGTTAAGGCTTATTCGAGAAGAGATGTTGTTTGGAGAATTTCAAGATGGCGGGCATCTTGGATATTGGAACTAAAAGATTTTAGCAAAGCTGAATCTGCATGTCACCCCGATGCCCCGATCAATTTTCAACTGACTATATGTTCAGGAGATGTCATTTAAAGAATTTCAAGCTGGCCACCATATTGCCATCTTTGATATCGGAACACAACGATTTGAGAAAATTTGAATCTTCGTGTCGCCCCGATGCCTCCCGTGATATTTCAGCTCGATTCGACCTTTGGTTGTTTGAAGAGCCGTGGCAGCCATCTTGGAAATCGGAATGGAAATTTTTTAGCAAATCTAAATCTACATGTCGTCCCGATGCATCCCGTCAAGTTTCAGTTGACCTGGCCTTAGGTTCTGGAAGAGATGTCGTTTGGAGAATTTCAAGATGGCTATTGAAACGGAATGATTTAACAAATCTGAATCTCCATGTCGCCCTGATGCGTCCCATTAAGTTCCAGCTCGGTCCCTATTTTTCGTTCGAATAATTTCAAGATGGCCACCATGGTAGCTATCTTGGATATCGGAGCGGCATGCTTTTAGCATTTCTGAATTTCCAGATCACCCGATGCCTCCTATCAAGTTTCGGCTCAATGCGCATTTTCGTTCGGAAGGAAATGTCGTTTGAAGTAATATGAAATAAAGGCACTGCCTTTTGAGCAAACACACTCATTTACACCCCTTAGATAGTTAATAGTTAACTGGACTGGAGCCCCCCCCCCCCCCGTGCAGGGAGAACCATCTCCTGCTAGTAATGGTCAAATGTGACCGATCGGAGTATAAGTAGAAAGAAAGAAAGATCCCTACCGTAATTACATGATTACTGTGTAGGACCTTGCGTGTATGAAATGTACACCTGCACGTAATCCTCGTGGGCGGGGGTGTTGCAGTATATATATATAGAAAGAAAGAGTAGTGGTGTTGAACATCAAAAACACACCAACAGTGGTTGCTTACGGGTTAAACCACTTGCCTCTGATGCTGGAGACCCCCGGTTCGATTCCCGGCTGCGACAATACAGTTTAGTATCCGAAGAACATGTTCCACTGGCATCATTTGTAGGGATGAATGTCACAAAGTGCACCATCCTTCGGATCGGAACGATCACTAGAGCCCCACCCCACCACCACGTGCAGAAAGAATAATCTCCCCTGCAGGTTAAGATCCTTACCGCAATGTCATGATTACCGCGTAGGCGTTTGTCCTTCAAGTCTCAAGTGAGCAATAACCAAATGTGACCTAAAGCAGTAAGGATAGATAGATATATATAGAGAGAGGGGGTGTTTGGCAAAGTTCCACATGAATGGCTTGAGCACTATTAAGCTCAGACACGACAAAATATAAACCATTTAGAGTGGATCCAGAGCTTCCTGACCAACAGGGGTTAACCAGGCCTGGTAAAAAAAGCCTGATTACCGCAATTGGCCCAGCTAGATTTGGTGTCCCTCAAGGTGCCATTCTCCGACCATTGTTGTTCTGCCACAGAAAGTCAGCTCTGGAGTTCACCTCTTTGCTAATAACAGCCTTTAATACCACAAGATCTCAAGCATTGCTGATACTGCAGCACTTCAGAGGGATCTTTACAGACTACAGCAATGTCTTTAATGGAATACAGACCAAGTACTGTCAATCTTAAAAACTTGAAAGTACCTTGACATCCTTTTTTATGCAACTGTTAAAAGCCAAACTGAAGCCTGGTGTTTCTTTGGAAGGAAGATAACCAGCTGGCCTGAAGATGTTAAAACGTGATGTAGTGACTATGATAAGACTTATCATGGAATGTGCCACATCAGTATGGGGCCCACATATAGTATCAGCTCGAGAAGGTGCAACGGCGAGCAACTCGGTTTGTCTCGAGGTGACTACCAGCATTATCTCCCAAGTGATACAACACCTTGACCTGCAAACTCGATAGCATTGACATCAAGATGTCAATCCCGGGCATCATCTATCTCTGGGCATCCGTGCTTGCAGGTTCTCCGACCTGAAAGCAGCTAACAGTAGAGGATACTCCCTGGGGTATAGGGACCAGCATCTGCTATCAGCCCACCTTCATCGGCAAGGGCATCAGACTTAAGACCAACTTCCAAAGAATATTGTCACTTCAGGGATCTTTGAGTGCTTCAAGAGGGATCTTCCATAAACTACATAAAACTGTTTTTCAAAGTTTTTAATTTGTTCTGTTGTGAGGCAAAGGTGACCGGAGTACAACATATATTGATTTACAGTTGGACGAGGCCTGCTGTCCTTGCGGCAGGTAGGGGTAGAAAAGGAGTGTTGTTATCTCTTCTATTTGTACACTTTTATTCATTTTCCCCTTTCTCCCCTGTCCCTCCCTCTCTTCTCCTCTACTAACTCTTCTATCTCTTTAGTCCCTTTCTCTGGGAGATAACACAAACTGACCAATCAGGGTTGGCGTGTTGTTAAACCCAAAGCAATTGTTTGAGCTCCACAGCTGCTTTGCACATAGCCTTAGTTTGACGAAGCTCCAGTGTTGGTCCTGTGTGCAATTCATGGGCAGAAAATTACATAGGGTGATTCAGTTAATTTGAAGCATGGGCACTTTAAAGTGTCCTGAAGCACTAGCATTAATTATGCCATGGATTTGGGGCTCATCATCACTTTATAAATCTTGGCAAGGGAGAAATCCACAGGTAGCCAGCTGGTAACAAGACGTTTCGCTCCCAAGACGCACTCTAGTCGTTTCGCCTCCCTTTATGGCCCCAGTCGTTTCGCCCCCAAACCCTGGTCGTTTCGCCCCCAAACCATAAATCAAACAATCAATAATTTTTGTGTAACAAGTTCTAGTCACAACTTCACTTTTAAGGCCCGGTGTCGGCCAGTAACTATGGATCAGCTATCCTTGGACTCACGTGAGAGGGCGATGATGCTACTTTAATATTTGCCTCTTTTCACCTCTGTTAAGTTAAAGATGAATAAAATTTCTGCAGTGGAAATTAGTTTTACCTTGGAAAGTGGGCGAAACGACTAGGGGGACGAAACGACTAGGGGCGGGGGAGGGGCGACCAGGGAGGAAACCTCTTTTGGGCGAGAAAACGGTCTGGGGCGAAACGACGGGTTCAGCCAGATAGCTCTATGTGTCCCCAACTATTCACAGGGCTTTATTTTATGTCCCTGAGCAATAGTTTGTGAAAAGTTTTAATTGCTTGGCCAGACGAGAAGCGCTTTCCACACTACCGAGAAGCGCCGGTAAATGCTTCAGTATATCCTCCGGTAATTCGTTAGTCCAAGCGCGGTGCTGGATTTTACCGGCTAACCTTTTCGGCTCAGTGCGCGTGACGTAGTTTCGAAACTTTCCCGCGATCAAACTTCAGCGTTTGATGGAACGGTCTTCGAAAAGAGCATTTTAAAATTATTTCGACGCTTTTTGTGTTTCTTTTGAATGGGACTTGACTCCATTTGCTTTTGAAGAATAATTTTTGGATGTGAATACAATTCTCATTAACTCTGTAAAGATGGCGGATTATCGCGAGAAATAGATCGAGATTCCAGGCGAGATTTGGGTGCAAAATGGCTGGCATGGCGACGAAATGGTTGGCATGGTGGCCATCTTGGATATCGAAACGGAACGATTTTAGCAATTCTGAATCTGCATGTTGCCGCAATGCCTCCAACCAACTACCAGCTCCGTACAGGAGATGTCGAAAATGTGAAAAGTTGACAGACGGACGGACGACGGACACCAGGCCATGGCCCCCGCCCATAGGGGCTTGAAGAAATATATGGGCTGCATGATGCTTCCACGCAGAGCTGAATCCGGCCCGCACACTAGTACTGGTAAACCGCTTAGAGGATCTAAGCCTGTCAAGGAAACGCGGTGCGAGGCGGACCGTCCATACTAATAAACCCAATTGGTGTCATTGGGCGACAGGGCTTGAGGTGTCATTTCATCTCAATGTCGGGTAAAAGTCCCACAAAATTGGAAGCAACGTCTCCAAAATGACCTTTACAGTGTTGACGGGGACGTTAAACCTCAAATCAAACAAACAAACACCAGGCCATGGCAGAAGCTGAACTAGAGCTTAGCTCCAGACGAGCTAACAATATGTGACAGTGACACATATATTATTGGTATGGACGGGTCCATTTTCAAAGGAAATTTTACAAACAGTATAAGAAAGACAACTCATTCACATACAGATGAATTATTGCATACGGAGTTATCTGTTTTCCATCACCAAGGGGGATTACTCCTACAATAAGTGGGTACAACCGAAAGAAGAGTTGTCAGAAAAAATGTCACTCGTTTGGTTTGGTTTGGAGTTAACCCTTATCCCGCTGCATTTATAAATTAAGCCACACCTATTTATATTTCAACCAATCAAATTACCTAAAATAATTTATTCATTCAAATTTGCAAACTGAATGACAAACAGTGCAGATTCTTCAGAAGTCATCTGATCTGGATCTACACTGTTTGCAAAGGTAGGGGTTGTTGTGAACAGCGGGATAAGGGTTCAACGGCCCAACACTATTTAGGTCATGTCGGGCCGGCCAGTTTACCTAAAGACTCTTTTTCAGGGCAAGCTTTTATGCATATGCATAATTGGTAACTACTTCTTCTTTACAGAATGCCATACGCCCGAATTTCGTCATTGAATGTGTGAGGGGCATTCCACTGGGCAATAGCCAGTGAAAAAAGATCCCTCCTAGTATGCAACTGCCGAAAGGTCAAAGAATGGCTGCGCTGGGCGTTCGAGGGTTGGGTTGTCCTTCTTGATTTTGGATTTCGTCGGGCCAAGCCAACGTCGACCTGGTCAGTATTTCTTGGGCAGGCTATTAGTACCTTATCGGTTACCCAGTACTCGTCAAGAGCTTACAACTGATTGTCTTGAATCAGCACAACGTTGAGAAAAGTCAGTGTCAATTTTAACGACTGATTGATTGATTGATTGATTGATTGATTGATTGGATTGATTGATTGATTGATTGATTGATTGATTGAATTGGATTTAACGACTCGCCTACCCTTGTGGGTCATTTTGGGTTGTCTCCAAGAGAAAGGGAGATTAGCGATAGAAGAAACAGAGGACACTGAGAGGAGAAAGAGGAAAATGAATGGAAGTGTAGAAGAAACCTCTACCCTTCCCTGCTGCAATGACAACATGCCTTGCCCTGCTGTAAGCTAATATCAGTTGGACACCCCAATGACGCAAGATACATGTCATCTTTGTCTAACCGAACCACCCCATTCAACGAATGAAAATTGTCGTATCTTGACCCATAATATGCCAATCACAAAAATTGTCGTCTGCTTTGTCGTGTGTTGGTAACTTTAAAAGTCATTTTGCGAACAGTGTGGACCCAGATCAGACTATTCCCCTCTATGAGCAGTCTGATCAGAGTCAATACTGTTTGCCTGTGTTTCAAAAGTTTGACAGAATATGCAGCAGACGGCATAAACATTTTCAGATGTCGTTTTTCATGACATCTTAAAGGTAAGCAACTATATATTCAAAATGAACATACACTTCCTGCTGAACCGGAATATAGCCTGCCTCCTTTGCCAACACTGAAGATCCAGATCAGATGAAATCTGAAGAAGCCATTTGATCAGGATCTACACTGTTTATCATTTAGTTCGCAAATTCGTTTGATTGATGTTTTACGTCCCCGTCAACACTATTTAGGTCATTTTGGAGACGTTGCTTCCGGTTTTTACACGACATTGTGATGAAATGACATCTCAAGGAAACCACTAAGGTTTAAGGAGCGGTTCGCATCATTTTTCCAGGGCAGTCTTATACCTAAGCGGTTGACAAGTATTCAAGTTCGGTCGGTTTCTTCCACGTCTGCAAGGAAGCAACATGCAGCCCAGTCTATTTCTCTTGAGCCCCGATGGGCGGGGGCATTTGCTCATTTTTATGAATACATTTTTTCAAGTAATTTGATTGGCTAATAGTCAGAAATGGGTGTGGCTAAACTAAGTTATTCAGCGGAATAAGGGTTAAAGAGTGTACGATTCATTTATCAGTTGTACGTGTTACGTGTTATACCAGTTGTCTTTTAAGCAAACAAAGACTGTCACAGATGGCATCTTCAATATGTTTTGGCTTAATTTGGGTCGAATGTTCGTCAATCGACCTAAAGTTACTAAGCATAGAAACTCTTCAGTGCTAAAGTCCACGTGCTTATCACTGATTTTATAGGAAATGCAGGTAACGGCTATTTATAGAAAACAGTGTGTGTGTGTGTGTGTGTGTGTGTGTGTGTGTGTGTGTGTGTGTGTGTGTGTGTGTGTGTGTGTGTGTGTGTGTGTGTGTGTGTGTGTGTGTGTGTGATTTCGGGTTTAACGTCGCTTTCAACAAATTTTCAGTCATATCACGACGGTGTCTGGTTGCAACAGGGAGCTCAATGCTCATTTTTATAGTGCTGCCTCACTGAAGTATCATGTCCCAGACACATTACATGATACCACACCCAGTCACATTATCCTGACACTGGGTCGACCAGTCCTAGCTCTTCCCCGTAAATCTGAGTGCCAAGCGAGGAGCAGCTAGTACCATTCTTAACGACTTTGGTATGTCGCGGCCCGGGATCGAACCCGTGACCTCCCGTTCCCCGGAGCGGACACTCTACCAACTGAGCTATCGGGGCCAGTTAATTATAGAAAACAGCCGCGTTAATTTAATCGCTGCGTAATATGGTTGTCTATAGAATCTGGACTGGAATTGGTTGGGCTTGGCAAACGGTGTAGACCCAGACCAGACGCAGCAGAACGCCGCGTCTGATCAGGGTCTACACTGTTTGCCTACAGTACAGAAAAGTAAGGGTTGAAGGATATGTTTACAGTCTAAGTCACCGTTAAGGACCATTTTTCCAGCCTACACTCATAGATAATCGACCCACCAGTGCTGTCAGTGCTTTGATTTAAGGGGAATGGATACACCTTCAGGGAAGGCAACTCCTGCAATGGTATATTTTGTCTCCCATGTTAATAGGGGTCAACTCTTAAAGAAAAGAATTTACTCCTAAGGAGCAAATTGTTTCCTTTAAGGGTCGAATTCGAATTATGGATTTCCATATATCCCTCTGGATTAATGATATCCTTAAATCGAATTATGGATATCTATTATTCGGCTGATTTATGGATATCCATAATTCGAATTATGGATATCCATAATTCGAATTATGGATATCTATAAATATGGATTAAATAGTAAAACGGCACCCCGATGAACTACACTTACCAGAAGATGAAATGGTTCCTGTTTCTACTGTACTTGAAGTAAGGCTGCTGGCAGCCGTCTCGTCTGTTGAGGAATCCGTGCCTCGTTCTGGAATTAACGGGTCACGTGTAGTTGGTGGCGGACATGATGAGTGGCGAGGCGGCTTTGGAGGCGCGCGCTTCTTTTTTGACCTTGACCTTGACTCTTCTTCCGTCGTCCTTGGAGACGTAATATCCTGACTAGAATCAATCGAAGAACTCGTGCTTAGATTTCGTTTTAAACTAACGTTTGACTGAACATTATTTGCTTCCATTTGCAAGACTTGCAGCCATTGCTGTAGTTCTTTGATGTCACTGGCACATAAATAAATGCTTTTTACGTTTTCCTGAGAAAGTTTAAATACACACTGATGCTTATGCCGCCTATCACGGTCGGTCATATAAATAACAACACAGTTTGACAAAACAACAGCAAGATACGCACTATCATCAGGAGACTGTGAACGAAACCCGTAGAAGCACCCGCGACAAACAACACACCACAGTTTCTGCCATTTTAAATGATGTTTGTGTTGAAGGAAACCATGAACGCTGACGTCAGTCAAATCTCCAAGTTTTGTGTGCCGCTTGTTCGGCCGTTTTTGAAAGAATTTGTCCTTGATATCTGACGCTCGTCTGACTAGGCCATTGTTTAGTTCTTCTGGTCTCGTACTGAAATCAAGGGAACGTGACAACGGTCTAGATTTAGAATTTTTCAACTGCGACCTTTTTGCACTGAAGTCAACAGATGATGAAACACGAGGTAGTTCCGGTTCCACAGAAGACGCACTAGTAATGCTTACAGTTTCTTCTGATGTTGAGTCTTCCGAATCTTTCTTTTTCCGTTTACGTTTAAATTTCAATAAACTTTCTATGCTTCCAAATGATCTGATTTTCTTCCCTGGTTCTGCTTTTGTTTCCTCTTGTTTTGATGGTGGAAAATGTTGTGCTTTTAGCGGAAGATGTTTCGATACTTCCGGTTCCGTTTCTCTGCGCAGGCGCTTCCGAAAGTCTTGGACCGACTGTCGCCTGGATTCATTGCGTATTAGAGCTCTTGGACTAGGTCGTTCATTAACCTGGGCCTGTACATTAGCCACAGGGTCATCATCATTTCTCAGGTCAAATTTAACTTCCGATTCTGCTGAATCTTCCGAATTTTCCCTTGACAGTTTTGACATTTTCTGAACACGATTTGGTGAATCTTGTGACGGCATGTAGCCCTGTCCATTTTCTAGTATTAAACCTGAATTCACAATAGACGATTCTTTTGTGGATATGTTCAAAGAATTTCGTCTTTCGTTGACATCGTTAGTTGAATCAGGGTCAAGGTTGGATGCATTTTTCAAAACACGATACCACACATCCAGGTCGTTTTGCGTATCAAAGCTAAATAAATGCTTTCTCCGCGTGCTGGAATTATCAATGACTATTTGGAATTTAGCAACACCAGTTATCGTTCTTGCGGGCTTTCGTGTATGCAGTCCATTCATTGCTGTTTTATAGACCAGCGGTCTGATATTGCAACCAGGTAGTAATATCACATCCATAGGTTTTTCAGCGTCCTTACTTTCAAATATACAAAACAACATATCCACGACGATTCCCCAAACTTTCTTATGCTCTGATTGGTCAGTTAGCCAACCCATGTGATCAGGCAGCGCGAGATCTGACATAGATATGTTCTGCATGAAATAATTTGAGTTGGTATACTCTTGGTCAGCGAGTTTTGACTCGTCTACTTGAAGAGCCATGTTTGATCCGCTTGGCAGCACCAGAAAGTATCTGAAAATCACAAAAAAATCATTTGAGCTGACTCTTTGCATTCTTAGATTTATATTCTTCAGTGCGCGTGCGCAGCCACCGAACCCTTATCCCGTTGAACACGACAATATCTACCTTTGCAAACAGTGTAGATCCAGATCAGATGGCTTCTGAAGAAGCCATCTGATCAGGATCTACACCTGTTTGCCAGTTAGTTTGCGAATTTGAATAAAACATATCAAATATTTTGATTGGCTGGACTGTGGTTAAATTAATTTATTCAAAAGGATAAGGACTAACTGGGCTAGTTGCATGAATACATGTATGAGCCTTTTCAGAGTCTATCATTCATGTCTGTAGGCGGCATAGGCTCCGGCGAGACTGCACTTAGGTGAAGACTCGTGTGGGACTTTACAGCCTGCCACAATGGCATTGGCCCTTTACACATGTGCTGGTTAAACTTGTTCCTGACGAGCCTCCGTGGCCTAATGGGAAAGACCGCTGATTCCTAATCATTAGATCTCTCGCCGCTGTGGTTTGAGCTTCGATCGACACATATGCGAGACGCAAAGGCCATGTGGTTTTTCACCAGGTGCTCCGGTTTTCGCCCAACTCTGATTAACGATCGGTTCGATATATGTGAAATAAAATCTTGAAAGAGTCTTAAAACCAAAACCAAAAACAGAAATAAATAAATAATAAATAAATCAAAACTATACAGACAATCACCAAAGGTAATGAATGCCCCCACACCCGCCATATGCCTCACTAGATGAGTAACTTGCGTGTTTGTTTGTTTGTTTGTTTGATTTGAGGTTTAAAGTACCCGTCAACTCTGTATAGGTCATTTTGGAGACTTTGCTTCCAAGTTTGTGGGACTTTTACAAGACATAGAGATGAAATAAGATATCAGCCCTATCGCCCAATAAAACCAATAGGGTTTATAAGCATGGATGGTCCGACATGCACCGCTTTGCCTGGGAAGGCTTAGATCCTCTAAGCGATTTACCAGTACTCGTGGGTGATCGTTTTCAGCTCTGCGTGGGAGCATCATGCAGCACATCTATTTCTTGAAGCCCCGATAGGCGGGGGCCGAGAGTAATTTGTTTGACATAGTCGTTCAAGGGGGCATAATTTTGCAATCAGAGGCTGGATCAGAATCCTGTTTCCTTTATGAACATGTTAAATGCATGTCTGAACTGTGTTGCAAGTACTGAAGTAGGTGTTGCGGAGACACCAACAGTACTATCTAACTTCCTAGCTGCACAGCCATTTGGCCAAAATCATAACGAAAACACGCCTATACAAATACATTGTCACCCTTATCGCCGGAAAAAAATGAAAATTTTTGGATGAAAAATTGTGATATTTTATTTCTGCTCAAAATATAGATTGTTGGTACTCGTTAGAACCGCCTCGTCGAGGCGGTTCTAACGAGTACCCACAATCTATATTTTAGAGCAGAAATAAGAAAAATAAGGTTTACCCCTGTAAACCCAAGTTTTACTATATGAAAGTGGGGTTCAAGGGGGGGGGGGGCAAAATTATAAAGGCATTTTAAATGATGAAATGTTTAAGTCGTGCAGGGGTACATACCTCTGCAATAAGGGCTGTAAGGTTTCGTTTATGCACATGTTCAATGCATGTCTGAACAGTGTTGCAAATTTCAAAGCCATGCATCAAATACTGTAAGAGTTGTTGAGACAGGAACAGTACTATTTAACCACCTTTGCTACACATATAACCAAAATGATTAAGTCGTTCAAGAGAATATAATTCTGCAATAAGGTGTTAAATCAGAATCCTGATTCCTTTATGCACGTATGAACTGTGTTGCAAGTTTCAATTTCCTTTATCAAATACTGTAGGAGGAGTTGCGGAGACACGAACAGTACTATTTAACATCCAATGCTACACATATGGCAAAATGTTTATGTCGTTCAAGGGAACGTAATTCTGCAATAAGGGCTGGATCAGAATTCTGTTTCCTATGTGCACATGCATATATGTGCAATGCATGTCGGAACTGTGTTGTAAGTTTCAAAACCCTGTATCAAATACAGTAGGAGGACTTGCGGGGACACGAACAGTACTATTTAACCTCCTGTGCTAAACATACGACCAAAATGTTTAAGTCGTTCAAGGGAACGTAATTCTGCAATAAGGAGTGGATCAGAATCCTGTTTCCTTTATGCATATGGCCAATGCATGTCTGAACTGTGTTGCAAGTTTCAATTTCCTTTATCAAATACTGTAGGAGGAGTTGCGGAGACACGAACAGTACTATTTAACATCCAATGCTACACATATGGCAAAATGTTTAGGTCGTCCAAGGGAACGTATTTCTGCAATAAGGGCTGTTTCAGAATCCTGTTTCCTATATGCATATGTGCCCTATGAATAGCCCAGAAGATATAGAGTGAGTGAGCGAGTGTTTGAGTTTTACGTCCCACCAAAGCTAAGGTCATACGGTGACCGGACCTCGGTTTAAAGACTCATCCGAAAGTCTGGAGAAGTCCGGGATCGATCCTGCGACCCCTGGTTTACAAGAGTAGCGTAACCACTACACCACGGAGGCTTCTAGAGGCTATAGAAGGCCCATGCGAACAGCGAAGACTCTGATCAGACTGCGCAGGCTGATCAGAGTCTTAGCTGGTCGCCCAAGTCTTTTGTAGATTTTGTCGTGCGCTGGCTCATTTAGCGTGACACTGAAATATTTTCATAGTTGCGCCGCACATGTTAGGTACGAGCATGCTGAGGATCCTCGACACTGAAAAACTGTCAACCTTGCACCACAGATACTTGGGGCCTGGACGCATCGGAGTGATAATTGGCCCAATTGACCTCTTAAAATTCTGTTTTGCACAGTTTTTCCCCAGTTAAACAAGGCTGAACACTAGCCCAACTTGTTCAAAAAGCCTAATCATGTCTAGAAAGCTAATAAATAAAAGTTCTGTAGTTGAAATGCCTATAATACCCCATCGCAACTTATTGGATTTTTAGACACGAATACGCAAAACCCTGAAAAAAATTAATTTCAAGAGGTCAGTTGGGCCCTTTATCACTCATCTGACAGAGGAGACATGGAGTCACGTGATGCGATAAACATAAATATGTGCGTTATACATGTACCCTCCAACCCAGTAAACACAAAACGTTATCGTAACGTTTATTATAGGTTTCAAAATGGTTACGCAGAACGTGACGTTTTGCAAACGTTTTTCTAACGTTTTTTTCTGTGTCGAACTGCGATGACTGTTTTTGGCAATCAGATAAAAAATATACTTCCCTTCTACAAAACCTAGAGCGTATTCCTTAACATGTCAAATACTTTTCGAGGAAGTTATAAAAAGGTTACAGAAAAACCACATTTTTACTAACGTTTTGAAAACGTTTTATAAATGTTGCAGAATTTGTTGATATAAATGTGCACTTTCTTTCCGCCAATATTCTTGGAACAAAGAACAAAGAAAATCGAACGCCTCACGGAATTAGTGTTTTTCCGGCTCATTTTGCTCCAGGTAACTTTCATTGATGATTTAATTGCATGTGGGTCTTGTTTTATTTGCACCGGATAATAATATAATGTATATGTAATGCGCGATTGTTTGAATTCGGTGGCTGTCATATGTTTTCGCGACCAATGAAGTAAACACACATCTGTTGCATGACAATATTCGTAAAAAGTGACATGTTTTCGGTTTACTGAAGGTGACGACAAGTTTTCTGACTGCATTTGATTAATTTTATGACCAAATATCTGTTATTTATTCAAAAGTAATTAATCAAAATGTTTCGTTTGAACAAAACGTCGTGAAAACGTTCTTGAAACGTTCAATCTACATCGATGCATTTGTTGAACATTTTCGTAAATCAAAAACAGCATTTTCATGATGAAAATTTGTAGAAGTTTTATCAAAGTAGAAGTAAAACAAAGATCAGGAATTGACACAATTAACTTACTCCATCCATAAAAGACACCAAAGGGAAAGAAATACAAACATTAAGCGACCAGACCATAATGGAAACCTAAACAAAGGAAGGCCATATGGACAGTTACTTTCCCACAAAATGGCCATATGGCCATCCAAAATTAAAAGACACAAGTGATACACACAGTAAGTAACAAACAGCAACATAAATAAATCGCCACAGAAGAGCCGCCTTGGAACGGTCAGTGGAAGATTTCCACTGGGGGGCTTAAATCGATTTTACGTGGCCACAATCCTCGCCCTTACTTCCGTCGCGATTTAGACAAATAATTAGTTCAGTCCGTATGAAGGCCTCCTAACTCATCAGTGCAACATCTCCGTGAACACAGAAATCAAAGAACCACAGAGGTGAGACAACGGTGAGGACTCGACAGCAAGAAACCACTGAAATGCTGGAGCAAAAGAAAACCAACAGTTAGACTCCGATGAGCCCGACCAGAGACAGAGCATCAGGCACCAACCAACATTATCTCTTTAATTTTCAATAAGCCTTTACGTTGGAGCCGTCATAGAATCTGAGGCCTGACCCACCGGCGTGCAATTAAAGAGGGAAGCAAAGTTGCCAACCGTGATTGGGTTAACTATCATGCATGCAGTCTGTCGTATAATATCCATGTTGTACCCAATCTTTTTATATCGAAGAATGATTTTACGAAATTGGGTGCTGAAGTCATTGCGGTTATATATTTTTCTGAATTTATATACTAAGTCACCATAAAATTCGGGTTCCGATAGACCTTGTTGCAGAAGAGATTTAAGTCCAATATTGAATTTTGAAATTAAATCAGAATGGCGTCTATAAAATTTTGAAAAGGCTTTGCGTAGTTTATGGTACCGATAACCCTGATTAAGGAGTTTAGCCGTTAATAATTTATTACGAGTGTTGAAGTCAGTTACATGACTACACACTCTAGCAAATCGAATTAATTGCGAAATATAAACGCCATAGGACGGCGCACGAGGAACATCACCATCCAAAAAAGGAAAATTTACAATCTCAAAATCAAAGTCATCGCGTTTATCATAAATTTTGCACGAAACAAATCCATCTACAATAGATAGATGTAAATCCAAAAACGGGGCCTCGGTATCAGAAGAATCTGCTTTATTTAACTGAAGTTCTAGGGGGTAAATCTGACTGATCAAACCATCAAAATAGGTATTATCAATATTTAATAAATCATCTAAATATCTAGAAGTAGAGCTAAAAGCTTCAATAATTTCAGATTGGTTATCAATGGAAAGCGACAAAATGAAGTCTCTTTCATAACAATACAAGAACAGATCAGCCACAAGAGGTGCGCAATTAGTACCCATCGGAATACCCACAATTTGTCTAAATAACTATGTACCGAATCTAATATAAATATTGTCAATTAGAAAGGTGAGGGCATCACACACTTTCTGACATGACCAAAGTGTATAATTCTTATGCTCTTTAGAAGTGAAAAATGCATTTCTGACATTACATGCAAGATAGAGAGAATCTTCTCTGTGAAAAGCCCATTCAATTAAATCATTAAGCTTTTCTTTTATAAGATTATGAGGAAGTGTAGTGTAAAGAGTGGAAAAATCGTAGGTAGACAGACTAGAAGCACGAAACTGTCTAGATTTCAATTTATTTAAAACCTCATTCGAATTCTTTATAGACCAAAACAGATTTCTTCCTGATCTTTCAAAGACTTTATCACAATATTTAATTACATGCGTTTTAATAGCAGTAAGACAGGAAGTTAATAATTTAGAAAGTTCAGTGGTAGTGCAAGAACTAGAATCTGCAATAAACCGTGCTTTGTAAGGTTTTTTATGAAGTTTTGGTAACCAGTATAGCGTAGGAAGCTTGTCTTGGCCTTCGTTAACACACACAGCAAACTTGGTGGCTGAAAGACAAACATGTTTATCTACTATAGCTCTCTCTTCAGCCAAAGGCTGAAGTTCATAGGCCTTAGTACCACCAAGCTCCTGCTTAAGCGTGTTAACATAGTGGAGCCGTCACACAACGACGACGTTGTTAGCGGCCTTGTCTGCAGGGGCCAAAACAAACTTCTTATGAAATTCTTGAATACCTAGTTTAAGATGACGTAAAGACGTCTTGGGCTTAGGAGGTAATAAGTTAGTATTTTGAGAATAGAAAGAAATGCGTTTATTCACTAGTCTTAAAATGCTAAGTTTCCAGTCCTTTAGGGCTTTACACTCAACATACTCTCGCTTACACCATCGATTACCGAATTCATTCAAGGAAGCAGCGATTTCATCTCTACATTTACTGAAATCAATTTTAGAAGGAAACCGATATTTCGGTCCTTTAGAAATTATATTCCTTATCCTAGAATCAGGAATAATTTTCAAATTGCCAGTAATTACATGACCAGCAGCAGGATAGCAATACTTTGAGTTTTTACAATCACATGAATCAGGAGTATTAGTATCAATATCAAGATCTGAAACAAGTTTATTGAAATTAAAAATGATAGATCTAACAGGTTTGTTATATTTATAGCAAATTATAGGTGTTTCAGTATTTTGAAAATAAGCAGGAATGGAAGAAAGCACCGATCTCTCACGGAAGATACTGGGCAAATCTATAAAATCCATACCCTTATTAATGAAGGATATTTTGAAGAAATGACGTTTATGATTAATTTCAGAATCAATGTAAGGACGGAGTGTATGCTGAGTATAGCCTCTAGTTAAGAGAGCCGCATCATATAACTGATGAGAACTATCGTAGAATTTATTCGCCTCGGTGTCCAGAAGACGTAAAACAGAAACGGGTAATGAACTTAAAAATGAAAGCATAGAGTGGCGTCCATGATTTAATCATATAATTGACAGTCACTTCAGTCTAGTATTGTTTCGTTTAAACGCACGTGATTTACGTTTAAAGTTACCATTTTTCCTGGTGCCGTGAGATCTAGTTCTGCGTTTTCGACATTCCAGGAGTGAGAAAAGACTGCTTTAAACAAAGGATGCGGATGCTCGTTCTACCGAGTGCCCACAACCTGTCTTCGAACAAAAATAAGAAAATAATGAATTTCCCAGTAAACCAAGTTTTCTTTATAGAAAACAGGGTCTACAGGGACGTTCGTTACATGGACTTGGTTAAGTGATTGACAGGGCTTCAGATAAAAAGTAATATGGACATCATTTTATTTACACACTATTTAAGCATATATATTCTATATGGTTTACTGTTGTCAATTTTACGGAACACCCACAGTATTTTTACATGAAATAACCACTTCTTCTTGCCTGAAACACGCTTATATGAGTTTGACCCCCTTGAACCCCACTTTAATACAGTAAAACTGGGGTTTACAGGGGTTATCATTATATTTTTCTTATTTTTGCTCAAAAACATAGATTGTGGGTACTCGTTAGAATCGCCTCGCCGATGCGATTCTGACGAGTACCCACAATCTATGTTATGAGCCGAAATATGAAAAATATCAGACTTTTTCAATTTTTGGTCGTAAATTGTTCAATATATTTGAATAGGCGTGTTTTAGTAATGTCTGTGATCTTGTTTCACACTGTTCATCGCGTGAACAAGTCCGTGAAATAAACACCCCCTTACACCCCACTTTGTATAGAGAAAACTGGGGTTTACGGGGGTAAACATTATTTTTTTCTTATTTTTACTCCAAGACATAGGTTGTGGGTACTCGTTAGAACCTCAATGAGGCGGTTCTAACGAGCACTCACAACCTATGGATTTTCACCAGAAAAAGTAGCCATTTTGGAGATGTTAAAATGCACTATGTCGCACGGTTGTGTTATCGTAATGTTTAATCAGTTAATATGATTTGATATATAGTGAATAGTAAACTTCACTGTTTACAACACCTTGTCAAATTCCAATGCAATCTTCACTTTAGAAAAGTAAAGCACCGCCTAAGACCCGCCTACTACATCTGGACTTCAAGAATAACCGCTAGATGACTTCAAGGGAAAAAAACAACATAATTAAGTCATAAAAAACATATTAAGACAAAGGCTTTTAAAATAAATCTTCCTGGTTTATTTACCAGGTTGATATAAACCTTCCATATGAACGTTATTCAAATGTTCCCCAAAACGTTCTAAGAACTTCTTTTATAAACGTTTTCAATAGGTATATTTACTGCTGAGAATAACATATTTTAAACGTTTTTTTGAACGTTTTATGAACGTTTTTCAAACGTTTATCAAAAACGTCCTTGCGACGTAAAAAAACCTTTCCATATAAACGTTATTTAAACGTTCACAAAAAACGTTTTTTAACGTTTTTGGAAACGTTTTTGAAACGTTCTAAAAACGTTTCTTTGTTAGCTGGGAAGAGCTCGAACTTGGTGGTACTCGTATAAAATTAAAATATGTAAACAAATCAAACTAGGAGGAAGCCGATATTTCTAATATGTTACCTGTTCAATCGTCTCTGGATATCTCTGTCATGTATATGGGAACCATATGTATGCGAACCAGGTGGCCTGTTATCATCTGAATCACTAGTCTGAAAGAAATATTGATTGTGAGACATAATGCAGTTTTTTCTCATCTCCAAAGTGGCCACTTATCTGATGAAAATCCTTGATATTTGTCTTATTTATACTGCAAACATAGGTTGTGGGTGCTCGTTAGAACCGCCTCATTGAGGCGGTTCTAACGAGTACCCACAACGTATGTCTTGAAGCAGAAATAAGAAAAATAATGTGTACCCCTATAAGCCCCAGTTTTCTCTATATGAAGTGGGGCTTAGACCCGTTTACACGATGAAGGCCGCTATTATTAAATGCAAGATAAAAGTATGACTGCTTTCAAGCACAATTACAAGTTTCAGTTATTCCTTCTTAGTGTTTTCTACAATGTCCTCTTGTAAGAGACCACCTTTGCCGGGGCTGTTCAAAAGTGGTCTTACCGACCACTTTTGAACAGTCCCAAATGTGGTCTTAAAATTGGAATTTTATTGTGGATCATTGAGATAACATACTCATTCGATACAACGCTATTTAACCCTCTAGTATCCGGCATATCATATATGATACTTGACACATTTTTGGTGCCATTTCCAGGATATTTCAATATTTTGTTGTTATGAATTTTATACTGAATATGAAGATGTGAGATCAAAAGAATATACAGATGCTTTTTTATGGTGTTACTTAGGACATTTTTCAGCCACAAAAGTGAAAAATTTGGATGTATCACATATGATAAACCGGGCCGGTTGAAAATGTTTGCGAAAAATGAAGGAAATCCACTACTTAACACATTTGCAGTAAAAAACAAAATCTTGATGTGTATTTATTTCAAGACTCTATCCGATAAATGCATTATTCAAAGCATAAATATAGACCCCAAAAAGATCTTTTTAATTAAAATGTTGTTATTCACCTAATCTTGGGAACACTTATATGATACATGTACATATTTATCTCCGTGACCTCTGACCTCCAAAAAGTTAAAGTGTGTGTTTTGTAATCTACTAAAAAAACAAGTCGCTTGGGACAATGCTTTCTATGGATGGGCACAAGAGAGTTAATGGAACGTTTTATGTTTCAAACACAGTGTGACTGTAAAATGGTCGTAAGTGTACATGTACCCCGAATCTATGTTTTTCCTCAGAAATAAGATAATCTAATCCCCTGTAAACATTTATATTTCATATTTAGAAAGACACTACTAACAGACGTCTGGCAATAGCAAAAAAAATGCGGCGAGTTTCCTATTGCCAGACGTCCAGTTATATTTATAATGCATAAGAATTGCCAACTTCGCAGTGTCCATAAACAAGGCACAAGAATACTATTTTTTTTTTTTTTGTTGTTGTTTTTTGTTATGTGTGTGCGTGTTTTTTTTTTTTTGTTTTGTTTTTTGTTTTGGCCAACTTTGAATACGCATGCCACTTCAATTCGAAAGGCCAGCATTTGAATATAGCCGGCATTCTTGATCATGGAAGTCATTAATTAAGTAAGCGTGTCGACTGTTCGAAATGTAATTAAACCTAAGAGATATAACGACATAATGAGTTTCCCGCCCATAGCTTAAAGTTAAGCCAGCTCAATCGAAATGGACACTAAATATTGAATGTTCGGGCGGGCCTGAACATTCAATTTTCGCACTAATGCAGTATGTCCCTAGATAAGCCAAAGTTCTAAAGGTCCGGCCCTACCGAGAAAGAAAGCAAGAAATCAAGAAAGCGGGTTCAAGAAGGTACATGTAACCCGGTCACTATAATAGGGCCCAGTGCTAAGCGCCTTTTTCCATTCTGTTTATCTAATTCACTTTTGTTACCGTTCTAAAACAAAAGCCACACGCTATGTCAATGGTTCAAGAAAGTATCAAATTTTACTATTTAAATTTTAACTTAGATTTGGTAAACAAATAGTACATAACCCTTATAAGCCTAGCGTCCCAAAAACCACAATACTGGCAAACACTGAGGACTCAGATCAAAAGGCGCGCAGCTCGGCGTCTGATGAGCGTTTTCATTGTTTACTTAAGGGGAATGTATATACCTTCAGGGGAGGCAACTTCTGCAATAGTATTTTTGTCTCCCATTTCAATAGGGGTCAACTCTTAAAGAAGAGAATATGCTCCTGAGGAGCAAATTCTTTACTTTAAGATTAGACACCTTTTTCGGTGGGACAGGGCTTATAGAAAAGGTGCACAGGATGTCCCGAAAGTTGTTTCCCTTTGTAAAATGGCGGATAAATCTGCAAGATGTTCCCATTCCCCTTAAAGCACATGGATTTTTATTGGTCTTGTTAAACTGACAAAGTTATATTTAAAAATAAAGCTTATACTCCTTAAAATAGACATTCACATGCCAAAAACTGTCAGGGTGGAACTGTCCGTTTGTCAGGAAAGGGTCTTTTTCGTTTAAAAACCAGTATCCATTTCCGAGTTCACCGGCGAAGGTTATACATGTATTTCCTAAATCATTCCCTTTTTACTATCTACAATTTACAGTTTAAATGAGGCGGTTCAAACGAGTTTTTTTTTTTTTTTGTTGTTGTTGTTGTTTGATTTGAGGTTTAACGTCCCAATCAACACTGTAAAGGTCATTTTGGAGACGTTGCTTCCAATTTTGTGGGACTTTTACCCGACATTGAGATTAAATGACATCTCAAGCCCTGTCGCCCAATGAAACCAATAGGGTTTATTAGCATGGACGGTCCGCCTCGCACAGCGGTTCCTGGACAGGCTTAGATCCTCTAAACGGTTTACCAGTACTAGTGAGGTTCAAACGAGTAACAACATCCTATGTTTTCGGTAAATAAGAAAAATAGTATAGATTTTCTATATATACAATAACCTATATTTTACAATGGAATCTCCAACCTAATAAGTTTCCAATTATAGGGGAGCCAGGTTTGTCTTTTTAGCGGTATGTTTTGCAAAATTGCATGAATTTTCAGCAAACAGTGTAGACCAAGATCAGACGCCACGTTTTCAGGTTCGCCAGGTTTGCAGGATGAAAGCCTACACAGTAATAATTGCGGTAGGGCTCCCTCTCTTTCTCTCTTTCGGTCTGTCTGTCTGTCCAGCAGCTATATAGCCCATAACACGCTGGGCTCTGACGCTCACTGCCCCTACAGCCAACTTACCTTTTTAATTTGAATATGAATGAAAAAGGAAAAACAATGTACGAGCACGGTTACAGTAAAATCAGAATAATCGAAAACCTCTTTAATTTGACCAGTGGATTTATATAAGTAATAGAACGTGATGAAATGGCTTTACACAAGAATCTCGGTCGCAACATAGCAAAACAAAAACAAGTGCGCTCAGCAATTGTACAAACTCTAAGTCAGCTGATTAAATTAAGGAGGCATGTATGTGCCATTGGTCATCCATATATCGCACAGCAAAGACTCAGCTCAGACTGCGCGCATACGCGCAGTCTGATCTAAGCATTCACTGAGTGCACATGATCAAAGTCCCCTTGTCGGTTGGTACAAGTTATAAAAGTTTAAATACATACATAGACTTAAGTATTTAAGTCAATATTAATTATTGCCAAAAACACCAACTAACAAGTCATCATAAGGTTTTGTGGCCAAGTGTATAAAATATTTGTAACAATGGGTTCATCAAAGGGTTTTTGTGGCCAAGTGTATGAAAATATTTGCAACAATGGTTTATCAAAATATGATCATAACACGACGAAAACCAAAAGGCAACATTCCACAAGCCCTTCCAAATTAGTTGACAGAACATTTGCTTTGTTTAAAATTCCTGACACACTTTTGCTTAAAATACCCGACAAAATTAAAGAATTTAACCCCGAAAACCGCCAGTCATACTCATGGTTGCAGACGGTATTTTCTTTTTCCATCACGGCCCCCACCCATAGGGGCTTGAAGAAATATATGGGCTGCATGATGCTTTCACACAGAGCTGAATCCTACCCACACACGAGTACTGGTAAACCACTTAGAGGATGTAAGCCTGCCCAGGCAAAGCGGTGTGTGTGTCGGACCGTCCATGCTTATAAACCCTATTGGTTTCATTGGGCGACAGGGCTTGAGCTGTCATTTCATCTCAACGTCGGGTAAAAGTTCCACAAAATTGAAGCAACGTCTCCAAAACGGCCTTTACAGTGTTGACGGGGACGTTAAACCTCAAATCAAACAAATAAACAAATCTTTTTTCCATCAAGAAAACACGCCTATATAATTCTGACCCCCTTGAACCCCATTTTTATATAGTAAAACCACGGGGTTTACAGGGATAAAACTTTTTTTCTTATTTGGCTCCAAATTATAGATTGTGGGTACTCAGATCCGCCTCGATGAGGCGGTTTTAGAACCGCCTCGATGAGGCGGTTCTAACGTGAAGCCACATTCTATATTTTGAGCAGAAATATGAAAAATATCACATTTTTTCTTCTTAAAATTTGCGGTTTTTCGGCGGTAAAGTTTACAATGTATTTGTATAGGCGTGTTTTCATAATGCTTTTCTTTATCCCTTTCTTCAGACAAAAAAAAATGTCTGGCATTTCATTACTATTTTTACCGGGCACTTTTCGGGCCTTGAGCTCCCCAAAAAAAAAAAAAAAAAAAAAAGAAAAAAAAATCAATTCGAAGTTATTTTATCAACTGATTTAACCCTTATAAATATATCCATCGTTTTTGCTACAAAAAGTTAATTTAATATATAGGCGGGCTATGAAAAAATCGCCGTGCCTTGTTTCTAGGAGTTTAAAGAATGTTCTAGACCTTAAATAATCATGTAATTATCCAAATACGGTAATTAGAATTTCATGCCAATCTAAAGCAATTTCATGCTTTGATAGGAGCACATTTCTGCTGTAAAGACAAATTAGGAGGTTCAACTTTAAGATGTCGAGAAAAACTACATCTAAAATTGTCGTCTGCGTGTTTTTGTAAACTTTTTAAAAATATTTTTTGCATACGGGCAAACAGTGTAGGCCCAGATCAGACTGCTCCTACGTCTGTTTGTTTGTTTTGGAGTTTTACGGCCCAGTCAACACTATTTAGGTCATTTTTGAGCCGGTCAGTTTACCTATCAACACTTTCCTGGGCAGGCTTATACGTAAGCGGTTAACCAGTACAGTGCACATTCTTTCGCCAGAAACTGACAACTGCCCTTCTTGAATCAGCGGAAGGGAGAGAATGACCGTAGAAAAGATTTCATGATCAATCTCCACGAAAGCTCCTACGTCTGATCTGGGTCCACACTCTTTCCCAAAAAAACTACTTTTAAGGTACATGTAACCGGCATACGACAAAGCAGACGACAATTGACGTGATTGGCATTTTATGGGTTAACAAAAGATATCTTTCATGCCTCAAAAATGCCACTTTCTCGAGAAGATAAATGATCTTTATTACACAGATCATTGGTACTCGTTGAGGCGGTTTGACTGAATACAGTGTACCCACAATCTATGTGTGCGTGCCCACACTACGACAGTGTGATAAAAAAAATAAGACAATGGTAAAGACCACGAATAAACACATAGAGTAAATCTTACTTTGGTACAAGAAACGTGTACAAGCTCCATATTGTTATGCACTCGTATTTAAAGATATTATCGCCCTTTAATCGAAATAAGTTGAATGCACCGAATCGTACAGAGATTAAGATATTATCTGCCCAACACCAGCTGTAGACTTCCAATGCTAAGCACGGCTTAGCTGAGCAGTGCCTTATACCTTCCGTATTACGAAAACGCGCCTATACAAATACACTATAACCTTTATCACCGCAAAAAAAAATGAAACTTTTAAGATGAAAAATTGTGATATTTTTCTTGTTCTGCTCTTATTTCTGCTCAAAATGTAGATTGTGGGTACTCGTCAGAACCGCCTCGATGAGGCGATTCTAACGAGTACCCATACTCTATATTTTAGAGCAGAAATAAGAAAAATAAGGTTTACCCCTGCAAATCTCAGTTTGACTAAATAAAAGTGGGGTTCAGTGGGGGGGGGGGGGGGGGCAAATTTATATAGGTCTGTTTTCATGATGGCCAGTCGACCCACACTTGAACATAGCTTGAGAAGGTTCCATTTCAAAGAGCTTTCTTGTTTACACGCACTTCATTAATCGAATTACTCCCATACATGAGAGTTCGGGTAGCCTGACTTTTATTAGTTACGTTTTTATACTGATATTTTCATTTTTTGTTTTCATTGACTACGCGAACATGGCCAACTATAAATAAAAATGAAAACGTCCGATATAAACAAAAACGTAAATAGGGCCATTGACGTTCTATTTGTAGAACTATAATCGAATGTGCCATACTTTAAGCAAGCAGTACAGACCCTGATGAGAAACCGCAGACTACGTCGTCTGATCTGGGTCTATTCTGTTTGGCAATGACCCATTACATGACGCTAGGCTTTAATGGGTAGTCGTAGCCAGTAATCCAGATTACGGGATAAAAGCGTAACGTTACATTCAAGCTTAAACTCTGTTGTTGACAATAGTGGTAAACAATGTGTTAGGTGGGTGGAACCACCCACCCCTACATCCATGTCTGTCTGGAACAGGGACTTAGTAACTTTTACGCAAAAAGGCATTTGCGTATACATTGCAAACAGAAGAAGAAGAAGAAGAAGAAGAAGAAGAAGAAGAAGAAGAAGAAGAAGAAGAAGAAGAAGAAGAAGAAGAAGAAGAAGAAGAACACTTAGAGAAAACAAACAGCTCCCTGTATGTAGCAAATTCTTTCCTTTCAGGGGACAAACTCTTTCGTTTGGGAGTAAACCAAATTTTGAAACGATGCATGTAACAAGGAACATATTTTTAGAATTATCATCGGTGTGCGTACAATGCGTTTTTTTTTCTTGTTACGCCACTGAGGAACATTTTCAAACGCTACAGAAGCATGTTACCCTTGTCGTACATGACGGTGATTTAACATATTCCGCTATTACGACAATTTCTGCTTTAAATAGTATCTATTTAAAAGGTTTCCGTCATTATTTTTGAGTTTTTCTGAACTCAGTGTCTTCTAGAAAGATACCACCTTTGGGACTGTTCAAAAGTGGTCTTAAAGACCACTTTTGAACAGTCCCAAAGGTGGTCTTATTTAAGGATTTTTAATGTTTTTCACTAAACGGAATCTTCCTCACCATATAACGTTAGTCAATTTCGAAATATAGAGGGGTCAGGTTAAGTTTTCTTTCGCAATTTAGTAATGGCTGAACTGTTTTGCGTTCTGTGACGTCTGAACTGGACCTGCAAGGTCTGCCAATGTCCCGATTTCTACTTTCCCGTCTGAAATACGAGTAGGTTAATATTGAAGCTTTTTCAGACGGTTCTTTTAAGCTCACTTGAGGTGATGGAGAACACAACCTCTTTTCTTCTCTGTTTAGCCGATCTCGGTATCTCAGTCGCACGCGCGTTTTACTGGTGATCAGGAGGACGCGGGTTCGATACCTGCCGGGGTCGGCAACACTCTTTCATGGAGATTGATCATGAAATCTTTTCTACGGTCATTCCCTTCCCTTCCACTGATTCAAGAAGGGCAGTTGTCAGTTCTGGCGAAAGAATGTGCACTGTACTGGTTGTCCGCTCACGTATAAGCTTGCCCAGAAAAAGTGTGGATAGGTAAACTGACTGGCTCAAAAATGACCTATAATAGTGTTGACTGGGTCGTTAAACTCCAGTACAAACAAACAAAAGCCCTCTGTTTACGCCCACGTTATTATCACTGACCGCGCAAATGGCAGAATATTGTGTAAAAGGGGTTGGTTATTTGTAAAATCCGGACTGGATTCGTGTTGTGGGGCGTCTGATCAGGTTCTACATTGGTTGTTTAAAAAATACTAGAATTTAAGGGTTGAACGAAAGAGTCCAAGTCTCGGTTCAGAACAATCGAACCACGAGTGTTAATATTTCGTTTTTGTTTGATTTGAGGTTTCACGTCCCCGTCAACACTGTATAGGTCATTTTGGAGAAGTTGCTTCAAATTTTGTGGGACTTTTACCCGACATTGAGATGAAATGAGATCTCAAGCCCTGCCACCCAAATGAAACCAATAGGGTTTATAAGCATAGACGGACCGACTCGCACCGCCTTGGCCGGACAGGCTTAGATTCTGTAAGCGGTTTACCAGTATTCCTGTGCGGTCGATTTCAGCTCTGCGTGGAAGCATCATGCAGCCCATCTATTTCTTCAAGCCCTGATTGGCGGGGGCCGTGTCAGTGTTTTGTAGGCACCAGTTAGACATGAACCCCGTCATGAGAATACCTGTCTTATAGTATTTAAAACAGTACTGTAAAAATCATAAAATTTCGGACACCCTCAGGAGTTACTGTAATTCTCCTAAAATTTTGTAAAATTTGTTTCATGATCAAGCAAGTAGTAGTTATCCCGAACTTTCAACAAATTTATTACAGGATCCAGCAAGTAGTCCAAAACGTGCAAAAGAAATGGCAAACAGTGTAGACCCTGATCAGACTGCTGTCCGATCTGGGTCGGCACTGTTTGCTCATGCTTGTACATCCTAAAACGTAGGATCATAATGGTAATCACGCTTCTTAAACTATACCAACCTCACACATATGCATTATACACTAAAGGTATTGTACTAGTCACGCAGCGAGATCAGCCTGCTCGAATGTGCAGGCTGATCGGCACCTTTGTTGCTCGCAAATTACAATTACAGGTTTTCTTATGTCGTGGCTGATGAAATTTCAGACAAAAAGAACCAGAACGAGAAAAAAAAAGAATTTTGTCATAGGTCATAGTTTACTTAAAATGAGTAAGAACGGGTGGATAAGGGCGCTGACTCTTAATCATTAGGTCTCTCACCGCTGTGGGTTCGAGCCTGGCTCGGGTCACATGTGAGACGCCAAGTTCTGCAACGGAAGGTCAGGTGGTTTTTCTCCTGGTACTCTGGTTTACGCCAACCTCTGACGATCAGCTCGGTTTGAGTGAAATAATCTTGAAAGGGCTGTAAATCCAAAAAAATGGGTAAGAACTGCATAAAACCCCCATCACTTTTCAATAGCACAAAACACTGTAAATAACACATTCTCACGCGAAAACAGAATAATTTCACCTCCGCATATTAAATCAGCAACTATTTCCAAATCGCCACATTTCAAATAAATTTCCAAATAAATTTTCGTGTTAGTCTAAATCCATTGTCCACGCGCTCTTTAACGAAGTATTAAGGGTTATGTAGGATAGTGTCACAGAATACTTGTTTTCCATTCGACCAACAGATTAGCCGTTTAGTCTTACTTTACTGAAAGAATATATTTACCTAAAATAATCACAATATTGGTTAACAAAGCCCGAGCCGAAGATTTAATTATAACAAGTAGCATTTGAGCCCTCATATTTTTCCTTTTATATTTTGATTGGTTCCAGTCAGTGTCAATAGTCGTTTTATAGTAAAATCAAACTAAAATATGGCCTAAAATTACGAGACTTGAGTGATACTACATGTATATATATGTAACATACATGTAGCAAATGCTGAAATTGTACCAGGAACCCCAAAACGGATACCCTGGCAAACAGTGCAGTCCCAGATCAGACGCCGCAGAACGCGGCGTCACTATTTGAAAAAGTTTCGGTCATTACCAAATACATTTTAAAGATAACAGCCTGTCGCCCCTAAATTTTGAAATTGGCTCTTGCCGTATATTAGGAGGGAGATTCCATTTGGTTTGCCCCCGCCCATAGGGGCGTGAAGAAATATATGGGCTGCATGATGCTTCCACGCAGAGCTGAATCCGGCCCGCACACTAGTATTGGTAAACCGCTTAGAGGATCTAAGCCTGTCCAGGAACCACAGTGCGAGGCGGACCGCCCATGCTGATAAACCCTATTGGTTTCATTGGGCGACAGGGCTTGAGATGTCATTTCGTCTCAATGTCGGGTAAAAGTCCCACAAAATTGGAAGCAACGTCTCCAAAATGACCTTTACAGTGTTGACGGGGACGTTATTCCCCAAATCAAACAAACAAACAAAAGATTCCATTTGGTACAAAAAGTGTTAAAGATATAGTGAAACTTCGGTAAGTCGAACATCGATGGCTCCTTTACCATGGCCGAGTCGAACCATTTGTTTCCACAGCTCAAATTAAGAAATAGAGAGGGATAATTACTCGTAGGGAGATATTCTTTTTCTCTTGAATATGTACAGTATGTTGCGTGTATTCATTAGAATCGCCTCATCGGGGCGATTCTAATGAATACACCCATCATACCTTTCTCTTGTAGGACATGGAAATTGTTTCCATTATGCCGCCCAGCTTAGCGCTATGTGTAACTATAAGTCGCTCAAACTACCCATGTCTCGAACAGATTTTCATGGTCTCAAGATCTTCAAGCTATTGGAGTTTGACTGTATATGTATTGCCTTAGGCAGCAGGTGAATATTTAATTTGGAGTCTAACGATCTCGTAAACACTATTTAGGTCATATCGAGCCGGCAAGGTTACCCAGGATAATACATAAGCTGTTAACTATTACAGTGCACATTCTTTCGCCAGAAACTGACAACTGTCCCTCTTGAATC
Organism: Lucinisca nassula; assembly: GCA_963580285.1. Classification (NCBI taxonomy): domain Eukaryota; kingdom Metazoa; phylum Mollusca; class Bivalvia; order Lucinida; family Lucinidae; genus Lucinisca; species Lucinisca nassula. The sequence goes on along the minus strand of OY757023.1, from coordinate 73,561,211 downwards.
AGCGGAAGAGAGAGAATGAGTGTAGAAAAGATTCCACGATCACTTTGTAATATTCCTCAGGTGTTTGCATAATACAGGTTTGCAGTAAATGGGTTCAACTAACACCTTTGTATTTCTGAACATTTCTTATATTTTAATTTCTTTGGGACCATTGAGTCCATATCAGTATTTTATAGGGTACTGCTCCTGTACAAAAGTGCATAAGAAATCTTGCAAACGCTCTAATAGTTAACAAGTGTGTGACGCCTCAGAGAGGTGGGTCTAACGAACACCTACAATCTGTGTTAAAGTGTGTTTGAAACAGATATAAGAAACACATTACATCTTTTGACATGCGAGATGCAACAAGTTGGTAACAAGGTGGTAACTATACTGCATCTGAAGCACAGGCTCCTATATGTTCTTTGTTGCCTAATCTAATCTTCGTAGTTGAAGGCTAATTCGAAAGCCCATTTACCATGTCTGGCTTAGGTAATAGAAAATGTTTAAACACACGCACGACCCATCATTAAAACAGGCCTATATAATCCTGACACCCTTGACCTCCACTTTTACATAGGAAAACTGGAGTTAACATGGGTAAGTCTTGTTATTTCTTTTATTCCTGCTCTAAATTATTGACAGTTGGTACTCGTTAGAACCGCCTCGATAAGGCAGTTCTAACGTGTACCCACAATCTATATTCCGAGAAGAAATAAGAAAATTATCATATTTTTTTCAGCTATTTTTTTCCGGACGTAAATATTTGTACAGGCGTGTCCATAAAAAATCAATCATCACATTCATCCAGCTTACACTGCTGACATGTGCCAGTAGGCATTATATGGATATTTGTTTCGATTTTCTTTAAAATTCATTAGAATCGAGTCCTCGCCTTTAGAATTGCCTCACCGAGGTGATTCTAGTAAATACAAACGACATACGATTTCAGAAAAAAAGAATTCTCCTTGAATTATCCAAACAAAGTTAAGGAAACTTGCCTCCTAAGGACCCTAAGAACTCATAGTGCATTTTTTTCACATCTCCAAAATGACTACTTTTCTTATGAAAATCCGTAATATTTTTATTATTTAAACTGCAAACATAGGTTGTGGCTGCTCGTTAGAACCGCCTCATCGAGGCGGTTCTAACGAGTACCCACAACCTATTTCTTGGAACAGAAATTAGAAAAACAATGTATACCCCGTAAACGCCAGTTTTCTCTATATAAAAAGGGGTTTAGGGGTTTCATTTCTAGGAATTTATCACGTGATGTCAAGAACGGGTTCAGAAAGTCATGGTAAACGACCCATTCGTGTCCGAGCCAATGAAGGAGAAGTTTTTTTTTTTTTTTTTTTTATCATTTTACGGCTCTTTCAAGATAATTTCACTTATATCGAGCCGTTCGTTAATGAGAGGTGGGCGAAAACCGGAGTGTCCGTAGAAAAACCACCTCACCTTCCGTTGCAGAACCTGGCGTCTCACGTGTGACTCGAGCCAGGCTCGAACCACAGTGGTGAGAGACCTACATGTAATTATTAAGAGTCAGCGCAGTTATCCACTAGGCCACGGAGACCCGATAAAGGTGAACTGTACATGTTTATGTCCAGCTTTGTGAGAATGTGCCTCCGTATAGCACACAGGGAAGACTCAGATCAGCCCTCGCAGGTTGATCTGAGTCTTTGCTGTGGGCACATATCGAAAGATGCACTTTCGCTGGACACGACTAATATGTCTATAATGTACAACAATATTAAGCACTCGAGTAGGCGGATATTCCATTCAATAACTTAATCGCCTGACTACTTAACATGACAACTAATTATCTACATATTGACATTCACTGTCTCTGATCAGTCTGGGTTTACATGTATAGAAATGTATATTTGATAGACTGAAATTTTGACATATTGCATTAACAGCTGAAACATAAGAACAAAAAAAAACTTAGTTTTCTCCGATAACCACGGCGTAGCCCCTGCATTTGGCAATCACTTGCTTGATAACATTTTTTTGTATTTTGCCTTTTTTCCAGAATCGAAAACAGGCTTGTATAAACCAGGTTGCTTGCTTTACAGTTTGTTTGTTTGAGGTTAACGTCCCCGTCAACACTGAATAGGCAATTTTGGAGACGTTGCTTCCAATTTTGTGGGACCTTTACCCGGCATTGAGATAAAATAACATCTCAAGCCATGTCGCCCAATGAAACCAATAGCGTTTATAGGCACAGACCGCTTGCACTTGCATCCCTTTGCCTCAGCAGGCTTAGATCCTCTAAGTGGTTTGCCAGTACTCATGTGGGGTCGGTTTCAGCTCTGCGTCGAAGCATCATGCAGACCATCTATTTCTTCCAAGCCCCGATGGGCGGGGGCAGCGCCTACTTGCTAAACAGAGGTGCCCATATGGCAGGTTTAACTGTAACCGGTACATGCGCATGGCCTCTTGCATAAAGATAACTTAAGTTCTCCACTGCATGTTTGCGAGCACACGCTCGCTCGAACCTTTGCTGCTCATCAATACCGGCGATAAGTACTTTTTCTCATGAGCTGGCATAAATATTCTTTTGGTGTGGTCGTCTTTCAGCGGACTAGTCACTAACCTTACAGATTCGACCCCACTCAGCTGCTCTAGTTTTAATTTCGTGCCCATACTAGCTCATTATACAGTGAACAGTCTGGGGACCGATGGCTCGTGACCTAACAGCCCTTCAGCAGTGTTGAGGTCAGTCGGTTAGTTTACCCACCCACAGTTATTCTCGCACAAGCGAACAAGGGGCTAGGAGAAATACATTTGGCTGGAGGTTGCTTCCACCGACCGCATATTGGTTTTATTGGAGGGTAGGGCTTGAAGTGTACTTTCATCTCAATGTCGGGTTAAAGCCCAATAAAATCGGAAGAAACGGCTACAAAATGACCTATACAGTCTTGACGGGGACGTTCTATCTCAAATCAAATAATGCAGAGCGTTTTCGCAAACTTAGCTGTTAACCCCTTTAAAGCACCTAGCCCCCACCATGCCACCACCCCGTTCATCCCTCCCCAAACCTGCGCTTGTTCAGCCCTTTATGACAAATCTCCACGTATGAATGTTGACCGATCCGTAGTGGTTAAATCCGTGAAACTGCTGATCATCATCAGTCCGACACGTATCAGACTGAACCATCGAGGCCGGCTGTATCATTATGAAGTAAAAGTGCGGCACTTAACGTAGATTCTGGATCCACGCTGGAACTACATCCCAGCAGGCACATGGCGTCTGAGCAACGTCGCATCAACGTCGATGCAACGTCATGACTTTGCACGGACGTTGATACGACGTTACATACACGTTATGTGCCGGCTGGGATCTAACGTGTCCCTATAATGTATGCTTTGCGCAAAATATGGAAGATAATGTATACCCTTATAAACCACATTTTTTCTTTGCATAATGAAGTAGGGGCACATTCTACGAAGCTTCATCAAGCCGCCCGACAGTCGCGACGTCTTGATGGTGAGGTCGAGGTCTGCATCGTATACACGGAATTACCTGAATCTCAATGTCTTCAACGACAAACGGGTCACTGCAGGTACCATCATCCATTGTTAAATTATCTTCCTTTGTGATTATGATAAGACGGACAATAATGGGTAATACCCAGCACTAAGAAACAAATACAATAACTTCCAATGTACCACAATAACACTTTTTGAGACCATACATATGTAATTGTTACAGTTTTCCACGTACTTATTTGTTCTGATAGATAGTTAAATGGGAATCTTTTTCAGACCAAAACAATCACTATTCAATCGTTAATTATTCCTTTTTAAAACCCTAGTGTGAACATGTACATAAAGGTAAAATATTATCCATCTAGTATTTAGACAGCATATTCATCAAGCTATTAATGATATCAATATGTTTTATATTAAAATTCAATGATTTTGTAATATAAGCCTTATTGGGCATTGGGCCATGCATTTTTACGAAGTATTTGCATTCTTACACTCATTTGGTAGCTCTTTTGACCAAAATTAACCCGACCTTAATAAAAATAATTGTGGTCTTGGGTTTCCAATTCATTCAAGAATGATATTCAAGTAAGTCATAATTTCAAATGTTAGTGACTAACATTTTGAATGAAATCCATATCGGAATTTTATGCAAGTAATGATCCAGCTCTCTCAAGACTGACACTGAATTATTCTTTTTCACTATTTACATTACCAGGCATTATCCTACCGTAATGTTTAACCCATTTTGTACCGGAAACCCCAAAACGGGTACCCTGGCAAACAGTGCAGGCCCAGATCAGACGCCGCACGCCGCAGAACGTGGCGTCTGATCATGGCCTCCACTGTTTGCTAAAAGTTCAGTCATTTTCCAAATCAATTTTGAAGAAAACATACCCTGGCACCCCTACATTACGATATGGGCTCCTGCTATATATAAGGAAGAAGATTCCATTTGGTACAAAAAGGGCTAATTCAATACATGTAAGTCATTCAAATTTTGATTATCTTTCGAGATTATCATCCCAAATGATTCGATACTTTCCAATTATGAAATCATGTATAGCTGAAAATCACATTACAATTTACAATAACACACCCGTGTAACTAGATGCATTTGCGCCCCGCCTATCGGCCATCGACCAAAATCGAGTAGGGCTGGAGATGCCTTTTAATCTCATTGTCGGGTAAACGTCCCACAAAATTGAAAGCAGCATCTCCAAAAGGGCCTAAATAGTGTTTACGGGGACCTAAAACATCAACAAACTGAATAAAACAAACTCTAGGTGCGTTTTTCCTGGCTCCAAACATGTCATTTTCTGACCAAAATTCGTGGCACTTTTCTTGTTTCTATTGCAAACAAAGATTGTGGATACTCGTTAGAACCACTCCTATGTGGTGGTTCTATGTGGTGGTTCTGAGCAAACAAAGATTTTGGATACGCATTAGAACCATCTCGATGAGGTCGTTCTAAACTGTATCGACAATCTATATTTTAACCGAAATTAATCAGAGGTGGTTCTAATGAGTATCATGTTTTGATCAAAATTAAAAAAACCAAGCATATACACAATGTTAAAACTCAGCTGTTTCTGTTAACAAGAGTGTTTATTTTACAGAGACAAGTAAGGGGAGTTAGGTGTGTGTGTGTGGGGGGGGGGGGGGGGGGAGGTCAGGAGGGTTTCAGGGTTCAACGGTCTTCTCTACATAATTAGATCGATTCGATCGGGTAACCTTGCCAAATGCACATTCTTTCGCTACCAACTGCCCTTCTTGAATTGGCAGAAGGAGAATGACCACAAAAATATTTTCATCATTTATCCCCGCAGAGGATGTTGCTGGGCCCGGTGTGGATTGACATCTTACAGGTACAAATCTGACTCTTTTCCAATACACCCTTTAACATGTTTAACACGCACATGTTCCCGGCCTGTCATCCAAAGCCTTAGCTCTTTTCAATGGTTCGAACACATTTGTTTGCTTGTTTTGTTTGAGTTGAGGTTTAACGTCCCCTTCAACACTATATAAGTCATTTGGAGACATTGCTACCATTATCGTGGGACTTTTTCCCAATACTGCGATGAAATTACATCTCAAGCCCTGCCACACAATTAAACTAATAGGGTTAGTAAGCATGGACGGTCCGACTCGCACCGCTTTGCCTGGGCAGGCTTAGATCCTCTAAGCGGTTTACCAGTACTCGTGTGCGGTCGGTTTCAGCTCTGTGTGGAAGCATCATGCAGCCCATCTATTTCTTCAAGCCACGATGGGCGGGGCTGGTCGAGAACATTTGAGACTATCAAAATTTGTTCTAGGTTTTAGACAGAAACAGTTCTAGCGTGCACAAAGGTTTATTCATAGCGCCAGGGAACATCACTGTATCAAGTTTGTCAAAATAAGACTCCTCTAAACCTCACTTTATAAAGAGAAAAAATGGGTTGCAGGGGTGTACTTTTTTATTTCTGCTTTAATACATATGTAGTTGGTACTCGTTAGAACCGCCTCAATGAGGCGGTTCTAACGGGTACCAACAACCTATGTTTTAAAGTTTAAATAAGAAACAGATCACAAAATTTGATCAGAACATTAACAGTTTTGGAGGTATGAAATATAAAGAATGCACTATGTCACACGGATGGGTCAGGTAATGTGGAGGCAAAATGTAGTTATTTATAATCTTCTTCAACTGTTCTGTTTATCATTAAAGTCGCCGCATTAAAAGTAACGCAACACTGTTGGTGTGTTTGATTTGAAGTTTAACGTCCCCGTCAACATTATTTACGTCATTTTGGACACGTTGCTTCCAATTTCGCGGGACTTTACCCGACAATGAGATGAAATTACATCTCAAGCCCTGTCGCCTACTTATATGCATTGGACGGTCTGACTCACGTCACTTTGCCTGGGCAGGCTTACTCCTTCCAAGTGCTTTACCAGCACTCATGTGTTGTCAGATTCAGCTGTGCGTGGAAGCACCATGCAGCCCGATCTTTTTCTTCAAGCCCCGATGGGCGGGGAGGGGGGACAGCGCTGTTGGGTAGATTGTTTCTGAGCTTGACGGAGAATTTCGATGTTTTAAATTTCCGTATACATACGTTAAGATAACATTTTAGACACTGATCAGACGCCGGGTTCTGCTGATCTGAGTCTTTAAGACCACTTTTGAAAGTCCCACATGCGGTATCTTACTGGAGAACACTGGCTACAGAAAATACAAAGAAAATAAAAACTGGAACTTTTTAAATATGTTTTAAAAGAAGAAATAGACTTAATTTCATATTAAATTAAACCATGCATGGGGATATGTCGAACACACTAAGAGATGTCAAACACGCTAAGAGATATGACACATTGCATATATAGAAGGGAACGGGTGGCATCAAGTCTATGATATTAACCCTTATCCTGCTGTTTACGACAATCCCTACCTTTGCAACCAGTTTAGATCCAGATCAGATGGCTTCTGAATGTCAGAACCTACACTGTTTGTGGTGCACATTACGCAAACAAGCCTATACAAATACGTTGACACCTTTATCGCCGAAAAAAAAAAGAAAATTTTATGATGAAAAATTGTGATTTTTTTCTTATTTCTGCTCAAAATATAGATTGTGGGCATTCGTTAGAACCGCCTCATCGAGGCGGTTCTAACGAGTACCCACAACCTATATTTTAGAGCAGAAATAAGAAAAATAAGGTATACCCCCGGAAACCCCAGTTTTACTATATAAAAGTGGGGTTGAAGGGGGTCAAAATTATATAGGCGTGTTTTCGTGATGAGTTTGTGAACTGCATGAAAATATTATATCAAGTCATTTGATTGGCTGATAATCACCAATGGGAGTGGCTTAATTTATGCAGCGGATATGAATTAATATCCTTGCAAACCAAAATTTTATACAGAAGGTATTTGGTTTTTCTTCGCAGTTGTATGTAAAGAAATGCGGGATCTGCAGGAAAAGAAGGGATTCTGTATACGTATTTTGTCGCAGAGTCTAATCAAAATCGTCAGTTTAATATATTTTCTATTGATGCCTCACTGAAGCACCCACAATCTATCTTTGGCGCAAAAATACTAAAAATCATAATAACACATCCCAATTGGTTACAATGACGTCATTCATTTCTCCACTCGGAAACTTGCTTTTTTCAGCTGAACACGTTCGGTATTTTTCTGAGATTCGCTCCAAACATAAATTGTGGGTGCTCGTTAGAACCGCCTTATCATCAATCTGTCTTTCTGAGCATAAGCAGGAATATAGTGAAGAACCTGGTACACCCCAGGGGCCAGTTGTTCCGAGCCTCGTCGGCTTAACGAGCTCGTTAGTTGTCAAATTGTTATTTGTTATTTTTGCTGAAAAATGTGAGTAGCTTTTGCATATGCAAAGCTACTCACATTTCTTCGGCAAATATATTAGTATATTTGTCATTTTAAAGATCGAAATTTTAAAGATATGTTAACTAATGACGTCGTTAGTTTTGACCAACTGGCCCCAGGGATTAAAAAAATAGATTTACAGGCGTATTCATTTCGCGGGATTTTTTTTTTTTTTTTTTTTACATGATGACTACCTCATTGATACACCCACTTTCTATGTTTGGCGTAAAAAAGACGGAAATATCATAGATTTTTATCTCACAACATACTAACCCTATGGCAATGAAAATTGAGATTATATTACGAAGATATAATTATTTTTCATAGACTATATCTGACCTGTGTTGCATATCCGTAACTTCTGACACTTGAGTTTAACATTTTTATCTTGTCAGTATCTTAAATGTTCAAACAATTCCAAACCACACGAATGGTAAATAAACAATTAATATCAATCAGTTCCTTCAAAATAACACCCTCAAGTCTCTTATCGTTCGCCTCTTGTCGCGAGACCTTGTTTAACTGTCAATAATGTTTTCAAAGATTTCAAATGACCCATCAATCAAATGGAAGTCAGGTCAGATATTCTTTTCTTTCCATTGTTAATTAACTTTCAGTCACTTTAAACTGTTTGAAAATTAATGAACTGGAGAATTATCATAGTTAAAAATCGGTCATGTACTACCGCTTGTCGGTAAAATATTTCGTTTAACATATTCGTGGGCCCCCGCCCGTCGGGGCTTCGAAAACTAGCTCGGGTCCGCGGAAAGCTGGAACAGACCGCGCATGAGTACTAAGAGGGTCTAAGCCTGCCCGAGCAAGGTGGTTCGGGTCGGCCTGAATGCATATGAACTCTGTTGGTTTCATTGGGTTGCAGGGCTTGAGATGTTTCATCTCAATGTCGGGTAAAAGTCCAAACAATGAAAACAACGTCTCCAGAATGACCTATATTGTGTCAAGAGGGCGTTAAACACCAAATTAAACAAACAGATAACATATTCGCACATCATTCTCTCCACTTATAATCCGTTTACATGGATTTCTATGTGGCTTTATTATTTGTGCTCTAAACGTGGCTTGTGGGCGAATAACTATATGTTTGGCAGAATAAGGACATTATGTCTTTGGGTGTTCGTTAGATCAAGCCTATGATAGTAGTCACATGATATTCTTTTTTGAGCAAAATCAAGAAACTCGTGTATCTATACACATGTAAACTCCACTTTGCCTTATTAAGGTGAGATTACAAAAGTTTGTTTTTATTATACGTGCTTATTAACCCTTGTCCTGCTGAATATTTAAATATGCCACACCCACTACTGATTATCAACCAATCAGATCACTTGGTGCAAATTATTGCAACAAATCCGAAATCTGAATGAAAACAATGTAGATCCTGATCAGATGGCTTCTGATCGGGATCTACGTTGTTTGAAAGGTAAGGTATATCCGGGCTCAGCAGGACAATGGTTAATATATTGATGTCAGGGGAAATTTTCTGGTAGTGTCGGAGAACGTGGAGAACAGAGCACCAATGTTCATTGTATGGATACACTTTCAAGGGAAGCAACTCATTAAAAACATTTTGTCCCTCTTCTCATCAAAGGAAAGGATTTGTTCCTAAGGAGCAAGTTCTTTCCTTTAAGAGTTGGTCCCTTTTCAAGGTGCTTAGTTTATTGGAAAACAATCAGAAGTTGTCTCAAAGAGGCGGTTCTAACAGGATTCTGAGCAAATTTAAAGAAAATAATGTTTACCATAGTAAGCCACTCTTCTCTAATTAAGTGGTAATTACACACAAAGACATCTGCTAAATAAGCCAGCAGAAGCCTGATAACCTACTCGCCTCGCACACCAGGGGTCGTGAGATCGATTCCGGACTTTTCCAGAATTTCGGATAAGTCTTTAAACAGAGGTCCCGACCTCAGATATTGGCTAACACCGAATCACACTTAAGTTAGCATGTTTTTTTTTTTTTTCACATCAGATCTAATATGCACTGAACTATAAAAAAAACAACTATATTTGGCTGGATGAAGACATTGAAGAAAATAAAAAAAAAAAATATTCGAAAAAAAAAATCCCGCGAGCCGGATTCGAACCAGCGACCTAAGGATGACAGTTTATATTACCACTACAGTCCTCCGCTCTACCAACTGAGCTATCGCGGGAAGTTGCCAATCTTAACGATCAATATTTATCATACTCATTACAATACATTTCAAACCGCTACCGCAGAGCTTTTACAAGTAAGAGCTTTCGAAGTAAAGATACACAATGAGATACACAATGCATGAGCGGTTTAATATCTGAGTTGTTACGCAAGCTGATTTCAGTCTTCGCTGCCCACACATGATAGAAGACTCTTCTAAACAAGGGATTTCATTTCTACAAACGATGCGTATTTCCAACTCACTACGAAAACACGCCAATATAAATACATTGTAAACTTTACCGCAGAAAAAAAACGAAAGTTTTTAGATGAAAAAATTGTGATATTTTTCTTATTTCTGCTCAAAATATATAGATTGTGAATACTCGTTAGAACCGCCTCATCGAGGCGGATGAGGCGATTCGAACGAATATCCACAATCTATATTTTACAGCAGAAATGAGAAAAATTAGGTTTACCCCTGAAAACACAAGTTGTACTATATAAAAGTGGAGTTCAAGTGGGTCAAAATTATAAAGGCGTGTTTTCGCGATGCGCGTTTATTTCATCGACTCAACTGTTTATCAATCGCCCAACAACCGACAAACGACAGAAGCTTCCCTCCTTCTATTGTCCACGTGCCTATCACTATGTAAAATCCAGGTCCCTGTGACGTCAGAGTCAGAAATCAGAGGGCTATATATAAAACATTGGCTGCTTATGTGTGGGGAGATTTGCAGTGTAGACCTAGATCAGACGCCACTGAACACGCTTGCGGTTTACATTCAGCACACTATACTACAATCAGACCGCTGCGATTCTGAGCAACGACTCGGGTCAACCTGCACATGGTAAGTTTTCGCTTATGTCTCTAGCCCGAAGAATGCATGCAGGTACATGTAGATCATGTGATCATTGGTATCGAAGACTCTGAGGAGACTGCGCGGATATGCTCATCAGAGTCTTCGTTGGTCACACAAGTCGCAATGCAGATTTCGTAATTTCAATTAAAATACAGATAGCAGGTGGTTCTAACAAGATCGAAATCTATCGATCGAGTAGAGCAATAAAATTATCACAAACGTTTATTCTATGGGGTTTTGTTCGTTTTTATTGAGGTTTTATGTCCCTGTCAACACTGTATAAGTCATTTTAGAGACGTTGTTTCCGATTTTTGGGACTTTTACCCGAGACTGAGATGAAATGACATCTCAGGCCTTACCTCAAAAGAAAACCATAGGCTTTAATTTTGTATTGGAGTGGGGTTAAGGAGGTTCCGACTCGCACCACTTTTCCTCGGCAGGCTTAGACCTTCTTAACGGTTTACCAGTACTCAAGTCCTGTTGAATGGAAGCAAGATGCACATTACGAATACACACCTATATAATTTTGACCCCGTTAAACCCAACTTGTACGTTGTTTAACTAGGGTTTACAGGGGTATGTATCATTTTTCGTATTTCTGCTCAAAACATATGTTGTGGGTACTGGTCAGTATCTTCCTTCGACGGTAAATTCATACTTTTGGTTCAAACATAGACAGTGAGTACTCGTTGGAACCTTGGTCCTAGTGAGCACACACAATCAATAACACAAAGGCTCTCATCAGACTGTGTATTAGCTTGACACCTGTAGCCTCGAGACACATCTCATTTTATTCATTATGTAGCTTGTAAATTATTCAATCATAATATATCAAAATATATAATGTTTATATAAAAAGAGCCATACCTGAAGCATATTCGAAAACTGATATAATCTGCGAAAACCATATGAATCGATTCAAGCGAAAAGGTACTTCCGAACATAGAGCCCGGGGAAGACGCGAATCAGGCTGTCCAGCCACACGGTCAGAGCACTTCTTCCGTGTCAACATGATGATGCTTTGGGTCAAAGGTCAGCCCTATAGAGCACAACAAAGACTCAGATCAGACTGCCCATGCGCGCAGTCTGATCTGAGTATTTGCTGTGCGCGCATACCAGAAGATTTCTTTTCCTTTGTCGCGGCGCATAGATTGCGCACTTGCGAGTGCTGGTTATGAATAAAGCCCTCTTTCTTTTTCTACATACATTTCCGCTAAAAGGATCATTGATAAAATATTTTCAACTCGTATCTTGGAGCACTCAGCGTTATCGTAGTAATCAAAATATTTTAACTGCGAAAAGAACAATGCTCCTGAAAAGTTAAAATCGAGTTTTTTTTATTTTTTTATTTTGACCATTTTTCTACTCAGCACAAATATCTCCTCGGTGCTGGTATCCACGAGTTTATCATTAATTTATATGAATTCCCATCACGTGAACAACTCACGTGAATTGAACACCCCTCTATACCCCACGTTATATAGAGAAAACTGGGGTTTACGGAGGTATACCTTATTTTTCTTATTTCTGCTCCAATACATAGGTTGTGGGTACTCGTTAGAACAGCCTCAATGAGGCGGTTCTAACGAGCACGCACCCACAACCTATGTTTGAAGTATAAATAAGAAAAATATCACAGATTTTCGTCAGAAAAGTAGCCATCAGTTTGGAGATGTAAAAATTGCACTATATCGCACGGGTGTGTTATCGTAATGTCACTTATTTATATTAAATCCAGGAAACGATTATTTATAGAAAATTATCGTCCAATCGTATTGGAAAGAACCATGGTTTATTTTTGACGTCACTGAATGATCATTTGACGTCGCGTGAGTCAATTCATTAAGGTAGTTATACATTTTCAGTGTAAAGCCTAAAGTAAACCAATAGAAAACAATGTAGTTCATACTTCCACTAATGTATCGAGTCTCATGATTTTCAGTGACGTCAAGTGACGTCAGTGTTAATCATTGCTTTCTACGGGTGTTTGATGACGTCAACGCTCTTGCGCTCTTTGTAGCTTTAAAAGTTTCCCCTATAAGAATTTGTAACGAGGGACAAATAAACTTAATTTGTCTGCTTTCCATGAAAGTATGAACGACAGCGGAGTTCGGGGTTCATTTACTTTGCACGCGACCTACTGCGTTCATACTTTCATGAACAGCAGAAAAATAAAATTCATTTCTTTTAAATGAACAACATGACGTCCCTATACTCAATTACAGGAGCTTTCTGTAAATGCAATGGGAATGTAAAATTCATTGTACATCTTGTATTTGTCTACGCCCAGGGGTGTAGACACTATAGACTTAGGGTTTAACCAATGTCGTCATCAGGTAGCGCTCTGCACTGAACTGTCGTATACGGATATTCTAGGTATTTACCATTTAATGTGGTTTCCGTGTGAAATTCCGGTTTTCCGTATCGATCGTGTGATAAATCAAGGCAAATCACGACTCTTTCGGTTTAAAATTGTAAGACATACATCGCTGGTAAAATGAGACAAAAAAAAATTTGGTTTCTTGCAAACTGGATAAAATAACATCCGTTGTCAGCGTGTTTTTTTTTTTTTTTGGTTTGGGTTTTACGGCCCTTTCAAGATTATTTCACTCATATCGAGCCGATCGTTAATCATAGGTGGGCGAAAACCGGAGTACCCGGAGAAAAACCACCTGACCTTCCGTTGCAGAACTTGGCGTCTCACACGTGACCCGAGCGAGGCTCGAACCCACGGCGGTGAGAGACCTAATGACTAAGAGTCAGCGCTCTTATCCATTAGGCCACGGAGGCCCGTTGTTGTCAGCGTGTTACTTTTTACGAATCGCGTAGTAATATCTATCCTGTGGAGGATAATGATGCGTCACACGAGATTGGTCTATGTTCAAAGAATATGACAGGCGCAGACAATGGAGGATTTAACACGGAAGTAAAGTCATTAGTTACCCACAATGCGGGTTGACCTTTATATTCATAATGCAACAAAAAGTATGCGCTTTCAAAAAAAGAAAGAGACCCATTACAAGTATAAGCTTTCACAAAAAGGAATAGTCCCACGGGCAGAGCTCTGGCACAGAATTGCTATCACATTTGTACAAGCCAAAGAGGCCAAAAACAAGTATAAGCTTTTACACAAAAGGGGCACATGGGCAGAGCTCTGCATGTGTTCACTGTACAAGCCCATATTTGCTGTCATATTTGTAAACTGTCTATCCTTTAAGCTCCTATAAGCTCCCAATGAGCCTTCGGCTCTGATGGTCTAAAAGTTCTAAAAAGTACCCACAACCTATGTCTCGGAGGTGAAATAAGAAAAATAATGTATACCCCAGTAAACCCAAGTTTTTTGTATATAAAGTGGGGTTAAGGTGGGGGTGGAGTTTATTTCATGGTCTTGTTCACTTGTTGAGTTTGTGAATAACAAAGATGAAGCTCAGCCAGCAGGCACATGATGTAATTATGAGTCACATCAACGTCGGTACAACGTTATGACGTTGTCCAAGCGACGTGTGCCTGCTGGGAAGACTCCTACCGAGGAACCCTCCAATGTTATTGCAATCAATTCAAAGCTAAGAAACTGAAGTTTAATTTAAGTTATTTTATATATTACAAAATAAAAGTGTATTGTTATTAACTGAAAAGTTAAAAAAAAATGACTTTTTACATTTTTGGATTCATTTTTTTTTTGTTTTTACCTTTTGCTTGAAAAATGGATATGCATCACAAGTACATGCTCTATTGGTACGCAGCCCAATTTGGTTATTTCATGTTTTAATGCCAAAACTGAGCGGTAAAATAAACTGTACTATACCATCCCATTATAAATTGAGGGCTATCGACCAACTAACTACCTTGGTATTCTATAGAGGTGTTTGGGTGAGGCAAATGTGGGGTGTATCTTGCGTCACTGGGGCGTCCAACATTTATTGGATTACAGTTGGACAAGGCCTGTGGTCCTTGCAGCAGATAAGGGTAGATGGGAAAGTTGTTACTTCTTCTGTCTCTACCCTTCAATTTCATTTTCATCTCCCCCCCCACCCCCCCCCCCCCCCCCTTGCCCCTCACGTTCATCTCTTCCACTATCTCTTCTATGTTTGTTTACTCTTTCTCTGGTAGACGACACAAAATGACCCACAAGGGTTGACGTGTAGTTAAACCCAAAACACTCACTCACCTAGGTATTCTGGGAATGCAAATGTTGATGCATGAAAAACCATGAACCCCATAAAGCCACATATAAAGTGGGTAGCATCATCTTCGCAATCAGGGTGTTAATATTCTGGACTTGTCAAAGCGGTGAAAATTTATGGGACAAGAAAAGTTTCAATTAGTATTTCAGAGCAAATGGTATCATTTGATAACCTTATGGACCCTACTCTTGCAATCCCGACAAAAAATCCAAAATCAAAATAATTATCTTAAAAGCACGATATTCAAAAGGTCACCAGAATAATGATAGATAAATATCTATATCGGATTGCATTCCATAATCATGGAAAAAATCTAACAAGCATTTGTATACTGATTATCAATTAGGTTTAAGATTTTTACACAATAATTTGGACTACAAGACTGTAATCCTATCCAACATTTGTTTCCTTAAATATACAATTATAAGGTATAAAATGTAGAAATTAGGCTAATGCAAAACATCTTAAGGTTCATTTAAATATTCATGTACCCACGGCTCCCAGCCATTCGTACTGAACTCTGTATACTCGAGAAAAAAAGAAACGCAACACCCCGGGTATTTTCATAACTATAACACACACGTGAGTTACAATAGCATCTTTCACGTCTGAAGAACTCGACTTTTTTTTTCAGACACATGTATTTTACCATTATTATTATGCCTAGTTATTACGTAAGCGGTTAACCAGTGCACATTCTTTCGCCAGAAACTGACAACTGGCCTTCTTGAATCAGCGGAAGGGAGAGAATGACCGTAGCAAAGATTTCATGATCCATCTCCACGAAAGAATGTTGCCGACCCCGGCAGGTATCGAACCCGCGTTCTCCTGATAACCAGTCAGACGCGCATCCGACTGAGCTACCGAGGCCGGCCTCAGCTTGGTTGAAGGAAACTAATTAACCCTTTAAGACGCCGAGAAAAATTACATCTGAAAATGTCTGCTGCTTATGTCGTCTGCTGAATCTTCCTTCAAACTTTTTCACACAGGCAAACAGTGTGGACCCAGATCAGACTGCTCCTAGAGGAGCAGTCTGATCAGGATCTACACTGTTTGCAAAACTGACTTTTAAAGTAATCGACAGACGACAAAGCAGACGACAATTGTCGTGATTTGCGCTTTATGGGTTAATGGGGCTTATATTGACTTTATAAGATCTTCAAATTTTACTATAGGCTATATATGTTGTTGAAGAAAGTATTCATCAATGTTTTTGTTTGAATTGAGGTTAAATACGTCCGCGTAACACTATTTAGGTCATTTTTGAGACGTTGTTTCCAATTTTTGTAGGACTTTTACCAGACACTGAGATGAAATGACATCTCAGACTCTGCCAACAAAGTAAACCCATAGGGTTTATATGCAGGGACGGTCCGACTCGCACCGCTCTGCCTGGGTACGCTTAGGCTTTCTAAGCAGTTTACCAGTACTCGTGTTTGGTCGGTTTCTGCTCTTCGCGGAAGTACCATGCAGCCCAATCTATTCCCCCAAGCCACGAGGGGCGGACCGATATTATTAAATGCCGGCCCCGCCCATCTGGGCTTGAAGAAATAGATGGGCTGCATGATGCTTCCACGAAGAGCTGAAACCGACCCGCGCACGAGTATTGGTCAACCGCTAAGAGGATCTTAGCCTGCCCAGGCAAAGGGATGCGAGAGTCGGACCGCCCATGCTTATAAACCATATTGGTTTCATTGGGCGGCAGGTCTCTAGATGTCATTTCATCTCAATGTCGGTTAAAAGTCCCACAAAATTGGAAGCAACGTCTCCAAAATGGCCTTTACAGTGTTGACGGTGACGTTAAACTTCAAATCAAACAAAACAAACAATTAATAAAAGCACATTTACAAGCCAGTTTTCTATGAATAAAAATCAAAAATGAGTTCCTTTAAGAGCAATGAAAACATTCATAAGAAAGAAGATGGGTCATACTACGTAGTTTCGGCTAATAAAGCCTCTTCAGTGACTCTGTAATGATCCGGCAAAGAAAGCCAGAGGAAACATACTGCAATATTGCGAATTTCGAATAGGCAGTCGATTCAAAGACCGATATAAATCATAATGAGGTCCAAATAATTAAAAACCTGTCTAGAATATGAGCCTAAACCAATAATTTATTTCTGATTTCTCAGAATATTCACGCTGATCTCAAAGGACCAAAAGTAAAATATAAACTGCACTATGGTTGATGTACGGGGAGACGTTTTACGGCCGCCACACGGCACAACACCAGCTGCAGTGAAGGCAAATAAAAATCAAAAATGAGTTCCTTTAAGAGCAATGAAAACATTCATAAGAAAGAAGATGGGTCATACTATGTAGTTTCGGCTAATAAAGCCTCATCAGTGACCCCGTAATGATCCGGCAAAGAAAGCCAGAGGAAACATACTGCAATATTGCGAATTTCGAATAGGCAGTCGATTCAAAGACTGATATAAATAAAAATGAGGTCCAAATAATTAAAAACCTATCTAGAATATGAGTCTAAACCAATAATTTATTTCTGATTTCTCAGAATATTCACGCTGATCTCAAAGGACCAAAAGTAAAATATAAACTGCACTATGGTTGATGTACGGGGAGACGTTTTACGGCCGCCACACGGCACAATACCAGCTGCAATGAAGGCAAATAAAAATCAAAAATAAGTTCCTTTAAGAGCAATGAAAACATTCATAAGAAAGAAGATGGGTCATACTTCGTAGTTTCGGCTAATAAAGCCTCATCAGTGACCCTGTAATGATCCGGCAAAGAAAGCCAGAGGAAACATACTGCAATTTTGCGAATTTCGAATAGGCCTGACCCTAACTGCACAGCACTTAACCCATTGTATACTGGTGGACTCTTCCATTGCTAGATATTGGACAAGTCCATTTGTCATCTAAGGCCTATGTTTTTCTTTCTTTTTTTCTATTTTTGACGGAAAATTCTGTTAGCAAATAGTGCATGCCCTGATCAGACGCCGCGTTCTGCGGTGTCTGATCTCGGTCTGCACTGTTTGCCAAAAGAAACCCTTTAGGGGTTTCCCGCATGCAATGGGTTAGTAATGCATCCGTGTAATGAGAAAACATGGCCCGGTTTTATAGTTTGTTTCTAAATTATGCTCCAAGACAGAGGTTGTTGGTACTCGTTAGAACCGCCTCTATACCTACACTCTAGGTTTTGAGTATAAATAAGAACAAGATGTGTTTGTGAAACACTGATCCCACGGAAAGCGCATGTTAAAATGAAAGCAGTATCACTAACCAATCGAAAGGAATGGCCAATGTTCAAGTCTTAAAAAAGTAGGTCAAGGTCACAAGGTAAAAAATTATGGGACCGTTGAAAAGGTCTTTTGACATAGAATGCACATGTGAAATATGAAAACCTTACCAATTACCAAGCGAAAGTTACAGTCCAACCTGTGTTAAGCAAGCAGTTCAGGGATGATCACAATGTGCTTGCTTAAGACAGGTGCTTGCTTAATACACGTTAATTTTAATGCATTTGCCTTTTTCGGGAACTAAATGCATGCTTGCTTAAGACAGGTTGCTTGCTTAATACAGGTGGCCACTATGACAGGTTTTACTGTATGGCCAATGTTAAAGTTTTTAAAAAGGAGGTCAAAGGTCAAGGTCACGAGGTCAAAATTATGGTACCGCTGGAAAGGTCTTGTGAAGAGAATGCGCATGTGAAAATTGAAAGCCCAATCACTTACCAATCGAAGCCCTATCACTTACCAATCGAAAGTTATGGACTATATTAAAGTTTTTAACAAGAAGGTCAAACGTCAAGGTCAAGGTTACGCGGTCAAAAATTACGGAACCACTAGAATGGTCTTGTGACAAGGAATGCATTTGTGAAATATGAAAGCCCTACCACTTACCAATCGAAAGTTATGGCCAATGCTAAAGTTTTTAAAAAGTAAGTCAAACGTCAAGGTCGAGGTCACGAGGTCAAAAATTATGCTACATGTACCACTGGAAAGGTCTTGTGACAAGGAATGCACGTGTGAAATATGAAAGCCATATCAGTTACCATTCAAAAGTTCTGTCAATTGTTAAAGTTTTTGCGAATGATAAAGTTTGTAAAAAATAAGTAGGTCAAACGTCAAAGTCAAGGTCACGAGGTCAAAAATTATGGTATCACTGGAAATGTCTTGTTAGATGGAATAGACATGTGAAATATGAAAGTCCTATCGCGAACCAATCAAAATGTATGGCCAATGTTAAAGTTTTTAAAAAGGAGGTCAAAAATAGGCCAAATGTTAAGGCCAAGGTTACGAGGTCAAAATTTATGGTACCTATTGAAAGGTCTTGTGACAAGGAATGCACATGTGAAATATGAAACCCTATCAGTTAACATTCAAAAGTTATGCCCGTTGTTAAGTTTTTTGCGGACAGACAAACAGAGAAACAGTCAAACAGACGGACAGACAGACAGACTAAAAACTGTATACCCCCGAATCTTTTGATTCCGGGGCATAAACATCACGAAAACACGCCTATATTATTTTGACCCCCTTGAACCCCACTTTTATATAGTAAAACTTGGGTTTCTGGGGGTATATCTCATTTTTCTTATTTCTGCTCTAAAATATAGATTGTGGGTACTCGTTAGAACCGCCTCGATGAGGCGGTTCTAACGAGTGCCCACAATCTACATGTATATTTTGAGCAGAAATAAGAAAAATATCACAATTTTTCATCATAAAATTTTCATTTTTTCGGCGATAAAGGTGGCAATGTATTTGTATAGGCGTGTTTGCGTAATGGCAATTTTTGAGTCACACTTCAGCCTTGTTAGTTTTATAAAGAGGAGGTATTTTCGTTTCAGGAACCAAAACTGCCAAAATATGACACCATAAGGTGTAAACCTATGTTCTTTATGCATCGTGGTGGTCCTTTTGAAGGCAGACAGACAGACAGGCAAGCAGACAGAAACACAGGACGACATTTGGTCACCAAAAGTTATTAGAAATACACAGGTTATCATCACGGAAGCACGCCTATATAATTTTGACCCCCTTGAACCCCACTTTTATATAGTAAAACTGTGGGTTTCCGGGGTATACCTTATTTTTCTTATTTCTACTCTAAAATATAGATTGTGGGCACTCGTTAGAACCGCCTCGGTGAGGCGGTTCTAACGAGTGCCCACAATCTATATTTTGAGCAGAAATAAGAAAAATATCACAATTTTTCATCATTAAATTTTCATTTTTTCGGCGATAAAGGTGGCAATGTATTTGTATAGGCGTGTTTGGGTAATAAATGTTACCAATATTCTTAGGAATAAATCACCGTTTTTGGAGATATGAAAGAATACACTTTAAACGGACAGACCAAACATATCCAAAATTGGCCATAAGTAGCATATACATACCTTTTTACATGTAACCATGGGTCTATATAGGGTTACGAATTGCCACATTTAAAAAATAACACATGTACCTCAGGCAACCTCAGTACATTAGTGCTGCTAAGCGTCAATATCTTAAGCTTCTTTGCACAAAATAACCATCTTTCAAGGAACAAAAGAAAATGCTTACCCTTTTAATTTCAGAAATCGAATCCAAACTATAGTTCCAGTCAAAATTATTATCCCACCGCAGTGCCACTCTGACGACACATGCATTCGGTGAACAAAAGTGTGCTTTAAGAAATTTATATTTTCTAACGTATAAAACAATACTTTTTGTTACGATACCATCACCACCTCCAGCATATCACATTAAGTAATCCTGCATAAAAAAAGTTATACATTTTTCGTATCAGTAGTAATTCAAGAATTTTGCTCATCATATATCCCATAGCAATACACAATCTGTGACATCAGCAAACAATGGACACTTTATAAAAGCAAACATTCACCACCTAAAAACCGAGATAAAAAAAAAGTAAATGTTTTTCCGTATCTCCCAATCAACAAAAAGAATTTATCCGCATCCACAAAAAGCGTGTCTTAAAACATAGACTTAAGTGAAGAAAAAAAAAATGTCGTGCCCTTTTAACTGAGCAGCCTAGTCCGTCCATCACTACATACTGTATAATATCAATATAAATCAAAAAAAAAAAAAAAAAAAAATTGGAGAAAATGGCCAAATCCACGTTTCGTGAAAAGTTCAGAAAAATACATTTTTATTTTTTTTGCAAAAGTATACATTTTTGTTACTGCTGACTTCTAGAAAATGAAGAAGGGCAAAGATATTTGTTCCATGATTCTTCAATAAACATATGTTGTTGGTACTCGTTAGAATCGCCCCAGCGGGGCGATTCTAACGTGTACCAACAACAAAGTTTAATTACTATTTTTTATCAAGAACATGAAATTTTCAAACTATCCAAAAATCATTGTGTTACTCCTCGTGACTGGGCGCAGTGTGCTGATAGGCAATCAACCCATGTTGTACCAAACGGAATCTTCCTCCTTATATATAGCAGGTGTCCATTTCATCATTTAGGGATGACAGGTTCTGTTATCTTTAAGATTTTTTTAAACGGCTGAATTTTTGCAAACAGTGTAGGCCCTGATCAGATTCTGATCTGGGCCTTCACTGTTTGCCAGTATCCCGTTCTTGGTGTTTCCAGTACAAAATGGGTTAAGAGCCCGCGAGCAGCCGAGCATTCAGCGTCTTTGTTAACCCATTCAGTACCAGAAACCCCAAAAGGGGTACCTTGGAAAACAGTGCAGGCCCAGATCAGACGCCGCAGAACGCGGCGTCTGATCAGGGCCTACACTGTTTGCGAAAAGTTAAGCCATTTTCCAAATCAATTTTGAAGAAAACACAACCTGACACCCCTCAAGTTTGAAGTCGTCTCCTGCTATATATAAAGAGAAATATTCCATTTGGTACAAAAAGGGTTAAACAACTATATTTGAACATATCAGCCTTAACTATCACTTTTCACTTTAATTTAACTATACCAAGATGTACCTGAATTTCATAGTTCGACGAATTAATTTCACTGATAAATTGAAAACCTTCGGGTAAAGTGTAAATAACTAAATAATGTACAAAAATTTTCGGGTATTTTAGTACCTTTTGACTTCTAGCGTAACTGAAAGTTTTAATAAGCGCAATGACTTCAAAATAGAAGAAAAAAAAAAAAAGCTCATTTTTGCAATTCATTCATATTGCACCATAGGTTGAACTATATATACATCATGTTAATAAGTCCTTGAATTGAACACCCCGGTAAACCGGGGTGGTTGGGTGAGGCAAACTTGATGTGTATCTTGCATCACTGGGTTGTTCAACTGATATTGACTTACAAGTGGACAAGGCCAGCTGTCCTTGCAGCAGGTAAGGATAGGAAGGGAATATTGTTATTTCTTCTCTTTCTACACTTTCATTCATTTTCCCCATTTCTCCTCTGTCCCTCACTTCCATTTCCTCTACTACCTCTGTTTCTTTTCTCTCTTTCTCTGGGAGACGACACAAATTGATGTGTCATTTAACTCAAATCAATCAATCAAAACCCAACTTATAAATAAACTGGTGTATACAGGGTTATATTTCTGCCCTAATACATATAGACTGTGGGTACTCATTACAACAGCATCACAAATAAAAAGGCGATTCTAACGAGTTTAGAGTATAAATTAGAAACACATATCATTAACCTTCATACGGCCCCCGCTCAATGGGGCTTGAAGAAATAGATGGGCTGCATGAGGCTTCCACGCAGAGCTGAAACCGACCACAAACGAGTACTGGTAAACCGCTTACAGGATCTAAGCTTGCCCAGGCAAAGCGGTGCGTGTCCGACCGTCCATGCTTATAAAACCATACTGGTTTCATTGCGCGACAGGGCTTGAGATGTCATTCCATCTCAATGTCCGGTAAAAGTCCCACAAAATTAGAAGCAACGTCTCCAGAATGATCAATACAGTGTTGATGGGGAGTTAAACCTCAAATCAAACAAACAAACATTAACTTTCATAAGAAAAATGAACGGTTTTTTTTTTTTTTTTTTTTTGTTCTTTTTTTTAGGGGGGGGGGGGGGTACATGACTGTAAGAAATTCACTATATGACACGGATATGTAACATTTATCGAAGCACGTGTCTCTAGCATTTTTTGTGTGTTTCATCTTTTCAAAAGAGTTTAATACAAGGCCTACTGGACAGGGAACACACTGTACACCTTCCTATCTTTTTTGGTCATGTTTTTCACAGTAGAAAGACAGAAAGTACATTTATCATATATTTACATTTCCAGTGTAAAGTCTAATGTAAACCTATAGAAAACAATTGCGTTCATACTTCCATGAACGCATCGAATCACATGATTTTCAGTGACGTTAAGTGACGTCATTTTAAACCATTGTTCTCTACGGACGTTGATGACGTCAACGTTGCTCCGCTCTTTGTAGAAAAACAGCGTGTAAATGTTTTTTTAGGTTTAAAAGTTTACCCTACAAGCATTTTTACGCCCAGTGATGATGGGCAAATAATGTAAATATAAAAAATAAACTTAATTTTTCTGCTTTTCATGAAAGTATGAACGACAGTGGGTCGCTAGCAAAGTTTACATGAACCCCTTCGGGGTTCATTTACTTTGCACGCGACCCACTGCGTTCATACTTCCATGAACTGCAGAAAAATTAATTTCATTTCTTAAATGACGTCGCGTCTGAGAGTGTAATAACGCCATGTAATATTTTCGCTAATCCACTAGTGGATTAAATATGCAAATTAGCTACATACGTCCCGTTACGTTACATGTACGACGTCCTTAACGACGTCGCGTTTACTAATGACGGAATATAGAAATTTTTGTAAACAATCGTGGATAAAATGAGTTTTAAATGTCATATGACAAATAGAATCTTGCATTCGTGCTCATGTATTATTGAATTTATTAAACTCGTTGAGAAAAAGAGATAAAATGCTCGGCAAAGCCTCGCATTTTATCCCTTTTCCTCAACTCGTTTAATAAATTCAATAATACATGAACACTCATGTAAGATCCTCTATGTGTGGAACTGATTGACTTTAATCCTATGCGCCTCAGGTGACCCGTAACTGTGCACCTGAAGCAGTCCCCGGTGTGCTACGGCAGGCCGGCTCCACTGATTTGCCGCCGTTGGCTCTAGTCACATGCATCACGAAAACACGCCTATATAATTTTGACGCACTTAAGGGGAATGGGAACATCTTAAGGGGAGGCAACTCCTGCAAAAGTATTTTTGTCTCCCATGCCAATAGGGGTCAACTCTTAAAGGAACGAATTTGCTCCTGGGGAGCAAATTCTTTCCTTTAAGAGTTGACCCCTTCTTCCGTGGGACAGAGCTTATAGAAAAGCGAACAGGAAGTCCCGAAAGTTGTCTCCCTTTGAAAAATGGCGGAAAATCTGCCAGGTGTTCCCATCCCCTTAAACCCCACTTTTATTTAAAACTACATTGGGTTCACAGGGGTATACATTATTTTTCTAATTTCTGCTCAAAAACATAGATTATGGGTACTCGTTACAATCCCATTGTTTTAGTGTTTTGTTTATGTGGAGCTTAACGAACCTGCCAACACCTTTTAGGCTTAAGCGAGCCGCCCGGTCAGTTTACATAAGTGGCCGGCTAACCAGTTTAGCGCATCTTCTTTCAAACTGGAAGCATTTCTACAAAATGACCCCAATAGTGTTGATGGGGACATTAAACCATGCAGAATCAAACAAAGCAATCCTTATTTCTCTGTAAAGATAGTGGGTACTTGGTGACCATTTATATCATTAACATGACTTTACAAGTAAAAGCACCTAGCTCCGAACCATAACAAACAGTGCAATGAATTACAGAAAATGCCAGCATATTTCAATGTTTATGTTTGAACAAAATTAAATTTAAAATCCACTTACTTTGTCACAACGTTTAATTCCACTTCTGCGTTTGGTTGTGTACCGTAATAATAATATATCATTTGCCTACCCACCGCGTTATCTTATAAAGTGTCTCCAACTAATATTACAAATATTCCTGATAAGCATGTCCCATTCAGACCAACTGGAGCATTCTAACAACTCTCTGTTGTATGGCGGACAGCCTGTATTGTTCCATTTCAATAATATAGTCATCACGCTTTGCAATACAGTGACTACATAAGCCACGTTATGACAAAACCTGCTTTTGTCAGACCGCTTGTTCTGTGTGTGAACAGTACAATATACAGTAAAATTCCTATATTAAGACCACCTTTTGGACTGTTCAAAAGTGGTCTTTAAGACCACCTTTGAACAGTCCCAAAGGTGGCCCTTGACCAGAGGACACTGTCGGCAGAAAACAAAAAGAAAGATTAAGTGCGCCCTTCAAAATAAGCTATTTAAAGCAGAATTAGTCTTAATTTTAGGTGGTCTTAATAGCTGAATTTTACTGTAGTTTATTGAGACCACCTAAATTAAGACTAAATTTGCTTTTAAAAGTTTATTGAGAAGGATTCAGTTAATCTTTCTTTGTGTTTTCTACACCCGGTGTCTCCTAATGAGAGACCATCTTTGGGACTGTTCAAAAGTGGTCTTAAAGACCACTTTTGAACAGTACCAAAGGTGGTCTTAATATAGTAATTTTACCGTATCTATACACAATTTCAAGACTCTTGCTTGTCTGGGTAACCGACTATACGGCTAGATGACGATGATAATAATTATAATAATTGATTGATTGATTGATTGATTGATTGATTGATTGATTGATTGATTGATTTGGGTTTAAAGATACCTCAACCATTATGGGTCATTTTGTGTCGTCTCCCAGAGAAAGGGAGAAAAGAGATAGAAGCGACAGTAGAAAATGAATGAAAGTGCTGAAACAGAAGAAATGATACCACACACACACTCTCTCTCTCCCCTGACCTGCTACCCTAAACATGAAGCCTTCGTGGTGTAGTGGTTATGCTTCTCGCCTTGTAAACCAGGGGTCGCAGGATCGATCCCGGGCTTCTCCAGACTTTCGGATGAGTCTTTAAGCCAAGGTCCCGTCTCCGTATGACCTTAGATTTTGGTGAGACGTAAACCTCAAACACTCACTCACTCACTACCCTAAACATGCAATTTTTTATTTGATCTTACATAGTCACAAAGTCCGAAGACAAGTCTTCTCGTGACGTGACTCATATCAGATGGGCAATGAAACAAATCAGTTAATGTTCAAAAAACAAGAATCAATTTTGGGCGCAACTTCCTTTTTTCAAGGATAGATTTGTACATTTTTTAAGATTTGAGTACGATTGTCACACTGTACAATGATATGATTCATGGTTTTATCATTTTCATACCTTTTTTTTTCAAAACTAGAAACCAAGGATTGCATTTTGTTACATGAATCATGTTGTCATGATTTACCAAAGAACTATAGATTACTAAAATACAGATTATTCTTGCACACCAGACAAGCAAATCCGTGATTTTACTCTGGGACAGAAATTTATGTTCTGATCCTGGTATTCCGACCCAAAATCGAATATAATCGCGTGTTTGATAAATGCACTGATTGAATACGACCTCGTATGCGCCGTCGTTAAGGTTGACGTCACAGCACGTTACGTGACGTCACTAAACATTCCTGTACTAGTACTGTCATCACAATATGGCGGACGTCGGTACTCGATGTGACTTCAGTATTAAATATCCGCGCTAAGAAATGGAAGGTATGCAAGAAAAAGAATCCTATATGGATATGGGTGTGAGGGGCGGATAGAAAAATCCGCCCCTCAGGATCACTGTCCGGCATCACTCGGCAAGCCTCGTGATGCCTGACAGTGACCCTTGGGACGGATTTTTCCATCCACCCCTCACGCCCATATAAGATTCTTATATTATTACACTGTATTATTATTATTATTATTATAATTATTACCAACTGACACTAGGAATGTTTGGTACTTTAAAAAAAACAAACTAGAGGCTCAAGTGGGCCGGAATCGCTCACCTGGATGAGGCCGATCATATATTACATTATGCCTTGGTGGCCATTTTGTCTATCAGATCACATTGCCTTTAGCAATTCTAAATCTACATGTTATCGTGATGCTTCTTATTAAGTTTCTGAACAGCTTAGTCTGATTAAGGATTCAGGAAGAGATGATGTTGATGCAGAGTGGACGTGTATAGTTTGACAGGCCAGAGCTATCGTTTGCACCTGACTTTGGCATGTTCTGTTATCAAAAACGTAAACCAGTTAGAATACAACTGCAACGCAAACAAAGCTATGGCGTATAATAATGGCCACTTTCAAAAAGCAACAGTACCGAATCTTCATCTGGACTCAGCGAGTTTGACAAATCCTGACAACACCCGAGCTAGCCCTCCCTGTAAATCTTATATACAGTTACTATACAGGAATATCAGAATGCAACAAATTTAGCAATTCTGAATCTCCAGGTCACCCAAATGCCTCCCACTTTCAACTCAATGCAACAGACCATTCAGTAGTAGATGTGGTTTTAAGTTTTTCAAGATGGCCAACGTGGCAACCATCTGGGTATCAGAATAGAATGGTTCTAAGAAGTCTGAATCCCAATGTCACCCCGATGCCGCCCATCATGTTTCGGCTCAATTCAACTTGATGCGGTTTGACGATTATTAAGATGGCCAACATGGAAGCCAGATTAGATAACAAAACATAATAATTTCAGTAATTGTAATTCTCCATGTTGCACCGTCATGTTTGGTTCAGGAGATATAGTTTGAAGAATTTCAAGGGGGTCTCCATGCATGCGCAGCCATCTTGGATTATGGAACGCCATAGCTGTCTTATGTTGACCAAATGTATGACATGATGTCATTATTTCGTTACATGATGTCCGCTGTTCTTTATATGATGCCCATTGTTCTTTATCTGATGTCATAAATTCTTTATATGATTATGTATTTTCATTATATAAATTGCACTTTTCTTTATATGATGTGCACTTTTCTTTATATGATGTGCAGTTTTCTTTATGTCATGTCCATTCATCATTATATATTGTCAATGCACATTTATATTATGTCTCACGGTCATTTTATTATGTCTGTAATTGCTTATGTTCTGTTCAATTGTCGTTTTATTTTGTTAGTTAGCCATTCTATGTTGTGGCAAATCACCAGGTTTATGTGTTGTCAGTTGATGCTTATGTCCTGTCGGTTTATCATTATGTGGTGTTGTAACTTCATTCCATGGTGTGCAAACTTCATTATGATGTTGACTAAACTTGCGACTTAACCAGGACAATTCTTGCAGTAGAAAATTTTACTACAACACCTGCAAAGCGTTTCTCCTGATTGATAACTTGAGTATTTTTTTCATGGATTTTCTTCAAATTTTGTATATGCATTGGTATTTGGGGTGTGTCGTTTGAGGTTATCGTTAACAGTTGGCAGAGCTATGGTCGTTAACAATTCCCATTAAATGGTTTAGGACACTTATTCCTTTACTAAATGGAATGTATGGATGAAACTTCAGATCTATAGATAACTTTAGGAATCGTGTTTGGGATTGTTAATATGCAAAATGCGTAGACAAATACGTTAACATTTGACATTAACAATTGCCATTAAATGGTTTTTGGTCGTTATTTTTGTTACTAAATGAAATATATGGATGAAACTAAACAGATGGATGGACCACTATAGGAAGCATGCTTGGGTTTGTTAATGTGCAAATCTATTAACAAATACATTAACATTTGACGAGTTA
The DNA here is from genome assembly GCA_963580285.1 of Lucinisca nassula. Lineage (NCBI taxonomy): Eukaryota > Metazoa > Mollusca > Bivalvia > Lucinida > Lucinidae > Lucinisca > Lucinisca nassula. The sequence goes on along the minus strand of OY757023.1, from coordinate 73,532,516 downwards.
AATTCCCATTAAAAATTAAAAACAATTCCCATTAAATGGTTTTTGGACACGTATTCCCTTACTTAATGGAATATATGGATGAAACTTCACAGACATATAGACCACTATAGAAATCATGTTTGGAATTGTTAATGGCCAAAATGTGTTTACATTTGATCAATTAATGGGAATTTTTAATGGCCATAACTCTTTCAAAAGTTAACGGATTTTGCCCATTAACGACCCGAAACATGCCTTATTATATAAAGGAATAAGTGTCCTAAACCATTTAATGGGAATTGTTAACGACCATAGCTCTGCCAACTGTTAACGATAACTCCAAACGACACACCCCAAATACCAATGCATATACAAAATTTGAAGAAAATCCATGAAAAAATACTCAAGTTATCAATCAAGAGAAACGCTTTGCAAGTGTTTTAGTAAAATTTTCTACTGCAAGAATTGTCCTGGTTAAGTCGCCAGTATAGTCATCATCATAATGAAGTTTGCACACCATGGAATGAAGTTACAACACCACATAATATTAAACTGACGGGAAATAAGCATCAACTGACAACACATAAACCTGGTGATTTGCCACAACAGAGAATGTCTAACTAACAAAATAAAACGACAATCGCACAGAACATAAGCAATTACAGACATAATAAAATGACCGTGAGACATAATATAAATGTGCATTGACAATATATAATGATAAATGGACATGACATAAAGAAAAGTGCACATCATATAAAGAAAAGTGCACATCAAATAATGAAAATACATCACCATATAAAGAAGTTATGGCATCAGATAAAGAACAATAGGCATCAGATAAAGAACAATGGGCATCAGATAAAGAACCGTGGACATCACGTGACAAAATAATGACATTATGTCTTACATTTGGTCAACATAAGACAGCTGTGGCGTTCCATATTGGATATCGGAACAGAACAATGTTTGCAAATCTGAATCTCCATGTCACCAGAATACCTCCCATCGAGTTTCAACTCAATCAAAGCCTTGATTCGGGAAGAGATGTCATTTGAAAAACTTCATAATGGGCGCCGTAGTGGCCATCGTTATCAGAACAGAAAAAATTCAGTGATTCGGAATTTCGCCCCGATGCCTTCCATGGAGTTTATACTTGATCCAACTTAGGCCTCTGGTCGTTTGAAGAATTTCAAGATGTTCACCATAGCCATCATCCAGGATATCGGAATGGAATAACTTTATCAAACCTGAATCTCCATGTCGAACGCCAATGTCTCCCATCAAGTTTCAGCTTGATCAGACCTCTGGTTTGGAGGAGATGCCTTTCGAAGAATTTCAAGAAGGCCACAATGGCGGCAATCTTGGATATCGGAACGGAATAACTTTAGCAAATATAAATATCCATAACACACTGAGGCCTCCCATCAAGTTTCAGCTCAATTGGACCTTTGGTTTGGGAGGGGAATACTGACGTCGTTTGAAGAATTTCAAGAAGGATGTCATAGCAGCTATCTTGGATATCGAAACGGAACGATTTTAGCAAATCTAAATCTCCATGTCATCCCGATGCCTCTCGTCAAGTTTCAACTCAATTCAACCTTTGGTTTTGGAGGAGATGTCGTTTGAAGAATTTCAAGATGGCCGCCAAGCAGCTATCTGGGATATTGTAATGGAATGATTTGAGCACATCTAAATATACATGTCACCCCGATGCCTCCAATCACGTTTCAGCTCATTCGACATTTCGTTCGGGAGATGTCGTTTGAAGAATTTCAAGATCGCGGCCGTCTTGGATATCGGAACGGAACGGTTTTAGCACATCTGAATCTCCATGTCACCCAGATACCTCAAATAAAGTTTCAGCCAAATTCGACCTTTGGTTCGGAAGATGTTGTTTGAAGAATTTCAATATGGCCGCCATAGAGTACTGGGTCAAAGAAAGCATGATCTAAAACAATGACTCGAAGCATGTCGTGGGACATTTGCAAAGAGTGTAGACCCAGATCAGACGCCGCTGGATGCGGCGTCTGATCAGGGTCTACACTGTTTGTAGGTTAAATGAAACTGCATAACATATCTTCTCATCTCAGAAACAAACGGTGCACCAGTACTGTCAGTGCTTTGATTTTTTCCTCTCAGCTTGAGCTTTCCGAATGAAGACATCACACCCGTGTGACATAGTCCATTCGATTATATCTCTAGAATGGCTACTTTTCCGATGAAAATATTTGGTAACTTCCTTATTTATACCACGAACACACGAACATAAAAGCCCCCCCCCCCCCCCTCGCCCATCGGGTCTTGAAGAAATATATGGGCTTAATGATGCTTCCACGCAGGGCTGAAACCGACCGCACACGAGTACTGGTAAACCGCTTAGAGGATCTAAGCCTGCCCAGGCAAAGCAGTGCGAGTCCGCCCGTCCATGCTTATAACCTCTATTGGTTTCATTGGGCGGCCTGGCTTGAGATGTCATTACATCTCAATGTCGGGTAAAGTCCCACAAAATTGGAAGCAACGTCTCCAAAATGACCTATACAGTGTTGACGGGGACGTTAAACCTCAAATCAAACAAACAAACACCACGAACGTAGGTTGTACTGCCTCACTGGGGCGGTTCTGACTACGTAGTACCTACAATCTTTGTCTTGGAAATAATATATAACACTGTAAACCCCAGTATTCGCTTTATAAAGTGGGGTTTAGAGGCTGTTCATTACACGGACTTCTAAACGTGATTAACTCTTGACCAACACCTTTAAATGGAGAAAAAATAACATAGCTGACTCTCAGTTCATTTAGAAAATGACGGCAGGATCATTTAGGTGTGACCATACAACGACCACAGCTGCTTTATCCAGTATTCAAGAATCCATGGTAACCATCTTGATATCGGGTCAAGAAGCTAGTTAAGTAAATAGGACAATGCCTTTAAAAGTGTATACAAAACGTTTTCCCACGACAAAAATGTCCATACAAAGATATAATGTGCAGAAAGCATGAAAAATTATTTGCGGTTTACATGCACGCCCTATTGAAATACACATAAGTTCAGTGAAGCCAATTGCCAAATTAAGCATGAACATGAGTAGATTCGGAATTTAACCCATTTTGTACCAGTTCTATTGACCTTATTTGCATTATTTGCTGGTTCCTAGTCTGAGGATTATCAGTGTTGGGAAAACAGGTAACCAGACCCCCCTGACCTTTCAAGGTCAGGGGGTCTGGTTACCTGATTTTCCAATATTGACAATGTGCAAGCTGGGAGCCAGCAAATAATGCAAATATGGTGAATAGCAGGAGTCCACTTCAAAATTTAGGGGTGTCACGTTGTGTTTTCTTCAAAATTTATTTGGAGAATGGCTAAACATTTTGGAAACAGTGTAGGCCCTGATTAGATTTGAGCGTTTTGGGTTTAACGACATGTGGGTCATTTTGTGTCGTCTCCCACAGAAAGGGAGAAAAGAGATAGAAGAGATAGTGGAAGGTATTCACCATATTTGCATTATTTGCTGGCTCCCAGCTCGCACATTGTCAATATTGGAAAAAAACATGTAACCAGACCCCCCCCCCCTGACCTTGAAAGGTCAGGGGGTCTGGTTACCTGTTTTTCCAACACTGATAACCTTCAGACTAGGAACAAGCAGTTAATGCAAATAAGGTGTATGAATGTGAGACAGAGGAGAAAGAGAAAAATAAAACTGTAAAAATAGAAGAAATAACAAAAGCCCCCCTCTACCCTTACCTGCTACGAGAACAGCAGGGCTTGTTCAACTGTATGCCAATATCAGTAGGTGCGTTCTGCGGCGTCTGATCTGGGTCTACACGGACTGTCAGTTCCCGTTTGGGGTTTCTCGTACAATATGGGTTAAGAACGTGTTCGTTGATCCAGACCAAATTGCGATCGATATTTTAAAGCCTCGTCAACACTTTTTTATGTTATGTCGAGCCTGTCAAGTTTACCTGCACATACTTTTCCTCAACTGGATTTTAAATAGGCGGTTTCACCAGCGACAGACATCTGCCCTTCATGAATCAGCGGAAGGGGAAAGAATGACAGCAGAAAAGATTTCATGATAAAACAAAAAACAAAAAACAAAAAAAAAAAAAAAAAACAATCTCCCCGGACCGGCTGGGACAAGTTACCAAGTTGACCGGATCAAATTGATCTACACCAAGCTGTGTTCACACTAGCGACAAAGTTGGTCCGGATTAAACTGAACTACATCGAGTTACGCTGACCCTTAGTGTGATCGCATGTAAGTGTGGATCATTATGCGGCTCTTACACTGTCACGACTTTGACCTCGATTGACCACGATTGTCCACGACTGTCCACGACCAATGGGGACCATGAAAATCGTGGCAAATCGGGGCAAACACGGTTCCGATTTCACTACCCTACGAATTTTTTTTTTTTTTTTTTTTTTTTATTTGAGGTTTAACGTCCCCGTCAACACTGTAAAGGTCATTTTGGAGACGTTGCTTCCAATTTTGTGGGACTTTTACCCGACATTGAGATGAAATGACATCTCAAGCCCTGTCGCCCATTGAAACCAATAGGGTTTATTAGCATGGACGGTCCGCCTCGCACCACGGTTCCCGGACAGGCTTAGATCCTCTAAGCGGTTAACCAGTACTAGTGTGCGGGCCGGATTCAGCTCTGCGTGGAAGCATCATGCAGCCCATATATTTCTTCAAGCCCCTATGGGCGGGGGCGGACTACCCTACGAATACTCACGACATTGCTACGATACTTCTACGAACAATCACGCTTGCTGTACGATAATGGAGCCGATTTACAACGATCCTTCACGATCGACCACGATGTCTGACGATCCTCTAGAATTCTTCTACGACTGCACCACGATTGCTTCAAGATATCAGACGATCATACACGATTTCTCATGATCCCTGCAAGACTGCTCTACGAACAAGGCCGAATTGGCACGATGATCAAAGACTCAGTACGATCATGGAGGGTTCGATACGATTTACTCACGATTAAGCAAGACTTCTACCGATTCGTCAGGATTTATAACGATCTGGGTATATAAAAGTGTTCGTCGTCATCAATCGTAGTGCATTCCTGGTGAATCTTGCATTGTCGTGAGCAGTCGTCGTGATATCTTAGTAGATCGTACGGCAGTCGCAACGGAATCGTAGAGGCGTCGTAGATGATCTCGTCTCGTCGTAGCTCAATCGTGGTAGAATTCAGTCACGATTATTCACGATTGGCCGCGATTACCACGACGACGGCTCACGACTGAGCTACGATTTCTCTACGATTTGAAAAATGATGCCGACTCGTCACGAATGTTTTGAACATGTCCAAAACAGTCGTGGTCACTCCCGAACTATCACGATCAACCACGATTCCTCAAGATCTCTGCCGACTTCTCTACGACGTTGTTCACGATTTAACACGATTTAAAAAATCGTGGTGAGTCGTGGCCAAAATCGTGACAGTGTAAGAGCCCCTTTTACCGGGTTGAGTTAGTCCTAGTGTGAACTCAATTTCATCTGCAACAGCTGGATGTGGACCAGACTGATTCGGTGACCTTAGTGTGAAAGGGTTCGATACAGGGACGATCCGGCCCGCGCCACTTTACTAGTACTCGTGTTTGGTCGGTTTCTGCTCTGCGTGGAAGTACGATGCAGCCCAGCCGGTCTCGGCAGCTCAGTCGGATGCGCGCCTGACTGGTGATGGGAGGACGCGGGTTCGATACCTGCCGGGGTCGGCAACATTCTTTCGTGGATATTGATCATGAAATCTTTTCTACGGTCATTTTCTCCCTTCCGCTGATTCAAGAATGGCAGTTGTCAGTTTCTGACGAAAGAATTCGCACTGTACTGGATAACCGCTTACGTAATAGCCTGCACAGGAAAAGTGTTGATTGGTAAACTGACCGGCTCAAAAATGATCTAAATAGCGTTGACTGGGTCGTTAAACTCCAATACAAACTTAGTGTGAAAGCGGCCAAAGCTTGGGATTATTTCCCATCCATGGTCATTCATTTGCACTGCATACAGGGGAGTTAACCATTTACAATAACATAGCCTTGTGATATAGTACATTTTCATGGCAACAAAACAGACGTGTTTTTGAATCTATAAAAATGTGTGATATTTTCTAATTGCCTGCTTAATATAGAGATTGTGGGTACTCGTTAGAACCGCCTCGTTGAGGCGGTTCTAACAAGCACCCATAATCTGCATTTTAAGCAACGGTACCGAAAAGAAGAAAACATATTGTTTTGTCCTGTAAACCCCACATTTCTCTATAAAATTTGGTTTGCATGCACTGACGCTCAACATACAGATTTGTCACTCAGTAAATTAATAAACATAAGGGGTGGCATATGTATACCGTTGTTTGTGTTGAGAATTACGCCCCAGTCAACACTATATATATCATTCTAGATACGTCGCCTACAAATTTGTGGGGCTTTTACCCGAAACTGAGACAAAAAAAACAACAACAACATTTCTAGCCCTACCGCCTAAAGAAACTGCTAGGTTTAAGGAGCGGTCCGCCTCGGACTTGCGCCATTTTTTCTGGGCACGCTTTGACCTTTTTAGTGGATTACCGGTACCCAATTTCGGTTGGTTTTAGCTCATGCAGCTCAGTCTATTCCCGCAAGCCCCGATGGGCGGGGTCGCAGCTTCTTGAGTGTAAATAAATAAATAACAGTCCTTGGAAGTCAGTATATCTATCTATCTATCGATCTATATATGTATGGATTTAAATGTACAGTAAAATCTCATATTAAGACCAAATCTTGTACTGTTCAAAAGTGGTCTTAAGACCACTTTTGAACAATCCCAAAGGTGGTCTCTGACCAGATAACACGGTATGCAGAAAACACAAAGAAAGAATCAACACAATCTTCTAAATAAGCTTTTAAAAGCAGCATTAGTCTTAACTTTAGGTGGTCTTAATAGCGGAATTTCACTATATTTCAACCTATTATCCAAATACATGCAATCGATCTTTCTCATGCACCAAAGACACTATTGCGTCTTTAAGTTCAAACTTCAAAGAAGTATATGATTAGACTACTATATGCATTTTACATATTTAAAGGCATATTTTCTTATTAACTGAACCGAATTATTGTTGCAGTGGGTTTTTAAGGCGGAGTTGATACACTTAGCAACAGATAAGGTCGTAGTTTTTATGACTGAAGGATAGTTTTCCTTATTTCTGCATATAAACCTATGTTGTGGGTATTCATTAGAACCGCCTCGACGAGGCGGTTCTAATGAATACCAACAACAGAGGTTTTATGGAGAATTGACAAAAACTATCCTTCAGTTATGAAAAAATACTAACCTCATCTGTTGCTATGATACACTTTCTATATTCCCGCCATGTCTACAAGGGAGACTAACTATTGGATTTTATTAACTGCTTGCATGCAAACGGAGCCCCTCCGATAAACTTAAGATGCAAAAAAAAAAAAAAAAAAAACAACAACTGGTTACCCATTGTTGCTCTAGGAACAGTCTGATCAGCATCCAAACTGCTTGCCTGTATGCAAAAATATGTTTTGGAAGCTCTTCCGCATCTCCAAAACATACAGTGAGCAGAGTTCACGTGATTGGAAACAACATCAACAAAGTCGAATTTAGCCATTTTAGCAGCTGCACCGTTTGTTTTGGCGATGTTTGTGTGAAATTCATACTGCATTTGATTAAAAAAGTCTGATGTTTTCAAAATGACCGCTGGTCGTCTTCGTGCAGAGTATAATATATATATATTTTATTTTAATTTCGCATTGTTCAAAACTGTTTAAAATGGTTAAGTAAAATAATAAAATCGAATAAAATGTTTGTTTACGTAGTCAGCTTTCTTTTTATTCTTCTGCAAAATCTGGGACTAAAGCAAGATTTTCTTTCTTTTCTTTGAATCTGGCCATCTTCTGTTTACTTCTGTTCACGTAACAGACAAAATTCCGCTTTCGAAGCAGGACAAAATAATTCCTGTGTTTAAAAGCTTATTTATTCTTTCTTTGTGCTTTTGGCATCCAGTGTCTCCTAATAAGAGATCACCTTTGGTAATGTTCAAAAGTGGTCTTTAAGACCACTTTTGAACAGTCCCAAAGGTGGTCTTGATATATGAATTTTACTGTACATTTGAAAGGGTTATCTCCCTTAACGTACACCAGTTACCATAAAACAGGCAGTTTATTCAGGCATGATGTAAGTAAAATAAAAATGTCCTTTTTTTCATTAATACCATTAGGAATTCAAAACCATTTTATCTTGTAAAAATTAATGTCACCGGTGTTATTATCTGTCTTTTTATTTACTTTCAGCTATTTCTTATACTTTCTCGATAATTGAGATATATGAAATGCCTGAATGGCTTAATGAATGTCATATAATTTGTGTTCTATTCATAAAACTGAATTCTGGATTAAACCAATGTTACAACGCATAATGTAGTAATGTAGTAATTTCTTCATTTTGATTTTTTTTACTACATTATGCGTTGGCATAGTCGACGCGAAATGAAGTAAAAAAAATTATTTCATTTCGCGTTGATATGCACCATATCGACGCATAATGAAGTAATGATGGTAGAACATAGCTGTCTTCGAAAAGACTTAGGAAGCAATACAGTTTAATTCCTATAATTTAGACCACATTTGAGACGGCTCAAAAGTGGTCTTTAAGACCACAGTTGAACAGTCCAAAAGACGGTCTTCCACAAAAGCACACTGAAGGTCAAAATCACAAAGAAAATGTAGCTTTAACCTTCCAAATATGCTTTAAAAACAAAATTTGTATTAATTTTAGGTGGTCTTAATAGTGGAATTTCATTGTATTTGATTAAGCCAGTAGAATTAAAATCGTACGCCTTGCGCTATTTTGGTCTCATGCCTGATGTCTTTCCCTCATTTGTGTTTTAAGGCTCAACACATGATCGTGTAGTGCACACAAAAGTTGGGACGGGGGATCCTATCGGCTTGTACCTGTCCATAGCCCAGTTGTTTGTCCATCTTTGCATGTTAAAAGGAGTGCGAGTGTGTTTCAGTTACCGTCCCACCAACAGCTTAGGTCATACGAAGTAGCGAACTTGGTTTCAAGACTCATTCATACGGAGACGGGATCTCGGTTGAATCCGAAAGGCTGGAAAAAGCCGGGGATCGATCCAGCTACCCCGGTTTGTCAGGCTAGTAGCTATAGCATAACTACCGCCCGTACATGAGTCCTCGTAATCTGCTTAGAAGGTCTAAGCCTGTCCAGGAAAACTGCTGCGAGTCGGCCCATCCATGCATATAAACCCTATTGCTTTTAATTGGACGGCAGCGATTGAGATGTCATTTCATCTCAATATCGGGTAAAAGTCCCATAAAATTTGAAGCAATGTCTCCAAAATGACCTAAACAGTCTTGACGGGAACGTTAAACCTCAAATCAAACAAACAAACTGTTGACGCATAATGAAGTAAAATTAAGTATGCCACCCATCGCCGCAAAATGAAATAATTCTTTCATTTTGCTCAAACCTCTTAGTATCGACGCATAATGAAGTAAAAACGACATTTTATTTCATTTCGCGTCGACTATGCCAACGCATAATGTAGTAAAAATTTCAAAATGAAGAAATTACTACATTACTACATTATGCGTTGTAACAAACCAATATATTGCAAATACAATATTCACCCATTTTGTACCATGTGCAATCTTCTACCTTATATATAGCAGGATTCCATTTCAAAATTCTTCAAAATCACTTTGGTAATTGGCTGAAAATTTTGCAAACAGTGTAGGCCCTGATCAGACTTGACCTGCACTGTTTGCCAACTACCCGTTTTAGGGTTTCTGGTACAAACTGGGTTAAACAATAAATGCCTGTCCAATGTCAGTTTCATCTTGAGAGCAGAAAACGTTTCTGCAAAAAATCATGACCCACCTGAAATTGGAAATGGACTCGTCAATTTGGAGCTGAATGGCCCAGTCAATACTATTCAGATTATAATAGCAACTTTTTTTACGAATTGTTTTTCTTTTCTTTCTTCTTTTTTTTTCTTCATTTTGATTTGATATTTACGGTCTTTTCAAGATTATTATATCTACATCTAAACAATCACTGAAGAAAAAGACCAGGCTTGCTGTTGAAGAAAGTTGTGTCTCATCTATGAATCGTGCGAGGCTTGAATCCACAGATTATGGATACCTAATGTTTTAATGTCAACGCTTTCAAGCACTAGGCCAGATGCCCGTTTCAAATCCACGCCACTGGCTCTTTAACATTAGGTCTCTTACAGCACGCTGAGTAGTAAACGGTTAGGGTCACAAGTGCACTCACCCGTGTGCTCCTATACCCAGCGGGCACACCACGTGTAGGTATCAACGTCGATGCAACGTCATGACGTTGCATCGACGTTGATACGACGTTGCGTAAACGTCATTTGCCCGATGGGATATCTCAAGTAAAATCATTTTTCAATGAATAGCTTTGATATTTTTGTAGTTATGGTTCAAATAGAAATGGTTGGTGCTCACATTTTATGTTTTTGGGAGACCTCATGTTCGGCAACGGAAGGTCAGATCGTTTTTTGTTGTTTGTTTGTTGTTGTTGTTTTTTTTCAGGTACTCTGGTTTTCAGCACCTCTACTTAACGATCGACTCGATATAAGGGAACACCATTTTTTTTTTTTTTCTTTTTTTTTTGGTTTTACGGCCCTTTCAAGATTATTTCACTCATATCGAGCCGATCGTTAATCATAGGTGGGCGAAAACCGGAGTACCCGGAGAAAAACCACCTGACCTTCCGTTGCGGAACTTGGCGTCTCACACGTGACCCGAGCGAGGCTCGAACCCACGGCGGTGAGAGACCTAATGACTGTACAACACCAAATGAAAAACTAATGAGTCCGGTCATAAGGCACATTTTGACACACCTCGGCTAGATGACATTTAATGATAGGCTGACAAATACATGACTTATTCAGCATTTAACCACAACCCGCGATAGCTCAGTTGGTAGAGCGGAGGACTGTAGTGGCAAAGAAAGGCTGTTATCCTTAGGTCGCTGGTTCGAATCCGGCTCGCGGGATTTTTTTTAAGTTATGGTTATCATTTTTATCTCATCTTGTTGCGATTAATTATTAATGACCAAGTTCATTTTCCAGCTTCTTATTTAACCTTGTATCTTATGACCCGTGGACACAGCAAAGATTTTAATCAGCCTATGGATGAGCCGGCCTCGGTAGCTCAGTTGGATACGCGTCTGACTGGTGATCACGAGGACGCGTGCTCGATACCTGTCGGGGCGGCAACATTCTTGCTTTTCAATTCCTTTTCTACGATCATTCCCCCCTTCCACTGATTCAAGGAGGTTAACTGTCAGAATATGCACTGTACTGGTAAACCGCTTCAGTATTAGCCTGCGCATGAAGGTGTAGATAGGTAAAGTGACCGTCTCGATATGACCTAAAGAGTGCTGACTTGGCCGTTTAACTCCAAACACGTGACAATGATGTTGCAAGAAAGACAACTTAGATATTTCAAGTAAGGAACGGCCACAACGATTATCGCCCCTGAAATTGAATTGATTTGTCAACTGCCGAGCCATATCGAGTCGGCCAGGTTACCTAACCACACTTTTCCTGGGTAGGCGTACTACTAATTGTTGACAGGCACTGATATGACAGCCGTCTTCTTCTTCCATACGTTTTGAATAGCTTTCAGGTTATTCATGTTGTTTGTTGTTTTCTCGAATTTGGAAACGCCCATATGAGACAAGGCTTTCTTCCATGGTTATTAAATGACATTTTGAGGAGTTTTGTGACAACTTTCTGATTTTCACTTCAAACATAGACTGTGGTTACTCGTTAGAACCGCCTCAATGAGGCGGTTCTAACGAGTACCCACAATCTACGTTTTTGAAAGAAAGAAATACAATAGGCGGAAAATGTTTATCTTTGTAAGCTGCACTTTACCCTCCATAAAGTGGGGTTTACACGTGTTTTCAATCCACGGAAATGTAAAGGTGATGTTTTTTTGCGCTGTTAGTTTGTCCTCCTTGCCACCTCCTGGTAGCACAGGAAAGATGGAAACCATGTTTACTGTCACTTTCTGTTTTCTTTTAATACTACTACTACTACTAATAATAATAATAAATAATAATAATAGTAACTTTATTTCTAGAGAAAACATATTTGGCACGAGTGCCAGTCTAACACATGGTCCTCATTTTTCTTCACTGTATGAGTACCGGCCCCGATAGCTCAGTTGGTAGAGTGTCCGCTCCGGGGAACGGGAGGTCACGGGTTCGATCCCGGGCCGCGACATACCAAAGTCGTTAAGAATGGTACTAGCTGCACCTCGCTTGGCACTCAGATTTACGGGGTACAGCTAGGACTGATCGACCCAGTGTCAGGATAATGTGACTGGGTGTGGTATCATCTAATGTGTCTGTGACATGATACTTCAGTGAGGCAGCACTAAAAAAGTGAGCATTGAGCTTCTTGTCGCAACCAGACACCGTCGTGATATGACTGAAAAATTGTTGAAAGCGACGTTAAACCCGAATTCACACACACACATTCACTGTATGAGTGTTTGTCTTGCTAGTCTTCCGCTAGTCTTCCTCTTGGCACCATTACCCAGGGGCGTGATCTTTTGATTAGTGAGCCAGCGCACAGCAAAACTTAACAAAAAGACTCTTGCGACAAGCACTGCAAATCCACGAAGTTCGGCAAAAGGCTTCGCATACACAAGTAAGAAATCACGCCTATTCAAATCATAAAATAAAATTTTACCACCAAAACCTGAAAGTTTTCCGATAAAAAATCTGATACTCAAAACATAGATTGAGGGTACTCGTTAGAGGCGGTTCTAACGAATACTCACAATCTATATTTTAGAGCAGAAATACGAAAAATAAGGTTTTCCCCTGTAAACCCCAAGTTTACTATAAATGTGGGGTTCAAGAGGGTTAAAATTATATAGGTGTGTTTTCGTGATGTCTCTTTGGCTAACCCACGAGTACTTACTAGGTTTGCACATACATGTTGACATTACGAAAACACGCCTATTCAAATATATTGCTAAAAGTTTGCCAGCACAAATTGAAATCTTTCAGATACAAATTGTGATATTTTTCTTATTGCTGCTCGAAATATATAGATTGAGGGTACACGATAGGGCGGTGTTAACCAGTACCCACAAACTATATCTTAGAGCAGAAATAAAAAAATAAGGTTTACCCCTGTAAACCCCAACTTTACTGTCTAAAAGTGGGGTTCAAGGGTGTCAGGATTATAAAGGCGTGTTTTCGTGATGGTACTTCAGTATTTGTGAGGATTACTTATCGCTGGGAGGTTTTATAACACCAGGGGTTTACGAATCAGTCCATATGTATGTCATGGGATCATTGTAACCCGCGATAGCTCAGTTGGTAGAGCGGAGGACTGTAGTGGAGTGGAAAATAACTGTTATCCTTAGGTCGCTGGTTCGAATCCGGCTCGCGGGATTTTTTTTTGGTTGGGGTGTGGGGGGGGATTTTCTTTTTACAATCATAAACCCTTGAAATAAGGGCCCCTTTAACCCTTGTCCTGCAGAACCCGGATATGTCTTATCTTTCAAACAATGTAGAACCAGTTCAGATGGCTTCTAAAGAAGCCATCTGATCAGGATCTACATTGTTTGTCATTCAGATTGTGAATTTGTTGCAATAATTTGCATCAAGTAATCTGATTAGTTGATAATCGGTAGTGGGGTGAGTGAGTGAGTTTTAGTTTTACGTCCCACCAACAGCTAAGGTCATACGGAGACGGGACCTCGGTTTAAAGAAATCGGTAGTGGGTGTGGCAGATTAAAATATTCAGCAGGACAAAGGTTAAGAGGTAGATCGCAAGGAAGGTATACGATATTTATGGGGAAGCCAAAATGTCAATAGAATTTACCGTAAACGAAAATATAGGCCTACCATCCCTTATATGACAAATGGACTTTAGCATATAGCAATGGAAGAGTGCACTAGCATACAATGGGTTAATGGTTAAGGCCTTATAGTACTGTAAAGCTTTTTTTTTTTTTTTTTCTTTTTACTTTTTTACATCTTATCATATTAATTTGGTATAGTAAATCAACACCAACACGAAATCATCTTTATCATGCATTAACATCAACGTTTCGTCATCAAGCAAAGATGACGTCGCACCGAAAATATAGGGATCAACCATGGTTTTTCATGCATTAACATTCGCCGGGTCCCGAGGAAGCTGTTTGAACATGAGGCCGCCAGGCCGAATGTTCAAATATCTTCCGAGGGATCCGGCAAATGTTAATGCAATGAAATAACCATGGATGATCGTTGTTCTTGCATAACTTACGATTCCGACAGCAGATTTTGACGAAAAATGCCCAAATGCTCCATATAAACTGCATATAAACTCTTCAAATGCGACCGGCGAACCAACATGGCGGCCAGTTCAGAATATAGGGATCAACCATGGTTTTTCATGCATTAACATTTGCCGGGTCCCGATGAAAGCTGTTTGAACATGAGGCCGCTAGGCCGAATGTTCAAATATCTTCCGAGGGATCCGGCAAATGTTAATGAAATGAAATAACCATGGATGATCGTTGTAACTTACGAATCCGACAGCAAATTTTGACGAAAACGCCCAAAAGCTCCATATAATTCCATATAAACTCTTCAAATGCAATAGGCAAACCAAAATGGCGGCCAGTTCAGAATGTTGTTTACAATGACGTTGTCATGCAGTGACGTCACCATAGAACTCTAAAACGCTACGTTCAGGGCGATAACGTAACGTCGCTCAACATAACGTAAACAAAGCAAGGCCCGTCTTGTGATATCAAAAGCTCAAAATCTATGTTCAAACAGCACGCGAATTTCATGATTTGAACATGTTTTTTGCTGTTTGAGCACGGCTTTCGGTCCATTTGACAATGGCTTCAAACAGCCATGCGCATAGGTTTTTATGCAAGAATGTTGTTTACAATGACGTTGTTACGCAGTAACCATCTGACGTCATCATAGAACCCTAAAACGCTACGTTCAGGGCCATAACGTTACGTCGCTAAACGTAACGTAAACAAAGCAAGGCCAGTCTAGTGATATCAAAAGCTCAAAACCCATGTTCAAACAGCACGCGAATTTCATGATTTGAACATGGTATTTGCTGTTTGAGCACGGCTTTCGGTCCATTTGACAATAGCTTCAAACAGTCATGCGCATAGATATGTATGCAAGAACGTAAGCCTTATTATTGTAACCCGCGATATATCAGCTGGTAGAGCTGAGGACTGTAGTAGTATGTAACTGTCGCTCGCTGGTTCGAATCCGGCCCGCGAGATTTTTTTTTCTTTTGTGGCCTTTTTTTTTAATCATAAACCTCGTTTCGCACGTTGAAAGCATAACGTTATAAGCCTCATTTAAAATCCTTGAAAGATATTTCAATTTTACGTCCAACCAATACTCGAGTCATATGGACACACAAACAAAACGAGACGGGGAGGTCTAATGAGCAATACGAAAACACGTCTATTGAAAAATACTGAAAATATTACCACCACAAAAAGAAAATTTTAAGATAAAAAAGAAATCTGATAGCTATTTTTATTTCTGCTCAAAACATAAATTCTGGGAACTCGTTAGAACCGCCTCAACGAGGCGGTTCTAACGAGTACCCGCAATTTATGTTTTTGAGCAGAAATAAGAAAAATAATGTATACACCAATAAATCTCAGTTTCTATATAAAAGTGGCGTTTGAGAGGGTCAAAATTATATATGCGTGAATTCGTGATGGTCTATCTTTCTCTACGAGGCGGTTCTAACGAGTACCCAAAATCTATGTTTTTGAACAGAAATAAGAAAAATAATGTATACCCCTGTAAACCCAAGTTTCTATATTAAAGTGGGTTTGAGAGGGTCAAAATTATATAGGCGTGTTTTCGTGATGATCTACCTTTCTCGTCGAGGCGGTTCTAACGAGTACCAGCAATGTATGTTTTTGAGCAGAACTAAGAAAAGTAATGAATACACCTATAAATCTCAGTTTCTATATAAAAGTGGGGTTTGAGAGGGTCAAAATTATATATGCGTGTTTTCATGATGGTCTGTCTTTCTCTACAACCGCATTTTCACCAACGAGCAAATTTAAGTTTTGTTTGTTTGTTTGATTTGAGGTTTAACGTCCCCGTCGACACTGTAAAGGTCCTTTTGGAGACGTTGCTTCCAATTGTGTGGGACTTTTACCCGACATTGATATGAAATGACATCTCAAGCCCTGTCGCCCAATGAAACCAATAGGGTTTATAAGCATGGACGGTCCAACTCGTGCGTACCGCTTTGCCTGGACAGGCTTAGATCCTCCTCTAAGCCGTTTACCAGTACTCGTGTGCGGGTCGGACTCAGCTCTGCGTGGAAGCATCATGCAGCCCATAAATTTCTTCAAGCCCCGATGGGCGGGGGCCAGCAAATTTAAGTATAAATAAATCACGTTTCCCATGTTTAACCCATATAATACAATGGAATCTTCATGCACTTGTTTGAAAAAGTCAATTTCCATGCAATCACAGAGATGTCAGGTTTTTTTGTTGTTGTTTTTTGTGGCAACTAAACAATGTAGATCAGAATGCAAGTCGCGACGTCTGATCCGGTCTATACTGTTTGCAAACGTTTAAAAATAGGCAGTTAGGCATATATATAGGTCTGCTCATTTTGACACTATATATATGATTTCAATATTCATGAACATCACACAATTTATGCTGAAATGTACTGAGCATAGTAGGTTTTATTTATTTATTTGTTTATTTATTTGGTTTTACAGCCCGTTCAAGATAATTTCACAGAGTTCGTGTCGATCATTAATCAGAAGCGGGCGAAAACCGGGGTACCCGGAGAAAAGCCACCTGACCGTACCTTGCATAACTTAACCAAGCCAGACGGGCCTAGTGGATAAAAGCGCTGACTCTTAATCATTCGGACTCTCATCGCTGTGGTTCGAGCCTGGCTTGGGTGATGTGATACGCCAAGTTCTACAACGGAAGGTCGGGTGGTTTTTCTCCGGGTACTTCGGTTTCGCCCAACTTTGATAAAAGATCGGCTCGTTGTGAATGAAATAATCTTGAAAGGGCCGAAGATTGTGCATCAGTCAATATTCATTGAATGTGTATTACCCGCGATAGCTCAGTTGGTAGAGCGGAGGACTGTAGTGGAATGTAACTGTTATCCTTAGGTCGCTGGTTCGAATCCGGCTCGCGGGATGTTTTTTTTTTATCTTACGTGCTTTTTCTTTTTACAATCAAAATTCTTGTTTCCCACGCTAAAAGTACAGTCCAACCTGTATTAAGCAAGCGCCTAAGGGATAGCCAAAATGTGCTTGCTGATGACAGGTGGTTGCTTAATACAGGTAAAATTTAACACATTTGCCTTTTTTCGGGAACTGAATGCCTGCTTGCTTAAGACAGGTTGCTTGCTTAATAGAGGTGGCCACAAAGACAGGTTTTACTGTATTAGTTTTTTTTGTGTTGAGGTTTAACGTACCCGTCAACACTATTTATGTCATTTTGGAGACGTTGCTTCCAATTTTATGGGAGTGTACCCGACATTTAGATGAAATGACGTCTCAAACCCTACCACCCAGACAAACCTCTAGGGTTTAATCCGCGGTCCGATGACGTAACCGCGTTTAAACTGTTTGCCTGTATGCAAAAATATTTTTAAAAAGTTTGCAAAATTACGAAAGCCTACTAGGGTCAAAATAAGATGAGAAAAAAAATATATATTTTCTCGTACAAACGAGAAAATTTCTCGTACGAACGAGAAACTTTCTCGTACAAACGAGAAATTTTCTCGTACAAACGAGAAATTTTCTCGTTCAAACGAGAAAAAAATCTCGTACAAACGAGAAACTTTCGCGTAGGAACGAGAAAAATTCTCGTACATACGAGAATTATTTCTCGTTCCTACGAGAAATTTTCTCGTACAAACGAGAAAAAATCTCGTACAAACGAGAAAAAATCTCGTACAAACGAGAAAAAAATCTCGTACGAACGAGAATATTTGGTCAAGGTAATGACTCAATTACTCCTAAGGCTTGTAAAGTCGATGATGGAAAACCATTATGTAGACAACCCATCATTATTATAATAACAGTTTTTGGGTCGATTGTTTTGTCAGTTGACCCAACGTTTAGCAAAGTAGTTGCTGTCCACGTGACTATTACTGATCTGTAGAAAATCCAGGTAACGGCAATTTATAGAATAAAGCTGCGCTATTCTCATCGCTGTGATATCATTGTGTTGCGTACGAGGATTATCTATAGAATCTGGTCAAGAATCATGTGTTAGGTTTGGCAAACAATGTAGACCCAGATTATGTGTCGCAGAACGCGATGTTTGATCAATGTCTACAGTATTTGCTTACAGTTCAGAAATATAAAGGTTAAACGAAATGGACCAGGATCATTTTTACAGTTACATTTATTTATTTTATGCTTCCCCTTAAGAAGGGAAAAAACAAAAATAAATAAAACATTGCTTTCAATTTTGTGGCATTTTTACCCGACATTGAGATGAAATGACTTCTCAAGCCCTGTCACCCAATGAAACCAAAATGCTTTATAAGCATGAACTCGCACCGCTTTGTCTAGGCTGGCTTAGATCCCCTGAGCGGTTTACCAGTGCTTGTGTGCGGCCGGTTTCTGCTCTGCGTGGAAGCATCGTGCATCCCATCTATTTCTTCAAGCCCCGATGAGCGGGGGCGAATATGAATAAATTATTAAATGAATTAAATAATGTTACAGATTCAGTATGAACAAATGCAATCTTCTATTAGGGCTTATTTATTTATTTATTGGAAATTTCTTGACACATATACACACATTGCAAAAAGCAGGTACCATCTGCGGGCCTTTAACCCTTTCAACCCTGTAGATCGGTACAGATACCTTTGCAAACAGTGCAGATCCAGAAAAGACGGTCATAATGAGCCGTCTTACTAGCACGGCCACCATTTGAGGTGAGAGAGTCAATTAACTTCTACCCGTCGTAAAACACCACGTTGTTCAATACACGTGTTATGATGAGTTTCCAGATTCTTGTTATGAACAAGAAAAAATGTCGTACAAACGAGAAACTTTCTCGTACAAACGAGAATATTTCTCGTTCCTACGAGAAACTTTCTCGTACGAACGAGAAAAATTCTCGTACAAACGAGAAATTTTCTCGTTCCTACGAGAAAGTTTCTCGTTCCTACGACATTTGTTTCTTGTTCATACGAGAAATTTACCATTTTCTTAATTTAATTACCCCTTATCACCTCCTTTAAAATGGCCATTGATTCGGTGCTAGGCTTAGGAATCGGGGTCATTTGTATAATCCCTCTTTTGATACATACCTTTTTTGTTCAAACTGTTGTTTGTAGCCATTGCCTATGTGTACCTTTAACTGCCAAACTGCTGTTTGTTTGTTTTGTTTGTTTGAGCTGAGGTTTAACGTCCCCATCAACACTGTAAAGGTCATTTTGGAGACGTTGCTTCCAATTTTATGGGATTTTTACCCGACATTGAGATTAAATGACATCTCAAGCCCTGGTGCCCAATGAAACCAATAGGGTTTATAAGCATGGACGATCCGACTCGTGCGCACCGCTTTGCCTGGGCAGGCTTAGGTCCTCAAAGCGGTTTACCATTACTCGTGTGCGGGTCGTGCATCATGCAGACCATATATTTCTTCAAGCCCCGATGGGCGGGGCTGAACTGCTGTTTGTAGCCATTGCTTATATGTACGTAATATCTGGCATGCGAACACTCTGTTTCTTGGCGGAGATACCATAGCAAAAGGAGTCTTCGTGCATATGCACCCAGCGAAGTCTACCTTAGTTATTAAACCTTAGCCTGCCAATCACAACAATTGTCGCCTGCTTTGTTGTCTGCTTGTTACTTGTTGCAAACAATGTTGAGGTAGATACTGAAACTGTAGTGGTGGTAGGAGTCCATACTGTTTGCCGGTATGCTTTGTTTGACGTACTCGTCATCTTTGAAGACACTGCTTTCATTTTGTGGGACCGTGACCCGACACTGAGATGAAATGACCTGTCAGACTCTACCGCGCAAAGGAACCGCTAGGCTTTTCGTTTGAATTGAGGCTTAACGTCCCCGTCAACAATAGTTAGATCATTTTGAAGACGTTTCCAGTTTTGTGGGACTTTTATCCGACATTGAGATGAAATGACTTCTCAAGCCCTGTAGCCCATGGAAACCAATATGTTTATTGAATAGACGGTCCAACTCGCAACGTGCACCCTAAACTATTTCACCAAACTCCGATGGGCGGGGACCACCGCTAGGACGGTCCGTCTCGCACCAAAAAAGTTTGCAAGATGAACCAGCAGACGACATTTTCATATGAAGTTTATCATGGCATCTTAACTGTCAAACATGGACCAAGTAACATCCATATACCGCAGAGAAAATTTCTCATTACTGCGAAAAATATTCTCGTTCGTACGAGATTTTTTTCTCGTTCATACGAGAAAAATTCTCGTTCGTACGAGAAAGTTTCTCGTTCGTACGAGATTTTCTCACAACAGTTGTCGACTGCGTTATTTAAAAAGCCATTGTTGCAAACAGTGTGTCCCTACTGTTTGTCTATATACTTTGTCTGTATGTTGAGGTTTTACATCCCCGTCAGCACTATTTAGGTCATTTTCAAGACACTGCTTCCATTTTGTGGGACTTTTACCCGACACTGAGGTGAAATGAAATCTCCTGCCCTACCACCCGCAGGAACCGCTAGGCTAGGGTTTAACGTCCTCGTTAACAATATTTAAGTCATTTTGGAGATATTGCTTCCAATTTTATGGGACTTTTACCCGACATTGGGATGAAATGACATCTCAAGATTTTCCGGACAATGAAACCAGTAGGGTTTATATGCACGGACGGTCCGACTTGCACTAATTTACCTTGGCAGGCTTAGACTTTCTAAGCGGTTTTCCAGTACTCATGTGCGGTCAGTCTCAGCTCAGTGTTGAAGCACCTTGCAGCCTAATCTATTTCTCTAAGCTCTGATGGCAGGGGGCACCGCAAGGGTTTAAGGGGCTGCCCGACACGTACCAAACAGTTGCAAGATGAAACAGCAGACGACATTTTCACATGCAGTTTATCTCAGCATCTTAAGGGTCAAACATGGGCCAAGTGGCATCCATGTACCACAGCGATAGTTTCTCGTTCGTACGAGATTTTTTCTCGTTTGTACGAGAAAGTTTCTCGTTCGTACGAGATTTTTTGTCTTAATAATTGTCGCCTGTTTGTTGTCTGTTACTTTAAAAGCCATTGTTGCAAACAGTGTGGAGCAAGATACTGCTCATGTACAAATGTAGTGGCAGTCTGGTATGGGTTCATACTGTTTGCCTGTTTGCTTTGTCTTTGTGTTGAGGTTTTGCGTTTGTTTGTTTGTTTGTTTGTTTGTATTGAAGATTAACGGCCCAGTCAACACTATTTTATGTCATTTTTGAGCCGGTCAGTTTACCAATCTACACTTTTCCTGAACTGGCTTATACGTAAGAGGTTAACCAGTACAGCGCACATTCTTTCGCAAGAAACTGACAACTGCCCTTCTTGAATAGTTTGATTTGATTTAAGGTTTAACGTCCCCGTCACCTCTTTGTAGGTCATTTTGGAGACGTCACCCATCTTGAATCAGTGGAAGGGAGAGAATGACCGTAGAAAAGGTTTCATGATCAATCTCCACGAAAGAATGTTGCCGATCCCGGCAGGAATCGAACCCGCGTCCTCCTGATCACCAGTCCGACGAGCATCCGACTGAGCTACCGAGGCCGGCTTGAGGTTTTACGTACCCATCATTTTATGAAGACACTGCTTCCATACTGTGGGACTTTAATCCGACACTGACATGAAATGACATGTCAAACCCTACCGCACAAAGGAACTGACGCTTACCGTCAAGACTGTTTAGGAAATTTTGGAGACTTTGCTTCCAATTTTGTGGGACTTTTATCCGACATTGAGCTGAAATGACTTCTCAAGCCCTGCCGCCCAATGAAACCAATAGGGGTTAAATGCATGGCCGTTCCGACCCGCAACACTTTACCTGGACAGGCTTAAATCTTCTAAGCGGTTTTCCAGTACTCATTTGCGGTCAGATTCAGCTCTGCGTGGAAGCACCTTGCAGCCTCATCTATTTCTCCAAGCCCCGGTGGGCGGGGTTTAATAAGCGGTCTGACTCACACCAGAAAGTTAACAGACAACAATTTCATATGTAATTTATCTTAGCATCACTATGGGCCAAGTGGCATTCATGTCCCATAGAGCAAAGCCTATGATCAGACTGCGCAAATGCATAGACTGATCTGAGTCTTCACTGGATGCACATGTACAACAAAATTTCTATGAGAAATATTCTCGTTCGTACGAGATTTTTTTCTCGTTTGTACGGGAAAGTTTCTCGTTCGTACGAGATTTTTTCTCGTACGTTCGAGATTTTTTTCGTTTGTACGAGAAAGTTTCTCGTTCGGGTATTGATTAACGTGGCGTTTTACAACGGGTAGAAGTTAATTGACTCCTTCACTTCTGAGTTTCTGCGGTGAATTCTTCCATCTTTGTACATGTATTTGGAATCGTCCATACTTGTATATAGGAGGTTGAGATGAGACCAATAGCAGGATAGCAACTGGTGTTCGTGCTGGTAAGACGGCTCATTATGAGCGTCTTATCTGGATCTACACTGTTTGCAAAAGTATCTGTACTGATATACAGGGTTGAAAGGGTTAAAGCCTAAGGCGGTAGATGTAATGAAAGCATGCGTACGTGTGTATATGTTTCAAGAAATTTCTAATAATAAATAAATAAATAAATAAATGTGATGACAGCATATGTACCAGCCCTTTGTTAAATCTAAAATAGAAAATTGCATTTGTTCATACTGAATCTACAATAATGTTATTTATTTATTTATTTATTTATTTATTTATTTATTTATTTATTTTTGTTTGTATGAGCATAAAATAAATAACTGTAGAAGAGCCGATAGCTCAAGTTTCATATTGATCACTAGCGGCAGGGTCAGTTTTATCCACTGCAACTTAATTTTTTATAACCAAAGCATTGACAGCACTGGTGGGTCGATTGTTTTTTTTTTTTGTTTTTTTTTGTTTTTTTTTAAGGGTAGGCTGGAAAAAATGATCCTGACCCATTTCGTTTAACCCTTAAATTCCTGTACTGTAAGCAAAAAGTGTAGACATTGATGAGACATCGCGTTCTTCGACACATATTCTGGGTCTACATTGTTTGCCAAACCTGACACATGATTCCAGTCCAGATTCTATAGATAACCCTCGTACGCAACACAATGATATCACAGCGATAAGAATATCGCAGCTATTTTCTATAAATTACCATTTTCTACAGATCAGTAATAGTCACGTGGACAGCAACTACTTCTGACAAATCAATCGAACCAATCACTGTTATTATAATAATGATGAGTTATCTACAAAATGGTTTTCCATCATCGACTTTACAAGCCTTAAGAGTAATTGAGTCATTACTTTGACCAAATATTCTCGTTCGTACGAGATTTTTTTCTCGTTTGTACGAGAAAATTTCTCGTTTGTACGCGAAATTTTCTCGTTTGTACGAGAATATTTCTCGTTTGTACGAGAAAATTTCTCGTAGGAACGAGAAAAAATTCTCGTTCGTACGAGAATTTTTCTCGTTCCTACGCGAAAGTTTCTCGTTCGTACGAGATTTTTTCTCGTTTGAACGAGAAAGTTTCTCGTTTGTACGCAAAAATTTCTCGTTTGTACGAGAATATTTCTCGTTTGTACGAGAAAGTTTCTCGTTTGTACGAGAAAATATTTTTTTTTTCTCAACTTATTTTGACCGTAGTAGGCTTTCGTACAAAATTAAAAAAAAAAAAAAAAAAAAAAAAAACAGCAGACGACAAAAGCAGACAACATTTTTAGATGTAGTTTTTCTCGGCGTCTTGAAGGGTTAAGAATTAGTATGAATTTAAACCAGTCGAACAGCTTTAGGACCTCGAAAGTCTTTCGAGTCAGGGGTAGTTCGAGCCACTGAGGGTTACTGTAAGGAGGCATAACGAGATACTTTTAGACATCTTATAGGCGTAATTGAGGTTATTCTAATGAGTACACACAGCATAAATTTGGTTTAACCCATTGTATGCTAATGGACTCTTCCATTGCTATATGTTGCCGCCCCCGCCCATAGGGGCTTGAAGAAATATATGGGCTGCACGATGTTTCCACGCAGAGTTGAATCTGGCCCGCACACTAATACTGGTAAACCGCTTAGAGGATCTAAGCCTGTCCAGGAACTGCGGTGCAAGGAGTCCATGCTAATAAACCCTATTGGTTTCATTGGGCGACAGGGCTTGATATGTCATTTCATCTCACTGTCGGGTAAAAGTCCCACAAAATTGGAAGCAACGTCTCCAAAATGACCTTTACAGTGTCGACGGGGACGTTAAACCTCAAATCAAACAAACAAACAAATCAAAATTGCTATATGTTGGACAAGTCCATTTGTCATATAAGGTGTGTCAGGTCTTTTTTTCATTTTTATTCTTTTTTTGACGAAAGATTCTGTTAGCAAACAGTGCATGTCTTGATCAGACGCCGCAGAACCTGATCTGGGCCTACACTGTTTGCCAAGGTATATATCCCTTTAGGGGTTTCCATCATGCAACGGGTTAAACCGTGTTTTGGTTGCTTCAAATACACTATAATGTTCAAAAATACAATGTAAGTAAGCCTAAGTTGTCTGAAAGTCTTCTCCTGGACTGTTCTGGGTCTACACTGTTTGCCAGTGTCCCATTTTTGGTGAGACTACGCAGATTTGGGATAAGGGCAATAAAAAAATAATAATAATAATTGTATAAGAACTTGTGGATCAACCCCTCTGTCGTGCAAAATATGTTTAAAGAAAATTGAAAAGGACAGAATCACGCCAATACGCGTTTCTTTCTTTCTTTCTTTCTTTCTTTCTTTCTTTCTTTCTTTCTTTCTTTCTTTCTTTCTTTCTTTCTTTCTTTCTTTCATTACTTTCTTCCTTTCTTTCTTTGTGTGGTTGGGTGAGACAAAGGTGACGTGTATCTTGTGTCATTGGCGCGTCCAACTGATACTAGCTTACACTTTGACAAGACCTGCTGTCCTTGCAGAGGGGGGGGGGGGGGTTGTTATTTCATCCGTTTCTACACTTCCATTCATTTTCAACTTACTCTTCTGTCCCTCACTTTCATGTCCTCTCTCGTTTCTCCCTTTCTCTGGAAGACGACACAAAATGACCTGCAAGGGTTGATACGTCGTAAAACCCAAAACAATCATTTTTCTTTCTCTCTTTCTTTCTTCTTTCTTTCTTTCTTTCTGTCTTTCTTTCTTTCTTTGTTGCCTCGGTATAGACTGTGCACGAATCAGGTCATCCGCTGACCTTCTCCTGGGCGCGGCCGATTTTGCACGAAATAGGTTAGTATCGTAAAATTATAATCAATTTAAAAATTAAAATACCTTCAAAAACTGAAAATGCCGATTGTATACTCATACGTTTTTGGGCAACTGTTACGCACGATTCGTGTGACCGAAACAAAGAGCATTTATCAGAATCAGCTGGGCGATCTGTATTTAGAGCGGCTTGCTTGCAACTATTGCATTTTTTTTTTTTTTTTTTTTTTTGGCGTGTTTTGTTTTGTTTTCGTTTTTTTCGAGCTGATCTTCAATCTATGATACAGGTAGGCAAAATTCGGTGTACAGTAAAATTCCTATATTAGGACCACCTTTGGGACTGTTCAAAAGTGGTCTTTGATATGACAAAAATGTCATCTTTCTTTATGGATTAGACCCCCCTTGAAAGAATAGACAAAAATTAAGTTGTGTGAAGTTGGCTCTGCAATCGCCCATCTGCATTCAGCTCTGCATAAGACTTAACAGGATTCCCTTAATGTAACAGGATTCCTGTTAAGTCTAACCCAGAGCTCGACCTAGCTCGACATAGCTCTGCATAAACTTTCAATTCGGCAGTCTTATGCAGAGCTCGACATAGCTCGACGTAGCTCTGCATAAATATTTCAATGTGCCATACTTATGCAGAGCTCGACATAGCTCGACGTAGCTCTGCATACAACTTTCAATGTGCCATTCTTATGCAGAGCTCGACATAGATCGACGTAGCTCTGCATACAACTTTCAATGTGCCAGTCTTATGCAGAGCTCGACATAGCAGAGCTCGACCTAGCGTATTGCAGAGCTCGACCTAGCTCGACATAGCTCTGCAAACAACTTTCAATTCGCCAGTCTTATGCAGAGCTCGACATAGCTCGACGTAGCTCTGCATACTACTTTCAATGTGCCAGTCTTATGCAG
Source organism: Lucinisca nassula (assembly GCA_963580285.1). Taxonomy (NCBI): domain Eukaryota; kingdom Metazoa; phylum Mollusca; class Bivalvia; order Lucinida; family Lucinidae; genus Lucinisca; species Lucinisca nassula. Next base: position 73,506,137 of record OY757023.1, on the reverse strand, counting down.
AGCTCGACATAGCACGACGTAGCTCTGCATAAATATTTCAATGTGCCATACTTATGCAGAGCTCGACATAGCTCGACGTAGCTCTGCATACAACTTTCAATGTGCCATTCTTATGCAGAGCTCGACATAGATCGACGTAGCTCTGCATACAACTTTCAATGTGCCAGTCTTATGCAGAGCTCGACATAGCAGAGTTCGACCTAGCGTATTACAGAGCTCGACCTAGCTCGACATAGCTCTGCAAACAACTTTCAATTCGCAAGTCTTATGCAGAGCTCGACATAGCTCGACGTAGCTCTGCATACTACTTTCAATGTGCCAGTCTTATGCAGAGCTCGACATAGCTCGACGTAGCTCTGCATAAATATTTCAATGTGCCATACTTATGCAGAGCTCGACATAACTCGACGTAGCTCTGCATGCACATTTCAATGTGCCAATTTAGTGCAGAGCTCTGCAATCGCCTTAGGTCTGCATAATCTTAGAAATCATCACATCAATGCACAGCTCTGCGCTCGACATAGCTCGACGTAGCTCTGCATACAATTTTCAATTCACCAGTCTTATGCAGAGCTCGACATAGCTCGACGTAGCTCTGCATACATTTTTTCAATGTGCCAGTCTTATGCAGACCTCGACATAGCAGAGCTCGACCTAGCGAATTGCAGAGCTCGACCTAGCTCGACACAGCTCTGCATAAAACTTTCAATGTGCCAGTCTTATGCAGAGCTCGACATAGCTCGACGTAACTCTGCATAGCTCTGCATACAACTTTCAATGTGCCAGACTTATGCAGAGCTCGACCTAGCTCGACATAGCTCTGCAAACAACTTTCAATTCGCCAGTCTTATGCAGAGCTGGACATAGCTCGACGAAGCTCTGCATACTACTTTCAATGTACCAGTCTTATGCAGAGCTCGACATAGCTCGACGTAGCTCTGCATAAATATTTCAATGTGTCATACTTATGCAGAGCTCGACATAGCTCGACGTAGCTCTGCATACAACTTTCAATGTGCCATTCTTATGCAGAGCTCGACATAGATCGACGTAGCTCTGCATACAACTTTCAATGTGCCAGTCTTATGCAGAGCTCGACATAGCAGAGCTCGACCTAGCGTATTGCAGAGCTCGACCTAGCTCGACATAGCTCTGCAAACAACTTTCAATTCGCCAGTCTTATGCAGAGCTCGACATAGCTCGACGTAGCTCTGCATACTACTTTCAATGTGCCAGTCTTATGCAGAGCTCGACATAGCTCGACGTAGCTCTGCATAAATATTTCAATCTGCCATACTTATGCAGAGCTCGACATAGCTCGAAGTAGCTCTGCATACAACTTTCAATGTGCCAGTTTAGTGCAGAGCTCTGCAATCGCCTTAGGTCTGCATAATCTTAGAAATCATCACATCAGTGCACAGCTCTGCGCTCGACATAGCTCGACGTAGCTCTGCATACAATTTTCAATTCGCCAGTCTTATGCAGAGCTCGACATAGCTCGACGTAGCTCTGCATACATTTTTCAATGTGCCAGTCTTATGCAGACCTCGACATAGCAGAGCTCGACCTAGCGATTTGCAGAGCTCGACCTTGCTCGACACAGCTCTGCATAAAACTTTCAATGGGCCAGTCTTATGCAGAGCTCGACACAGCTCGACGTAACTCTGCATAGCTCTGCATACACCTTTCAATGTGCCAGACTTATGCAGAGCTCGACCTAGCTCGACATAGCTCTGCAAACAACTTTCAATTCGCCAGTCTTATGCAGAGCTCGACATAGCTCGACGTAGCTCTGCATACTACTTTCAATGTACCAGTCTTATGCAGAGCTCGACATAGCTCGACGTAGCTCTGCATAAATATTTCAATGTGTCATACTTATGCAGAGCTCGATATAGCTCGACGTAGCTCTGCATACAACTTTCAAAGTGCCATTCTTATGCAGAGCTCGACATAGATCGACGTAGCTCTGCATACAACTTTCAATGTGCCAGACTTATGCAGAGCTCGACATAGCAGAGCTCGACCTAGCGTATTGCAGAGCTCGACCTAGCTCGACATAGCTCTGCAAACAACTTTCAATTCGCCAGTCTTATGCAGAGCTCGACATAGCTCGACGTAGCTCTGCATACTACTTTTAATGTGCCAGTCTAATGCAGAGCTCGACATAGCTCGACGTAGCTCTGCATAAATATTTCAATCTGCCATACTTATGCAGAGCTCGACATAGCTCGACGTAGCTCTGCATACAACTTTCAATGTGCCAGTTTAGTGCAGAGCTCTGCAATCGCCTTAGGTCTGCATAATCTTAGAAATCATCACATCAATGCACAGCTCTGCGCTCGACATAGCTCGACGTAGCTCTGCATACATTTTTCAATGTGCCAGTCTTATGCAGAGCTCGACATAGCTCGACGTAGCTCTGCATACATTTTTCAATGTGCCAGTCTTATGCAGAGCTCGACATAGCAGAGCTCGACCTAGCGAATTGCAGAGCTCGACCTAGCTCGACACAGCTCTGCATAAAACTTTCAATGTGCCACTCTTATGCAGAGCTCGACACAGCTCGACGTAACTCTGCATAGCTCTGCATACAACTTTCAATGTGCATGACTTATGCAGAGCTCGACCTAGCTCGAAATAGCTCTGCAAACAACTTTCAATTCGCCAGTCTTATGCAGAGCTCGACATAGCTCGACGTAGCTCTGCATACTACTTTCAATGTACCAGTCTTATGCAGAGCTCGACATAGCTCGAAGCAGCTCTGCATAAATATTTCAATGTGTCATACTTATGCAGAGCTCGACATAGCTCGACGTAGCTCTGCATACAACTTCCAATGTGCCATTCTTATGCAGAGCTCGACATAGATCGACGTAGCTCTGCATACAACTTTCAATGTGCCAGTCTTATGCAGAGCTCGACATAGCAGAGCTCGACCTAGCGTATTGCAGAGCTCGACCTAGCTCGACATAGCTCTGCAAACAACTTTCAATTCGCCAGTCTTATGCAGAGCTCGACATAGCTCGACGTAGCTCTGCATACTACCTTTAATGTGCCAGTCTTATGCAGAGCTCGACATAGCTCGACGTAGCTCTGCATAAATATTTCAATCTGCCATACTTATGCAGAGCTCGACATAGCTCGACGTAGCTCTGCATACAACTTTCAATGTGCCAGTTTAGTGCAGAGTTTTGCAATCGCCTTAGGTCTGCATAATCTTAGAAATCATCACATCAATGCACAGCTCTTCGCTCGACATAGCTCGACGTAGCTCTGCATACATTTTTCAATGTGCCAGTCTTATGCAGAGCTCGACATAGCTCGACGTAGCTCTGCATACATTTTTCAATGTGCCAGTCTTATGCAGAGCTCGACATAGCAGAGCTCGACCTAGCGAATTGCAGAGCTCGACCTAGCTCGACACAGCTCTGCATAAAACTTTCAATGTGCCAGTCTTATGCAGAGCTCGACACAGCTCGACGTAACTCTGCATAGCTCTGCATACAACTTTCAATGTGCATGACTTATGCAGAGCTCGACCTAGCTCGATATAGCTCTGCAAACAACTTTCAATTCGCCAGTCTTATGCAGAGCTCGACATAGCTCGACGTAGCTCTGCATACTACTTTCAATGTACCAGTCTTATGCAGAGCTCGACATAGCTCGACGTAGCTCTGCATAAATATTTCAATGTGTCATACTTATGCAGAGCTCGACATAGCTCGACGTAGCTCTGCATACAACTTTCAATGTGCCATTCTTATGCAGAGCTCGACATAGAACGCCGTAGCTCTGCATACAACTTTCAATGTGCCAGTCTTATGCAGAGCTCGACATAGATCGACGTAGCTCTGCATACAACTTTCAATTAGCCAGTCTTATGCAGAGCTCGACATAGCAGAGCTCGACCTAGCGTATTGCAGAGCTCGACCTAGCTCGACATAGCTCTGCAAACAACTTTCAATTCGCAAGTCTTATGCAGAGCTCGACATAGCTCGATGTAGCTCTGCATACTACTTTCAATGTGCCAGTCTTATGCAGAGCTCGACATAGCTCGACGTAGCTCTGCATGAATATTTCAATGTGCCATACTTATGCAGAGCTCGACATAGCTCGACGTAGCTCTGCATGCAACTTTCAATGTGCCAGTTTAGTGCAGAGCTCTGCAATCGCCTTAGGTCTGCATAATCTTAGAAATCATCAAATCAATGCACAGCTCAGCGCTCGACATAGCTCGACGTAGCTCTGCATACAATTTTCAATTGGCCAGTATTATGCAGAGCTCGACATATCTCGACGTAGCTCTGCATACATTTTTCAGTGTGCCAGTCTTATGCAGACCTCGACATAGCGGAGCTCGACCTAGCGAATTGTAGAGCCCGACCTAGCGAATTGCAGAGCCCGACCTAGCTCGACACAGCTCTGCATAAAACTTTCAATGTGCCAGTCTTATGCAGAGCTCGACATAGCTCGACGTAACTCTGCATAGCTCTGCATACAACTTTCAATGTGCCAGACTTATTCAGAGCTCGACCTAGCTCGACATAGCTCTGCAAACAACTTTCAATTCGCCAGTCTTATGCAGAGCTCGACATAGCTCGACGAAGCTCTGCATACTACTTTCAATGTACGAGTCTTATGCAGAGCTCGACATAGCTCGACGTAGCTCTGCATAAATATTTAAATGTGTCATTCTTATGCAGAGCTCGACATAGCTAGACGTAGCTCTGCATACAACTTTTAATGTGCCATTCTTATGCAGAGCTCGACATAGATCGACGTAGCTCTGCATACAACTTTCAATGTGCCAGTCTTATGCAATGTTCGACATAGCAGAGCTCGACCTAGCGTATTGCAGAGCTCGACCTAGCTCGACATAGCTCTGCAAACAACTTTCAATTCGCCAGTCTTATGCAGAGCTCGACATAGCTCGACGTAGCTCTGCATACTACTTTCAATGTGCCAGTCTTATGCAGAGCTCGACATAGCTCGACGTAGCTCTGCATAAATATTTCAATCTGCCATACTTATGCAGAGCTCGACATAGCTCGACGTAGCTCTGCATGCAACTTTCAATGTGCCAGTTTAGTGCAGAGCTCTGCAATCGCCTTAGGTCTGCATAATCTTAGAAATCATCACATCAATGCACAGCTCTGCGCTCGACATAGCTCGACGTAGCTCTGCATACAATTTTCAATTCGCCAGTCTTATGCAGAGCTCGACATAGCTCGACGTAGCTCTGCATACATTTTTCAATGTGCCAGTTTTATGCAGACCTCGACATAGCAGAGCTCGACCTAGCGAATTGCAGAGCTCGACCTAGCTCGACACAGCTCTGCATAAAACTTTCAATGTGCCAGTCTTATGCAGAGCTCGACATAGCTCGACGTAACTCTGCATAGCTCTGCATACAACTTTCAATGTGCCAGACTTATGCAGAGCTCGACCTAGCTCGACATAGCTCTGCAAACAACTTTCAATTCGCCAGTCTTATGCAGAGCTCGACATAGCTCGACGTAGCTCTGCATACTACTTTCAATGTACCAGTCTTATGCAGAGCTCGACATAGCTCGACGTAGCTCTGCATAAATATTTAAATGTGTCATTCTTATGCAGAGCTCGATATAGCTCGACGTAGCTCTGCATACAACTTTCAATGTGCCATTCTTATGCAGAGCTCGACATAGATCGACGTAGCTCTGCATACAACTTTCAATGTGCCAGTCTTATGCAGAGCTCGACATAGCAGAGCTCGACCTAGCGTATTGCAGAGCTCGACCTAGCTCGACATAGCTCTGCAAACAACTTTCAATTCGCCAGTCTTATGCAGAGCTCGACATAGCTCGACGTAGCTCTGCATACTACTTTCAATGTGCCAGTCTTATGCAGAGCTCGACATAGCTCGACGTAGCTCTGCATAAATATTTCAATCTGCCATACTTATGCAGAGCTCGACATAGCTCGACGTAGCTCTGCATACAACTTTCAATGTGCCAGTTTATTGCAGAGCTCTGCAATCGCCTTAGGTCTGCATAATCTTAGAAATCATCACATTAATGCACAGCTCTGCGCTTGACATAGCTCGACGTAGCTCTGCATACAATTTTCAATTCGCCAGTCTTATGCAGAGCTCGACATAGCTCGACGTAGCTCTGCATACATTTTTCAATGTGCCAGTCTTATGCAGACCTCGACATAGCAGAGCTCGACCTAGCGAATTGCAGAGCTCGACCAAGCTCGACACAGCTCTGCATAAAACTTTCAATGTGCCAGTCTTATGCAGAGCTCGACATAGCTCGACGTAACTCTGCATAGCTCTGCATACAACTTTCAATGCGCCAGACTTATGCAGAGCTCGACCTAGCTCGACATAGCTCTGCAAACAACTTTCAATTCGCCAGTCTTATGCAGAGCTCGACATAGCTCGATGTAGCTCTGCATACTACTTTCAATGTACCAGTCTTATGCAGAGCACGACATAACTCGACGTAGCTCTGCATAAATATTTCAATGTGCCATACTTATGCAGGGCTCGACATAGCTCGACGTTGCTCTGCATACAACTTTCAATGTGCCATTCTTATGCAGAGCTCGACATAGATCGACGTAGCTCTGCATACAGCTTTCAATGTGCCAGACTTATGCAGAGCTCGACATAGCAGAGCTCGACCTAGCGTATTGCAGAGCTCGACCTAGCTCGACATAGCTCTGCAAACAACTTTCAACGTCTGGAAGCAACGTCTCCAAACTGACATTTTACAGTGTTGACGGGGACGTTAAACCTCAAATCAAACAAACAAACAAAATTTCTCCGCCTATCATGACGCCAAATGAAACCAAAAGGCTCTTATGCATTGGAAGGGCTGACTTACACTACTTTGCGTGGCCAGGATTAGTCGTTCTAAGCGATTTAACAGTACTCATGTGTGGCCAGTTTCAGCTCTATATCTACAAGTCCCGGTGGGCGGGAACACACATTCCACCGTCCTTTTGATCGGGACATTACATGGAGGCCTTCTATGATGGTAGAACCATCGATAGTGTCGGCTAAATTACATAATTACAGTGTAGTCTTACATCCGGCAAACCTGCGATGTGTAAAATGTACTCCTGTAAGTAACAGTCAAATTTATTTTGACGGATTGCAGTATCAGTAGAAAGTTAAAAACAAAGGGAAAAAGACGAGTGTTGTCAATCTGTCTTTACCAAAGTCATGCATGACACAATCTTCTGACAGTCTAAATAGCTTGGAAAGGAGAGGCTATTTTTATATAATTTATATGCACACAGAAGGCACGTGACGTATATGCAACGTCGTATCAACGTCGATACAACGTCATAGCGTTCGACGTTCAAAACACGTTGTGTGTTTGCTGGACAGGTTCTAGAGGTGTTTCATACTGTTACTTAATCGCGACATCAGATGTAATTGCCTTGTCTCTCTCATTCAGTTTTTTACGTGGAAGTTCATTTGGATTATGTTCTGCTCAATGAGGGTATTTACCGTGCAAGCAAAAAAAAATTATATCAGAATTAAGTTTGTACTACAATCTGGAATAGACAGTGCAGTGTGTGTGTGTGTGTGTGTGTGTGTGTGTGTGTGTGTGTGTGTGTGTGTGTGTGTGTGTGTGTGTGTGTGTGTGTGTGTGTGTGTGTGTTTTAATTTCTCCATAACAACATAGTGCTGTAATGCTTTGTTTGTTTCATAAGGCTTAACAAAACCGTTCCAAGGCGATTCTTCTGTCGCGGTTTATTTTTAATAAGGTTTGTCTTTGGGTGTTTGTGTCGCTTATATTATTTTAATTTGGATAGCCTGTTGGCCATTTGTGGAAAAGTAACTGTCCTTTTGGCTTTCCGCTATTGATGTTTCTATTAGGGTCTGTTGTTTCATGTTTGTGTTTCTTTCCCTTTGGTGTCTCTGGTGGGAGCTGCGGGCTAGTTGTATCGATTCCTGATCATTGCCTCCACTACTACTTAATATACCCGTCAACACTGTTAAGGTCATTTTGGAGACGTCACTCCCAGTTTTGTGGGACTTTTACCAGACATTGAGATAAAATGGCTTATCAAGCCCTTCCGCCCAATGAAACTGATAGGGTTTATATGCATGTATGTTCCACCTCGCACGATGCTTAGAACCTCGAAGCTGTTTACCACTACTCATGTGCGGTTGGTTTCCGCTCGGCGTGAAAGCATCATGCAGCCCAATCAGTTTTTTGACTTGTGATGGTAGTTAGAACTGTATCAGTTGCATTATTCTAATACTCAAAAGCCCATTAACAATACTTTTTTCTGGCGAAGGGGCTCCTTCTATTGTTAAATATCAAGGTATATGTATTCATGCGTTAAATCTTGCTCTCATGGCAAGAATAGAAATATAGTCAATCTTCGATGTCTGGAACACCTTTGGGACAACAAAAATCTATTCGACCAACGAGTAGTTCGAGCCAGTGATGGCTACTTCCAAGATAGCATAACCAGGTCTTTGGCGCGGTGGGTGCTTTGGGTTCTCGTTTGTGACGCCTCATTGAGGCGATTCAAATGTGTGTGAAATGTATTTTGTGTATACTCATTGGAATTGCCTCATTGAGGCGATTCCTACGAGTACAGCGAACACAAAACATACTATTATCTATAAAAGGCCAAACATGTTTCCCAAGCTCCTCCCCATTAGTCCTCAGGGACTGGCACTATGACTAACTTTCAAAAATTCGATAAACCCCTAGCTCGATCAAACATCACGGTCCCCAATGTGTTCGAGTTATCGAAGCTTGACTTTATAAACATTGCTATGTGTTAATACGAGATAGATCACGTTACAATCGGCCACACGCGAATCAGGTTTTAGAGAAATATATTGGGTAGCATGATGCTTCCGTGCAGAGCTGAAACCGACCAAACTGCAGTCTGGTAAACCGCATCGAAGATTTACGCCTGCGGAGAGACTGATCGCAGTGTCTTTTGGTGGTTGTCCTTGATGCGGTATTACAATTCAATCGGGGGTAAAAATCAAGCAAACTTGGAAATGACGTCAGGCAACAAAGCCAAATAGTGTTGACGGGGACGTAGAACCTCAACACAAAGAAACAAAATATTTATCAATATTTTATTGTTTTAAAACCACCGATGTAAAACCACAATTAAACATTCGGCCACATTTAATTCTTGTGTGGATTCATTGCTTCCTTTTTTTACCAGAAAGGCTGCCCTCATTATGGGAACATGAGCTCCATAGATGCAAATGTCTATTGTAGAGCTGAAGAGAGAATTCAGAGCTCTAGAAATGGTGAATGCAGATTTGAATACAGAGCTACGCTGAATGCAGAGCTTTGCATTGAAATGTCGCGTTAATTGTTTCTTTGTTTGTATTGGGGTTTAACGGCCCAGTCTACACTATTTAGGTCATTTTAGCCGGTCTGTTTACCTATCCACACTTTGCCTGGGCAAGCTTGTCCATATGCAGTTAGCGAGTACAGTGCACATCCTTTCGCCAGAAACTGACAACTTCCGTTCTTGAATCAGCGGAAGGGAGAGAATAACAGTAATAAAGATTTCATGATCAGTCTTTACGAAAGAATGTTGCCGACCCCGGTAGGTATCGAACCCGTGTCCTCCTGATCACCTATCAGATGCGCATCCGACTGAGCGACCGAGGCCGGCAATTTTCGAGTTTAGAATCGAATTAAGAGCTAGGCTGCTCTGTATAGGACTGGCGAATTGAAAGTTGTATGCAGAGCTACGTCGAGCTATGTCGAGCGCAGAGCTGTGCATTGATGTGCTGATTTCTAAGTTTAAACAGACCTAAGACGATTGCAGAGCTCTGCATTAAACTGGCACATTGAAAGTTGTTTGCAGAGCTACGTCGAGCTATGTCGAGCTCTGCATAAGACTGGCACATTGAAAGTAGTATGCAGAGCTACGTCGACCTATGTCGAGCTCTGCATAAGACTGGTGAATTGAAAGTTTTATGCAGAGCTATGTCGAGCTAGGTCGAGCTCTGCAATTCTCTAGGTCGAGCTCTGTTTTGTCGTGCTCTGCACTGAATTGGAACATTGAAAGTTGTATATAGAGCTACGTCGAGCTCTGCATAAGACTGGCACATTGAAAGTTGTATACAGAGTTACGTCGAGGTATGTCGGGCTCTGCATAAGACTGGCGAATTGAAAGTTGTATTCAGAGCTATATCGAGCTAGGTCGAGCTCTGCCAATCGCTAGGTCGAGCTCTGCTATGTCGAGCTCTGCATAAGGCTGGCACATTGAAAGTTGTATGCAGAGCTACGTCGAGCTATGTCGAGCTCTGCATAAGACTGCCGATTTAAAAGTTGTATGCAGAGCTATGTCGAGCTAGGTCGAGCTCTGCCATTCGCTAGGTCGAGCTATGCTATGTCGAGCTCCGCACTACACACACTGTCACATTGAAAGTTGTATGCAGAGCTACGTCGAGCTATGTCGAGCTTTGCATAAGGCTTGCACATTGAAAGTTGTATGCAGAGCTACGTCGAGCTATGTCGAGCTCTGCATAAGACTGGCGAATTGAAAGTTGTATGCCGAGCTACGTCGAGCTATGTCGAGCGCAGAGCTGTGCATTGATGTGCTGATTTCTAATTTTATGCAGACCTAAGGCGATTGCAGAGCTCTGCACTAAGCTGGCACTTTGAAAGTTGTATGCAGAGCTACGTCGAGCTATGTCGAGCTCTGCATTAGACTGACACATTGAAGGTTGTATGCAGAGCCACGTCGAGCTATGTCGAGCTCTTCATAAGACTGGCGAATTGAAAGTTGTATGCAGAGCTGCGTCGAAATATGTCGAGCGCAGAGCTCTGTAATGATGTGCTGATTTCTAAGTTTATACAGACCTAAGGAGATTGCAGAGCTCTGCATTAAACTGGCACATTGAAAGTTGCATGCAGAGCTTTGTCGAGCTCTGCATAGGACTCGCAAATTGGAAGTTGTCTGCAGAGCTACGTCGAGCTGTATCGAGCGCAGAGCTGTGCATTGATGTGCTGATTTCTAAGTTTGTGCAGACCTGAGGCGATTGCAGAGCACTGCACTAAACTGGCACATTGAAAGTCGTATGCAGAGCTACGTCGAGCCAGGTCGAGCTCTGCATAAGACTGGTACATTGAAGGTACTATGCACAGCTATGTCGAGCTCTGCATAAGACTATCGAATTGAAAGTTGTATGCAGAGCTATGTTGAGCTATGTCGAGCGCGGAGCTGTGCATTGATGTGCTGATTTCTAAGTTTATGCAGCCCTAAGGCGATTGCAAAGCTCTGCACTAAATTGGCACATTGGGAGTTGTATGCAGAGCTACGTCGAGCTATGTCGAGCTCTGCAGATGACTGGCACATTGAAAGTTGTATGCAGAGCTAAGTCGAGCCATGTCGAGCTCTGCATAAAACTGGCAAATTGAAAGTTGTATGCAGAGCTATGTCGAGCTAGGTCGAGCTCTGCAATTCGCTAGGTCGAGCTGTGCTATGTCGAGCTCTGCATAAGTATGGCACATTGATAGTTGTATGCAGAGCTACGTCGAGCTATGTCGAGCTCTACATAAGACTGGCGAATTGAAAGTTGAATGCAGACCTATGTCGAGCTAGGTCGAGCTCTACAATTCGCTAGGTCGAGCTCTGCTATGTCGAGCTCTGCATAAGACTGGCACATTGAAAGTTGTATGCAGAGCTACTTCGATCTATGTCGAGCTCTGCATAAGACTGGGACATTGAAAATTGTATGCAGAGCTACGTCGAGCTATGTCAAGCTCTGCATAAGACTCCCGAATTGAAAATTGTATGCAGAGCTACGTCGAGCAATGTCGAGCTCTGCATAAGTCTGGCACATTAAAATATTTATGCAGAGCTACGTCGAGCTTTGTCGAGCTCTGCATAAGACTGGCACATTGAAAGTAGTATGCAGAGCTACGTCGAGCTATGTCGAGCTCTGCATAAGACTGGCGAATTGAAAGTTGTTTGCAGAGCTATGTCGAGCTAGGTCGAGCTCTGCAATTCTCTAGGTCGAGCTCTGCTATAACCTAGCACATTGAAAAATGTATACAGAGCTACGTCGAGCTATGTCGAGCTCTGCATAAAACTGGCGAATTGAAAATTGTATGCAGAGCTACGTCGAGCTATGTCGAGCGCAGAGCTGTGCATTGATGTGATGATTTCTAAGAAGTTGTTTGCAGAGCTATGTCGAGCTAGGTCGAGTTCTGCATAAGTTTGGCACATTTAAAGTTGTATGCAGAGCTAAGGCGATTGCAGAGCTCTGCACTAAACTGGCACATTGAAAGTTGTATGCAGAGCTACGTCGAGCTATGTCGAGCTCTGCATAAGACTGGCACATTGAAAGTTTTATGCTGAGCGGTGTCGAGCTATGTCGAGCTCTGCATAAGTATGACACATTGAAATATTTATGCAGAGCTACGTCGAGCTATGTCGAGCTCTGCGTAAGAATGGCACATTGAAAGTTGTATGCAGAGCTACGTCGAGCTATGTCGAGCTCTGCATAAGTATGACACATTGAAATATTTATGCAGAGCTATGTCGAGCTATGTCGAGCTCTGCATAAGACTGGTACATTGAAAGTAGTATGCAGAGCTACGTCGAGCTATGTCGAGCTCTGCATAAGACTGGCGAATTGAAAGTTGTTTGCAGAGCTATGTCGAGCTAGGTCGAGCTCTGCATAAGTCTGGCACATTGAAAGTTGTATGCAGAGCTATGCAGAGTTACGTCGAGCTATGTCGAGCTCTGCATAAGACTGGCACATTGAAAGTTTTATGCAGAGCTGTGTCGAGCTAGGTCGAGCTCTGCAATTCGCTAGGTCGAGCTCTGCTATGTCGAGGTCTGCATAAGACTGGCACATTGAAAAATGTATGCAGAGCTACGTCGAGCTATGTCGAGCTCTGCATAAAACTGGCGAATTGAAAATTGTATGCAGAGCTACGTCGAGCTATGTCGAGCGCAGAGCTGTGCATTGATGTGATGATTTCTAAGATTATGCAGACCTAAGGCGATTGCAGAGCTCTGCACTAAACTGGCACATTGAAAGTTGTATGCAGAGCTACGTCGAGCTATGTCTAGCACTGCATAAGTATGGCAGATTGAAATATTTATGCAGAGCTACGTCGAGCTATGTCGAGCTCTGCATAAGACTGGCACATTGAAAGATGTATGCACAGCTACGTCGAGCTATGTCGAGCTCTGCATAAGACTGGCGAATTGAAAGTTGTTTGCAGAGCTATGTCGAGCTAGGTCGAGCTCTGCAATACGCTAGGTCGAGCTCTGCTATGTCGAACTCTGCAAAAGACTGGCACATTGAAAGTGGTATGCAGAGCTACGTCGATCTATGTCGAGCTCTGCATAAGAATTGCACATTGAAAGTTGTATGCAGAGCTACGTCGAGCTATGTCGAGCTCTGCATAAGACTGGCACATTGAAAGTTGTATGCAGAGCTACGTCGATCTATGTCGAGCTCTGCATAAGAATGGCACATTGAAAGTTGTATGCAGAGCTACGTCGAGCTATATCGAGCTCTGCATAAGTATGACACATTGAAATATTTATGCAGAGCTACGTCGAGCTATGTCGAGCTCTGCATGAGACTGGTACATTGAAAGTAGTATTCAGAGCTACGTCGAGCTATGTCGAGCTCTGCATAAGACTGGCGAATTGAAAATTGTTTGCAGAGCTATGTCGAGCTAGGTCGAGCTCTGCATAAGTCTGGCACATTGAAAGTTGTATGCAGAGCTATGCAGAGTTACGTCGAGCTGTGTCGAGCTCTGCATAAGACTGGCACATTGAAAGTTTTATGCAGAGCTGTGTCGAGCGAGGTCGAGCTCTGCAAATCGCTAGGTCGAGCTCTGCTATGTCGAGGTCTGCATTAGACTGGCACATTGAAAATTGTATGCAGAGCTACGTCGAGCTATGTCGAGCGCAGAGCTGTGCATTGATGTGATGATTTCTAAGATTATGCAGACATAAGGCGATTGCAGAGCTCTGCACTAAACTGGCACATTGAAAGTTGTATGCAGAGCTACGTCGAGCTATGTCGAGCTCTGCATAAGTATGGCAGATTGAAATATTTATGCAGAGCTACGTCGAGCTATGTCGAGCTCTGCATAAGTATGGCAGATTGAAATATTTATGCAGAGCTACGTCGAGCTATGTCGAGCTCTGCATAAGACTGGCACATTGAAAGTAGTATGCAGAGCTACGTCGAGCTATGTCGAGCTCTGCATAAGACTGGCGAATTGAAAGTTGTTTGCAGAGCTATGTCGAGCTCTGCAATACGCTAGGTCGAGCTCTGCTATGTCGAGCTCTGCATAAGACTGGCACATTGAAAGTTGTATGCAGAGCTACGTCGATCTATGTCGAGCTCTGCATAAGAATGGCACATTGAAAGTTGTATGCAGAGCTACGTCGAGCTATGTCGAGCTCTGCATAAGTATGACACATTGAAATATTTATGCAGAGCTACGTCGAGCTATGTCAAGCTCTGCATAAGACTGGTACATTGAAAGTAGTATGCAGAGCTTCGTCGAGCTATGTCCAGCTCTGCATAAGACTGGCGAATTGAAAGTTGTAAGCAGAGCTATGTCGAGCTAGGTCGAGCTCTGCATAAGTCTGGCGCATTGAAAGTTGTATGCAGAGCTATGCAGGGTTACGTCGAGCTATGTCGAGCTAGGTCGAGCTCTGCATAAGTCTGGCACATTGAAAGTTGTATGCAGAGCTATGCAGAGTTACGTCGAGCTATGTCGAGCTCTGCATAAGACTGGCACATTGAAAGTTTTATGCAGAGCTGTGTCGAGCTAGGTCGAGCTCTGCAATTCGCTAGGTCGAGCTCTGCTATGTCGAGGTTTGCATAAGACTGGCACATTGAAAAATGTATGCAGAGCTACGTCGAGCTATGTCGAGCTCTGCATAAGACTAGCGAATTGAAAATTGTTTGCAGAGCTACGTCGAGCTATGTCGAGCGCAGAGCTGTGCATTGATGTGATGATTTCTAAGATTATGCAGACCTAAGGCGATTGCAGAGCTCTGCACTAAATTGACACATTGAAAGTTGCAGGCAGAGCTACGTCGAGCTATGTCGACCTCTGCATAAGTATGGCAGATTGAAATATTTATGCAGAGCTACGTCGAGCTATGTCGAGCTCTGCATAAGACTGGCACATTGAAAGTAGTATGCAGAGCTACGTCGAGCTATGTCGAGCTCTGCATAAGACTTGCGAATTGAAAGTTGTTTGCAGAGCTATGTCGAGCTCTGCAATACGCTAGGTCGAGCTCTGCTATGTCGAGCTCTGCATTGATGTGATGATTTCTAAGATTATGCAGACCTAAGGCGATTGCAGAGCTCTGCACTAAATTGGCACATTGAAAGTTGTATGCAGAGCTACGTCGATCTATGTCGACCTCTGCATAAGAATGGCACATTGAAAGTTGTATGCAGAGCTACGTCGAGCTATGTCGAGCTCTGCATAAGTATGGCAGATTGAAATATTTATGCAGAGCTACGTCGAGCTATGTCGAGCTCTGCATAAGACTGGTACATTGAAAGTAGTATGCAGAGCTACGTCGAGCTATGTCGAGCTCTGCATAAGACTGGCGAATTACAAGTTGTTTGCAGAGCTATATCGAGCTAGGTCGAGCTCTGCATAAGTCTGGCACATTGAAAGTTGTATGCAGAGCTATGCAGAGTTACGTCGAGCTATGTCGAGCTCTGCATAAGAGTGGCACATTGAAAGTTTTATGCAGAGCTGTGTCGAGCTAGGTCGAGCTCTGCAATTCGCTAGGTCGAGCTCTTCTATGTCGAGGTCTGCATAAGACTTGCACATGGAAAAATGTATGCAGAGCTACGTCGAGCTATGTCGAGCTCTGCATAAGACTGGCGAATTGAAAATTGTATACAGAGCTACGTCGAGCTATGTCGAGCGCAGAGCTGTGCATTGATGTGATGATTTCTAAGATTATGCAGACCTAAGGCGATTGCAGAGCTCTGCACTACACTGGCACATTGAAAGTTGTATGCAGAGCTACGTCGAGCTATGTCGAGCTCTGCATAAGTATGGCAGATTGAAATATTTATGCAGAGCTACGTCGAGCTATGTCGAGCTCTGCATAAGACTGGCACATTGAAAGTAGTATGCAGAGCTACGTCGAGCTATGTCGAGCTCTGCATCAGACTTGCGAATTGAAAGTTGTTTGCAGAGCTATGTCGAGCTAGGTCGAGCTCTGCAATACGCTAGGTCGAGCTCTGCTATGACGAGCTCTGCATAAGACTGGCACATTGAAAGTTGTATGCAGAGCTACGTCGATCTATGTCGAGCTCTGCATAAGAATGGCACATTGAAAGTTGTATGCAGAGCGAGCTATATCGAGCTCTGCATAAGACTGGTACATTGAAAGTAGTATGCAGAGCTACGTCGAGCTATGTCGAGCTCTGCATAAGACTGGCGAATTGAAAGTTGTTTGCAGAGCTATGTCGAGCTAGGTCGAGCTCTGCATAAGTCTGGCACATTGAAAGTTGTATGCAGAGCTATGCAGAGTTACGTCGAGCTGTGTCGAGCTCTGCATAAGACTGGCACATTGAAAGTTTTATGCAGAGCTGTGTCGAGCCAGGTCGAGCTCTGCAATTCGCTAGGTCGAGCTCTGCTATGTCGAGGTCTGCATAAGACTGGCACATTGAAAAATGTATGCAGAGCTACGTCGAGCTATGTCGAGCTCTGCATAAGACTGGCACATTGAAAAATGTATGCAGAGCTACGTCGAGCTATGTCGAGCGCAGAGCTGTGCATTGATGTGATGATTTCTAAGATTATGCAGACCTAAGGCGATTGCAGAGCTCTGCACTACACTGGCACATTGAAAGTTGTATGCAGAGCTACGTCGAGCTATGTCGAGCTCTGCATAAGTATGGCAGATTGAAATATTTATGCAGAGCTACGTCGAGCTATGTCGAGCTCTGCATAAGACTGGCACATTAAAAGTAGTATGCAGAGCTACGTCGAGCTATGTCGAGCTCTGCATAAGACTGGCGAATTGAAAGTTGTTTGCAGAGCTATGTCGAGCTAGGTCGAGCTCTGCAATACGCTAGGTCGAGCTCTGCTATGTCGAGCTCTGCATAAGACTGGCACATTGAAAGTTGTATGCAGAGCTACGTCGATCTATGTCGAGCTCTGCATAAGAATGGCACATTGAAAGTTGTATGCAGAGCTACGTCGAGCTATATCGAGCTCTGCATAAGTATGACACATTGAAATATTTATGCAGAGCTACGTCGAGCTATGTCGAGCTCTGCATAAGACTGGTACATTGAAAGTAGTATGCAGAGCTACGTCGAGCTATGTCGAGCTCTGCATAAGACTGGCGAATTGAAAGTTGTTTGCAGAGCTATGTCGAGCTAGGTCGAGCTCTGCATAAGTCTGGCACATTGAAAGTTGTATGCATAGCTATGCAGAGTTACGTCGAGCTGTGTCGAGCTCTGCATAAGACTGGCACATTGAAAGTTTTATGCAGAGCTGTGTCGAGCTAGGTCGAGCTCTGCAAATCGCTAGGTCGAGCTCTGCTATGTCGAGGTCTGCATAAGACTGGCACATTGAAAAATGTATGCAGAGCTACGTCGAGCTATGTCGAGCTCTGCATAAGACTGGCGAATTGAAAATTGTATGCAGAGCTACGTCGAGCTATGTCGAGCGCAGAGCTGTGCATTGATGTGATGATTTCTAAGATTATGCAGACATAAGGCGATTGCAGAGCTCTGCACTAAACTGGCACTTTGAAAGTTGTATGCAGAGCTACGTCGAGCTATGTTGAGCTCTGCATAAGTATGTCAGATTGAAATATTTATGCAGAGCTACGTCGAGCTATGTCGAGCTCTGCATAAGTATGGCAGATTGAAATATTTATGCAGAGCTACGTCGAGCTATGTCGAGCTCTGCATAAGACTGGCACAGTGAAAGTAGTATGCAGAGCTACGTCGAGCTATGTCGAGCTCTGCATAAGACTGGCGAATTGAAAGTTGTTTGCAGAGCTATGTCGAGCTAGGTCGAGCTCTGCAATACGCTAGGTCGAGCTCTGCTATGTCGAGCTCTGCATGAGACTGGCACATTGAAAGTTGTATGCAGAGCTACGTCGATCTATGTCGAGCTCTGCATAAGAATGGCACATTGAAAGTTGTATGCAGAGCTACGTCGAGCTATGTCGAGCTCTGCATAAGACTGGCACAGTGAAAGTAGTATGCAGAGCTACGTCGAGCTATGTCGAGCTCTGCATAAGACTGGCGAATTGAAAGTTGTTTGCAGAGCTATGTCGAGCTAGGTCGAGCTCTGCAATACGCTAGGTCGAGCTCTGCTATGTCGAGCTCTGCATGAGACTGGCACATTGAAAGTTGTATGCAGAGCTACGTCGATCTATGTCGAGCTCTGCATAAGAATGGCACATTGAAAGTTGTATGCAGAGCTACGTCGAGCTATGCCGAGCTCTGCATAAGTATGACACATTGAAATATTTATGCAGAGCTACGTCGAGCTATGTCGAGCTCTGCATAAGACTGGTACATTGAAAGTAGTATGCAGAGCTTCGTCGAGCTATGTCCAGCTCTGCATAAGACTGGCGAATTGAAAGTTGTTTGCAGAGCTATGTCGAGCTAGGTCGAGCTCTGCATAAGTCTGGCGCATTGAAAGTTGTATGCAGAGCTATGCAGAGTTACGTCGAGCTATGTCGAGCTAGGTCGAGCTCTGCATAAGTCTGGCACATTGAAAGTTGTATGCAGAGCTATGCAGAGTTACGTCGAGCTATGTCGAGCTCTGCATAAGACTGGCACATTGAAAGTTTTATGCAGAGCTGTGTCGAGCTAGGTCGAGCTCTGCAATTCGCTAGGTCGAGCTCTGCTATGTCGAGGTTTGCATAAGACTGGCACATTGAAAAATGTATGCAGAGCTACGTCGAGCTATGTCGAGCTCTGCATAAGACTGGCGAATTGAAAATTGTATGCAGAGCTACGTCGAGCTATGTCGAGCGCAGAGCTGTGCATTGATGTGATGATTTCTAAGATTATGCAGACCTAAGGCGATTGCAGAGCTCTGCACTAAATTGGCACATTGAAAGTTGCATGCAGAGCTACGTCGAGCTATGTCGACCTCTGCATAAGTATGGCAGATTGAAATATTTATGCAGAGCTACGTCGAGCTATGTCGAGCTCTGCATAAGACTGGCACATTGAAAGTAGTATGCAGAGCTACGTCGAGCTATGTCGAGCTCTGCATAAGACTTGCGAATTGAAAGTTGTTTGCAGAGCTATGTCGAGCTCTGCAATACGCTAGGTCGAGCTCTGCTATGTCGAGCTCTGCATAAGACTGGCACATTGAAAGTTGTATGCAGAGCTACGTCGATCTATGTCGAGCTCTGCATAAGAATGGCACATTGAAAGTTGTATGCAGAGCTACGTCGAGCTATGTCGAGCTCTGCATAAGACTGCCGAATTGAAAGGTTATGCAGAGCTATGTCGAGCTAGGTCGAGCTCTGGGTTAGACTTAACAGGAATCCTGTTAAATTAAGGGAATCCTGTTAAGTCTTATGCAGAGCTGAATGCAGATGGGCGATTGCAGAGCCAACTTCACACAACTCAAAAATTAAGGAATTGATTTGATTGGTTTGACGAAACTTGTGGGTCATTTTGTGTCGTCTGCCAGATAGAAGGGAGAAAAGAGATAGAGGAGACAGTAGAGGAGATCAAAGAGGAGGAACAGCAGAGGAAGAGGAAAAAGAAAGGAAGTGACGAAACAGAAGAAATAACAGCCTTCCCTGCTGTAAGGACAACAAGCCTGCCAATATCATGTGGAACGGGCTTCCGTGGCCTAGTGGAGAAGAGCACCGCTGTTGATTCAGGCCTGGCTCAGATCACATGTGAGACGCCAAAATCTGCAATGGAAGGTCAGGTGGTTTTTCACCGGGTACTCCGGTTTTCGCCCACCTCCGATTAACGATTCGTTCGATATGAGTTCGTAAATGAAAAAAAAATCATTTGGACGCCCTGATGACGTAAGATACTAGACTGCTACACAGACCATCTATTAATGAATAGAGGTCGTCTATTTAAGAAATAGATCAGCTCTAGCTGTGATTTGTTGAGTAATAAATCACAGTTTGGAGGTCAGTTGTAAAGTAAATCAAATCACGAGCGCGTAGCGCGCGTGATTTGTCTACTTACAACTGACCGACAAACTGTGATTTATTACTCAACAAATCACAAACTAGAGCTGATCTATTTCGATTCTAACAGGCCGAAAATCGGCAATAATGTTGTTGTTTCCTTCAAAATCTCACAACTTTTCGCCATTGTTATTAGAAATCCCGCTAAAATTATCGACTGAAACACACGCATTTATACCCTTTTCTAACGTTTTCGATGCGAGAAAATGACGTTACACCGTCAAACGTCAAGGAAATCGACTAGTGACGTCATCAATTAGCAGTTTTTAATGACGTCACTCGTCACGCTCTTCCTTGTCGTGATTTGTTGTAGAATAAAACAGTTATTTTCCATTGCCTATATAGGCGCGCTGTGTTAGAATTTAAGATAGAAGTCTGTGTAGCAGTCTAGTAAGATACCTTTGCCTCACCCAACCACCCACATATGACTTTCGGAAGCGCACCCTGAAAGTGCATCATTTCCCAGTCTCGTGACAATTAGGGGATAACTGTATTCAAAATTGAGATTTGGGGAGGTAAATCGGAGGTTTTACAGTCGGAAATTTCGTTTTACGGCGACGCGTCAGCGGAGCCGTAAAACGTAATTTGCGACCGTAAAACCGACGATTTTCCTCCCCAAATCTCAATTTTGAATTACAGTTATCCCCATTCTAATGCACTTATGCGGTTGTTTTGTTAAAAACTGTACTACATTGCACAATGAAAAGCGTCGTTACGCGATGACGTCGGGTTTCCGACAGTATATCGCAGAATATACCGTCGCAAATATTTGACGTTATCCAATCAAACGTCACGTTACATACGCAAGTGCATTAGAATGTAAGGTATTCGTTTTGAAACTGATATTTCTCTGCAAATGCAGAGGTGTCATTTTTTGTTTTTTGTTTTGGTAAGTTTTACGAAAGTGAACGTAAAAAGTGTCGATCAGAACGCAAGACGCGTCTGATCTGGGTCGAAAACCCCTGAAAACCTTCAATTTTTCTGACAATGGACGAAACATAGCGACGACAAGATCAAAAAGGCCTTTCCTCGTGGTGGTATTTTTAATCTAAATAATCATATTTTAGCTCAAAATCAATCATTTATTGACGTAAGCATCATATTTATTAAGCTTTGGTCAGCATGCTCTAATCCCCCTGTCTCTATCTTTCATCCGGGCTCCCGATAAGGAGGGAGACAGAGTAATTGAAGGATAGTTTTTCTTTTTCTTGTTAGAAACATATGTTGTGGGTACCCGCTAGAATCGCCTCGACGAAGCGATTCTAGCGGGTACCCATAACATATGTTTTTGACAAGAAAAAGGAAAATATTTTCAAAACTAATTTTCATAATATCTCCTTACCTGGAGCAAAAGCAGTATATTAATATTAGGTGAAGATCTGGACAAACAAAACAAGTGCTGTATAAGATCTCCGAGTCTCTTATTTTTGTTTACTTTTATTGTTTAAGATTTCTTATATACATATATTAAATTGGGGAGATTTAAATAATGCGCATACACGTAAAATTCCTCTTCGTACGAGAGGGGTATTTATGATTCTTGATTTCGTCCGGTTTTCATTCATTAAAAGGGTATTCTTAGATGGGAGTTTGCTTATAATAATGAACCCGAAAACAATGCTCTCCATCCCCGCCCCAACAACCCAAGTCCCCCACCCCGGCCCGGCAAATTTTATAAAAAAATGTTAACATAACAGAAATTCAGTATAGCTATTCTCATACTATAAGCCCAAAGTAGTCAGATGTTGTGCCAAACTGGTCGACAACCCCATGACGTAAATATACATCTTTCCAGAAACATCGCAGGACGTTGCTACAAAACAGTAACTTTTAACCTTGTTTGTTCCCCCGTAAACTAAACCTTTCTAGAAAGGAGAGAGAGAGAGAGAGACGGAAAGACGGAAGAGAGAGGCACAGAGAGAATTGAAGTGGAGCATTTTCTCCCAGCTTAAATTACTACTGTTATGTGAGAAAATATCTCCGAAACTGCTGCCTCGCCTGAAAAACCTTTAGAAAGCCTTTAAGGGGAATGGGAACACCTGGCAGATTTCCGCCATTTTTCAAAGGGGGGACAACCTTCGGGACTTTCTGTTCGCTTTTCTACCAGCCCTGGCTCACTGAAAAAGGTGTCTAATCTAAAAGGAAAGAAGTTTGCTCCTTAGGAGCAAATTCTTTCCTTTAAGAGTTGACCCCTATTGACATGGGAGACAAAAAAAAACTTTTGCAGGAGTTGCCTCCCCTGAAGGTGTTCCTATTCCCCTAAATAGTAAGTGATAGAACACGCCAGAAAATCAGAAAAAGGAAGTTTTTTTTTTTTGTTTTTTTTTTTTTCAAATGAACCGGCTTATTAGAAGTGGTGCTTATCAAAAAGACGACCAGAAAAGACTCAGGCAAACCTGCGCATATGTGCAGTCTCGTCTGAACCGTTGCTGTTCACAGATAGTTGAGGTAGCTTCGGGCAAGAAACATGCGTCTAGCTCTTTCAATTGACTGCGCACGCGCATCTTAAGAACATAACATTACAAAAACACGCCTATTCAAATTTTACCACCAAAACTGAAAATTTTCATATACAAAATTCTGAAAATTTCTTATTTCTGCTCAAAACATAGATTGTTCTAACGAGTCCCCACAATCTGTTTTTGAGCAGAAATAAGAAATAATGTACACCCCTGTAAACCCCAGTTTTCCTATATAAAAGTGGGTTTTAAGGTTGTCAGCATATAATATATATGTTCAGCGCAAAGTAAGAATCGGTACAATTCTAGAATTGTCCTGCGCAAAGTAGGAATTCCTACTTTGTTGCGCAATTCTAGAATTGTACCGGTACAATTCTAGAATTGCGCAAGGGATTCGAA